>VWZK01014938.1:286636-359189 GCA_013396935.1 Baryphthengus martii
TTCCTTGAGAGTGCAATAAGCTTAGGGGTTATTTTAAACTGAGTACTATAAAAGTTTAAAACCAAAAAGATTTTTTTTTTAAATAAAGCAACAGAACATCTAAACCCACTGAAATACTGAGTTATGCAATAATGCTAGAAGCAATTTCCTCTTTTTTTTCTAAATAAGTGTTCAATGAAATGGGCATGATCCTGGAGGGCACTGAGCTTGGGACAGAAGCTCACTCTCCAACCAGAGCTTTGCCAGGGGACGGTTCTGTCACAGTGTTTCCATCATCTTCACTTGCCAATAACGCCACTGTAACTGTATTTTACATTTCCATGCACAGGCCCTTCATCTCCCAGGAGCCAGGAGTATTTTTGAGGTTGTACAGAAAGAGATAAGCTCACCCTCCCCCGCTGAAAGCAACTCTCTCTGCCCTGGATTGCTGCAGCTCATTAAAAGCTGTCAGCACGGCCCAGCCCTCCTGGTGGGGCACTGGGGATGGGGGGCAACTTGAAGCTGACACCACAGATTGCGTTTGTGGAGGGAGGGCATCAGTAGGGATGCTATGAAATCTCAGAGAAAGCAAAATTAACCAAGACCTCAACTCAAAAAAAAAAAACAAACCCAAAACAGCTGTAAGTTAAAAAAGAGTTAAAGAGTGTGAATTTTAGTTTGGAGCAAGTGATGTTCTTGGAATATATGAAACATCTATTACCAGACATCAATTTCTACCATATGGCATATGCATTACTTTCCTTTTGAAACACACTTGCCGTTGCAGGCTCATACCTCGCGTTCAGCTGTTGTATTGTGACAGAAGAGTCCGCTTTGATGAAATGCGTCAGTCTGGCAAGTTGAAGGTGTTCAGATGGCGGTATGGAAGTTCACTGAGGATCTCTGTTCTTGTTCGGTGTCAAAGTACTACAACAGGCAGCCTGCAGCATATCTGAGAGGAGAGAATATCTTCAGCCAAATTATCACTAGGATTAGGCAAACTAATTCAACTCAGATAAATTCTTCAAATCTTTTTGAAAGCTCCAAGCAAACTTTCGATGAGGATTTATTTTGGCAGGTCTCAGTCTCTTCTATCTCAAGAGCCTGTGTTGCAATGGAAAAGGAAGATTTCAGGACTCTTTTTCCTGGCAGTTAAAATAGGAGGGAGGCCTCCCAAATTCACTTGCAATTTACAGGTTGAAAACATCTGATCTCTATGACCAATTGTTCTAAGTTTCTCAGCTTCAACAAGAAAATACCTTGCCATATTTCCAGGGCAGCTGGAAGCAAAGAATGGCAAATTTTGCATCTTAAGATAACATCCCATTTAACTTCTTTGAATGGATAAAATTAAGAAGAGTAGAAATGAAGAGCACGAGTCACAGAAATTCTGTGATCCAGCTCTGACCCGGTGATTTGCTAAGTAAAAGTACCCATCCAAATCTATCACTTAGTGACTTAGTCTGGCCCAAATCCACAGAAAAAAATCTTGTGTATTTTATTTTGGGCATGCATCAAAACCTGCTAAGTACCTCTCTCTCAATACGATCAGTCCTGCCTAGGACCCCTCTTACACTGAGATCAGATTCACAGTTCTGATGTGACCTCCTGAGGTTTAATTTCCTTCCTCTCTGACAGCAAGATCATAATTATTGAGGTATTAGCTGACATGCGCTGACTGATTTAATCTAAAATAAATACTAATTGCAGACACATCATTAAAAAGGAGAGACAGTATCTGACTGTAGGACAGATGCAAGCAAAGATCCACTCCATAGTTAAAGGCAATCTCCAGCGATGGGGCAGCTCTCACTCACCAGCAGTGCAAGTCTGTGACAAAGGGGAGCCCANACAATCTCCAGCGCGGCGATGAGTTTGATGGGGCAGCTCTCACTCACCAACAGTGCAAGTCTGTGACAAAGGGGAGCCCAAAAGCCAGGTGATGGCACAAGTCTGAAAGGTCCTGTCTCCGTGGGGCAACACACCAAACACGTGCGCATTTACTGTACAGCACAGCCGAATGAACTGCGTAAATCCGAGGTGACATGAAACAAGTCCTCTGCTGCTCCACCCATCAGATGCCACATCCCTCCCTGGTAGCAACAAGGTCTATAAAGACAATATTCACCCTTCAGGCTCTGCCCCTGGTCAGCTTTTATCTCCAGACCAGGGTGGGCACAGGATGAAAGCTACAAGCATAATTTTATGTCACTTTTAGACCTGTTTCCTCACCTCAGGTTTTGCTGTATCCCTATGACATTTTCCATGTAAATGTCAAGAGGTCCCAATCAGGAATGAAAAAAATCCTAGCGCCTCTGACAGCTTGCATCTGCTTTTGGCTCATTTTTTTTTCCTGAAGCTTTTTCTTGTCTTTCAGTATGGAGTTCAAGCCTGTGTTCCCTTTTCCCTAAAACTGATCCAGCCACTTACGGGATTCTCAGTGAGATCATTCAGGAAATATTTCCAGTTGGAGGTCTTTGCTTGGGGATCTTTTTTATTTATTTTGTCCTGTGCTTGGCATCAGTTACAGGTGCTTTTCCTATTTTGGATGGAAAGGATATTAAGCAGTATTCCTAAAGGCCCTTTTGGCCTTTTTTTATTTTTTTTTTTTTAATTTGCCAAAAAAGCGTTTGATGGAACATCCTCCCCTGGCCCCCAGTCTGACAGGATTCCCTGACCTGCATAACGCTGTCCAGATTGAAGCATGAGAAACATTTTGAAAATGAACTATGCTGAAGTCTGGGAGTTATTAGCTGCCAAGAAATCCCAAAAGCTTTTAAACCTTGTTTGCAGCTGCAGAGTAGGAAACCTAGGTGCTATTCATAGAGGAATTCAACAGGAACTGTAAATTCATGGCAACTTGTTGCTAAAATACAATAGTAAAGAATTAAAACAGACTTAAGAGAAGAGCAACCCAAGCCAAAGTGACTGATTGAAAAGGAAGTCTGAAAAAATTCAGTACACCTAGCCAGGGTATAAAACTCAGACTGAGGTAAAGCAGCACATTCTCTAAAATCATGTATCCTTTGCAGTCACTTGCAGATCAGAGCTGAAAGAGGAGGCTGAACAGTTTGTTGGCACTCCAGGATGGGAGATTTCTGCTATGCACCTGGCATTGGGGAAGCAGAGAAGGCTCTGGGCAAAGACCAGGTTCAATCAGTCAACAGACATCTTTGTCAAGGAATCAAACACTTCTCCAGTCCCAGTCACTACACTTCACTTGCTAGAATATCAGAAATCTATCTCTTCCCCATTAAAAAAGAAAATGAGGGTGAATATTAAGTGGCTTCACAACAAAGAAGGGTTTTTGAAGAGTATTGGTGCACGATCAAAAGTCATTGAATGATGTTGGCTTAACAGATGGTGTTCATCAGTCAAGTGATGGTGTGTTCTTCCAGCCCAGGCTGTGAGGACCAGCACAACCACCATGCCATGGGCAAGTGATTTTTATTTCACAAGGAGGCAGAGTAGGGGCAGGCGAACAGTGAGTTACAGCAGGTCAGCTTTCCTCTGCCAACACAAGCCCCATGCCCGTGGCCGGTGAAAACCATGTGTTATCCTCTTTCCCTTCTCTCCTGCGTGCAGACCAGCTAGCAGCCCCAGTCAGCAAGGTAATAAACTGCAAACACCTTTTAGGGAATGATCTCATCCTGAGCAAAAGTTAAACACAACAACTTGATAAATCACCATTCTCCTGTGTGCATGAGCACACAAAAATAGAGTCTTTCCGCATACTGAAGTGAACAGTTGCTTCAATTTTTGAGATATTTTTAGAGGAAGAGGAGTTTGATAGTTCCGTAAGTGCAACCTCTGACAAATCAGGTCCCGTCAAGTTGCCTTATGTTCAATCCCTTCAACAGAAGCATCCCAAATGAACTTGTCACTTGTCACCATCTTTTCCAAGGACTCCAGAAGGAGAGACAAGACTCTCAAGGCAGAAGAATACTTTTGCACACCTGGCTTGTACTACTTTAAGGAAAATTACTCTCAAGAGCTAATTAAAATGCATGCTTTCTCCCCCTCTAGCTGTATAGATTAATCTATTTCATTTTCAAAAATCTCATTTTTTCCCATCACTTCAAGTATTCAGAGGAGATTACGTTATTACAATCACAACTTGGCCTCAGTCCCAGAACAGAGAGATGAAGAAAGAAAAGGCTTTTGTTGAACGCGCGCGCACACACACCCCAAGCAGTCAGTGCGACCGCTTGGTACTTTAGACAAAATCAAAGCACATGAACCAGCTAATAGGGAGGAGGGAGGATCTAAATTTTTATGACAGAAGCCATGAAAGTGAAAGATTTCTAGTGGAATGTAGAGTCAATACAAGAGAAAAACGATCAAGGAATCTGATAGAAAACTATGAAGCAATTTTTTATTTTTTTTTTAATCAGGGAAAAACACAGATCTTGGTTTTGCAGACACAATGCAATGGAAGGGACAATTTTTAACGGGGCTCAGCAGTGCCACTGGGCAATATTTCATCCAGGTGTAATCAAGGCCTCGTGGCCAGCTAGATCTTTCAGGCAATCTGAAGCGAAAGAGATTAAAAAAAAAAAAAATACTAATATAGTAGCTAGATAAAACAGTTTTGCTGCAATGAAAGAGTTGCGAGGAAAAAAAAGTTAGAAAAACTACATTGTACGTTAAGATGTTTCATTAGAGTGCAGCTACTCAAACTTCCCCTGTATGAAACTAACCCTTGGAGGTGAAGGGACCAGATTTTATGTTGGTTATGTCCAAGTACTTTCTTCAAAATTAATGTAAGCACTGGGAAGTTCAGACAGTTAAACAAGGGCAGAACTGCTGTCCCCACAGGATGCCTCCTCCCAGCGCTGCCGTCCCCCCTCCGCTGCAGATGTTTGGGGAGGGGGAACGGCTTAGGTTGTGGTTCCACGTCTATTAATATCACATCTGTTGTACTCCCAGATTTCGTGGCAGGACAAATTTGATCTGGATCAAGCACAAACACGTTATTGTTGAATTAACCCAAGCACACGATACGATGCGCTGCAGTTTTAAGTTAGTTGGCCACATTATGTCAGCCTGAAGATGACAGGCAGTACTAGACTGGGCATAAAGGTTGCCAGGATAAATTTGTTTCACCAAAACAGTTGAATGCACTTGAACCAGCTTGTGAATTTCTACCAGATCAGGACTTTGCATCGCAGGGATTAAATTCTTTTGATCCACTGCTGGACATCTTAAACCAGACGCGTCAGCCTGTGAAAGCAGACTAAATCCTAAACCCGTGTGTGCAAGATAGATCTAACCACAACCTGTTTTCTTAACTTCTGAGTACTAGGTTTTTAAGAATGATGACTAAGTTTCATGAGGCTTCCTTTTTCTTGCTGAATCAGGAACTGATCCCCCGTTGGCACAGGTTAAGGCAGGGATGCTGATGCCTGAGATATCACTGTGCCCTGACATTGCAGCTCCCCACGAGCCTACAGCTGAAGGGCTCTTTTGGGGTGGGGGTAGTATCTCAGAGCAGCAGAAATAAATAAATAATTTTCATTTTTATATTTCAGTGGAAGGATTTGGGTTTTTAAATTATATATTTAGTGAAAACACAAATAATTCATGAGTGTTTTCAAATACATGAATAATTCAAGCTGGAACCGAAATAGCTAAATCATCAGGGCCATCATCCTCATAGAGGCATCTAGGATAGGTTATTTCAAGTACATTTCACTGCAGACTGGCACGTGCACAAATTCACTAATAAGCAGCTGCATCCATGCCTTTTAGCCTCCACAAAACCCGGCTAGTCACAATATCCCAGACTCAGGACGCCAGCCCTAGAGCTGAGATGCATCTGAGCCCTAATTGAGCCATGGGTTTAAGAGTAGGGACCGAACCAGTTTGAAATCCCATTTTATAGCTCCTCAAACCACATCTGAACCATGTGGTACGTGTGTGGCATTTAAGAACAAATTATCTGAACACCATACAAATGTTCGCTAATAGCTGACTCCAAACTCTAGCAGCCAGCATTCTTGCATGCATATTTGTGGCTGACATTGTGTAGACTTTGAGGCATGTATATTTGTTAATTTGAATCCTGTGTATTTTGTGGGCAGTGAGGGTGTAATGCTGAAACCATAACTTCATTGTGAAAAACTTTGCGCTGTTTTCTATGTATGTGGAAACCCGGAATGAGCTGGACAGTCAGATACATTACCAGGAATTCTCTGAACAAGAAAAGCTCAGCTTTTAAAGTACCTTGTAACGACAGTTTCCTTTGACACCAACAGATTTAACTTTTCTCCTTTTGTTAACTATTTCTCCAATTTTGTTTCCAAAATTTACTTTTTAACTATTTCTCTAATTTTGGTTTTAAAATTTACTTTCAACTTCCAGTTGCATTTTCATTTAAAACTGCATTTTACATTCCATTTATCCTATTCCATCCGACAGCATCACTTATGGCCACTCGTTGTTTACCGACACAAACTGAAATCCTATGCATATTTTGTCAGGTAATCAAGGACATGTTTAGCTTCCTGAACGAGCAGTAGTTTATCATTTAGGTTTTAAGCATAAAGCACGAGCCAAAAAAAACAGCCCCTGCTTTGACATTTCCCTTATAACTAATTTAATGCATAATGCCAAAACTATATTCCAGTGTATGCATCATCCTACCTCCAGCCTCCCCCTTGCTCTGGCCTTTTCACCACGCCTGGGCAGCCTCATGTCAGGAAGAAATTCAGAACTCCATCCCCGAGAAATGCAAATTCAGCATCCGCTTAAAAGCTAGTAGGTGTTGTCACCTCAAGCTCTGCAAACACTAATCCCAGAGGAAAACCAGCCAAATCTCACAAAGTTCAGGAACATGACACTTGCTCGCTCAAGGACCAGGATGCTGTTAGCCACCACAGTGCAGAGGGAAACGGAGTTGAGCATTTCTGGCTCTAAGTATTTTGATAGAGGACAATGTTCTGCTTACTGAAGTGTCGGTGCATCATCTTCAAGATGTCCTTGTCTTAATAGGGACACAGCTCCTCTGCGCTCCTGGCAGAAGGTGACATTGGTGCACTCCCACCACCCCTGTGGCTATAGCCAGAGCCCTGGACAATTAGTGCAGAGGACATGTAACTTCAAAAAAAGCAATAATGAAGTAAAAACCTGTCCCATAGCCCCTCCTGTATCCCACTGCAGAGGAGAGCTGCCTGGGCTGGGTTAAACAGCTCTTGTGCAGCCAGAGATGACACTGACAGAAAGAAAAACCTTTGGGGAGGAAGCTCAGAGTGTAACACTTTGTTAAATAGAGGAGCTGCATTATGGTATTGACTTATATAGTTCTATCTGGTGGCGTTGCACATTCTCTGCTTAGCACCCCAGCTATGCCTCAGGAAAAATCCAGGTTTCGGAACAACTGATAAAAAAAAGTTACGTGGTAAATGCCTGACACTAAGTGTGCTGGAGCCATGTTTTTTCTATCCCTCTGATCTTGGGAAATATAACGGCTCATTCATTCTCTTTCTCTTTTTTTTTTTTTCCCAGTTTTGTAGGAATTCTCCCATTGTAATGAGCCTTTGACCTAACCTCCATTTCTTCTAACACTGCCTGACATCTTCCCATCATATGTTAACAGTGTGTGTCTTCACTGAAAAGCAAACCATCGCTGGTCCTCTCAGGCCCCAAAGAAAAGCAACGTGGAGGAAGAAAGAAAGAGAAACCTCGACCTTGCTGGTTCTTCCCAGCAATCTGTTGCTCCAGCAACTGAAAGTCAAACAATGATGTCAAGAAGACAGTACCGGCCACTTTAAACCCCGCGTCCAGTTGCCACAGCAACTACTTTTTAAAGTAAGTGATGCAGAGAGTTTTTCTTTTCTCAGGAGTGAAAAAAAAAAAAAAAAGAGAGAGAAGGTAAATGAGGGCAAAGGATGTTTACCTGGGGCTGTGGCTGTTAGTTGAGGGGACTGGGCTGTAGCACCCTGCCAAAGGGCCGGGGCAGGGAGGAGGAGGAGGAGGAGGAGGATGCTGTTCCCTCCCAGCGGAGCAGAGCAGCTGCTTGGAAGCGAATTGCTTTGCTCTTCCTTTCACCAAAGGAAATGCCAGAGAAGCAAACTCTGCTGCCAGATGCCACATGGACACCAAATGTTCCCCACCGGCTCGCACCAGCCCGCGCTGCCGAGGCACCGAGGGGAGGGCTCTCTGTCTCGCTTTCATCCCTCCTGCCCCGAGCTCCTCAGCTGTTGCAGACCCATCTGTCCCGCGAGCCCCTGGCCGCACCGGGCAGCTTACAGGCTTCAAACGAGGAGGACAGGTGCTGGGGGGTGTGGGGGAGCCCTTTGGCCACCCCTGAGCAGAAACTCTTTTCCAGCCTCCGCTCCCCTCGGGTCCTTTCCTCAGCCTCCTGGATAGCTCTTTTGTTTGGTACTGTCAGTTTGTGACTTCCCAAGTACTGAAATCCATGGCAAAAGGGCACAGCTTTGCAATTTCACTCCAAATCAAAATACCTCCCCCAGCCTTCTACATCTAAAGGGCTAAGAGGGGAGATGGGGTGAGAGCTCTCTGCATCCCTGGGGGGAGAGGACCTGTCCCCTTTAGGAGGTTACAGTCAATGCTTTGGTTGACCAGACTATTTTCTCACATAGCTTCTTTGCACTTGGAGTACATTGCTTCCCAGAGCAGCCACCCACATGGAGCTGAGAGACAAGAGACAACCTTCATCCATGCTCCCTGCTTAGAAAGACCTCACTAAGCTGACCAGCCACACCACAGACCTCCTAAGGAGCCGTTTATCCCTACATGCCTGCAAGGAACAACGTGATTAACTCTTCCACTGATTCACTCTTATCCATTTATCTAATACAAACCATTTCTTACTCCATTAGGCCCTTGCCCTCACTGAGTAATCCCCAGTTGTATCATGCTTTGGAATTAGTCTGTAAGGTCCTCAGGGCAGGGATCATGCCTTGGAAGGTGCCTCACAGACTTTAGGCCATTGCTAAATTAATAAGAATGTAATAAAAGTATTAGAGAGTTCTACCAAGGGAGGCATTGTTATGCCCCAGAGGCAGCATATCTGGTTAACAACCCTGAAAAGAAATGCCAACAACATTAGCCTCTGCCCCTATATCCCTTTGCCTAATGTAAAATTAAATAGCTACAAATTACCTATCTATTTTTCTATCTGCCTAGGCAATTAGCCCATGCTCATTACTGGACATATGGGGATATATCCAAGCATGTAGGCACTCATCAAGACGGAAGGCACAACACACAACATGGCACGGGTGGATTCTCCCAGGCCTCTGCTCCATGCTAAAACACACCATTGAAGCACCAGTACATTGGGCTGTCAGTGTAGATCAGAAAAAAGCCTGCAAAACCTGGCAAGAAAACTGTCCAAAGAGCAAACCAAGAGCCAACGGTGGCACACGGGCTGCTAAAGCACTACTGGAGTGTGTGCAGGACAGAGATGACCAGTCAGAGATGTTTATTCATATGGGAAAGACAAACTGTAAGCAAATGTGGCTCAGCATATTTATTTGCAATTAAAGCTCACGCATACATCTCCATGACTATGAGGTGCGCCCTACTGAGTAGGAAGCTGGTTCCCAATGGAGAATTAGTAAGAATAAATCCACAGAATTACAGCAATGGGACATGTGAACATCAAGACAAACAGGCTGGAAGAAAATTCAGCTTGAGGTTCTCTGGCCCGTTGCGGTGAACAAGACCCCCCTTATGCTCCGGCGCAGACATGGGCTGATTTGGGCACTGCAGCAGCAGCAGCCCCCCCCACACTATCACTCCATTAAGCAAAGAATGCTGTCTCAAATGCACTTTAATCCAGTTAAGTTCAAGCCCTCCGTTTTGCAGTTTGATGGTAATGCTATATTTTTATTCAGTGCAAGATCAGAGGTCTGATGAAACCTCATGTTGCCAACATAAAAGTGGAAGGAGCTTTAGCTAATCCCAAGGAAAATGAAGTCCACCTCTTTTCCCTGCACCCCTCCTGAAAAGAAAGAAAATGCAAACCCCACATTTGACTCTCTTGGAAGAGAAAATTCCCTGCTGTCCTCAGATGGTTAAAACATGCAGCTTTAGTGGGCTGCATAAGGAATAGCAATTACATACCCTTCACCTCTCGCCAGCTTGGGGTTGATTTTTTTTTTGGTGGGGTTTTGTTCTAAATCTTTCAAATGTTCTTTTCTTCTGAGGGAAACAATCTCACCATCCATGAGAAAGGGTGGCTTAGGGGGAAGAAAACAGGAGAAGGGAGCACACAGGCTGCTTCCATGTCATTAAAAAAAAAAAAAAAAGAAAAAAGAAAGAGAGAAAGAAAGGCCAGGTCTGCAGTAGAGTTAGCCTGGCCATATTAAAGGAGCAGGTGTTGTACTGAGTTAATTTATCTGGGAGGAGACCTGAGCAAATCCCAGCAGCCCTGCTGAGAAAAAAAGCTTTGTGCGCTGACACAAAGCCCTCCTCACCACAGCATTTCTGTTGCCGTCTTCCCTTCCCTCCTCTTCAGCTTCTCCTAATTGTAGGGCTAATGTCCTCTGACAAGTGCCTCAGATGGTTCAACAACAACCCTATCACCCAACCTCCCCGCCTTGCTCCCTATCCCTGATGATTAGTATTTTCACAGCACCCATCCCTGCAAAGCGCAGGCTGCTCTTGATTACTCTCCAGCACAACCCTGTCTGCTGAGGAACTGCAAAATACTTCCTCCACCATGCTGAGGACACAGTCGCTTGGCCGTTGTGACATCGCTGCAACGTCTGGCACAAGGAACAGTGCAAAACGAGGTTCCAAAGATTCCTCTTTTTGAGGCTGCAAACCCAGGACCCACATCAAAGCCAGCTGCTTGTCTGATGTTTGCTTTGAATGATGGTGTCTGAGGGAGGGGGCCTATCTGCCTGCCATGCCATGAATATGTGCATTATTGGCATAGCCTCCAGCCACGCCACAAGCTGTGTGTCAATTAAAATGTGGATCTGGAGAGCAGCAAGCCCAGGCAAGTAAAGATGGGAAGCAAGGTTAGTTATGAAATTGTTGAATTAGGTAGATGGTCTTCGTATGAGGTAGAAGAAGAACAAACTGACAAAGCCTTTTGCTGGCAATAAGAAGAGGTAAAGGTTTGACAAGTGTAATCTTAGCATTTCTCACTCTCAAATACATGCCCAGCAACCAACAGTTCCTTGGGATTCTGGGTTTTTACACAGAAATCACCATTTCCACCGGGGCCACAGCATCCACCCTTGCTACTGACCGCTTATGCAAAGCCCAAAACATACAGCAAATATCTCCAGCAGCTCTACCATGCTTTGAGACTTCTCTTCTATTAGTAGAGCTTTCCTCTGGGAACAGAGGCCAGCGTGGAAGCAGAAGAGAAGCCAGCAACTTCAACAGCTTATTTTCCCAGTGGTGTGAAGATGTGCTACAGCTTCTCCACCGCCTGTACCATTTCTGCCACCATAGCACGGCGGAGGCTCTGCAAAGGGAGAGGCAGCAGGACCTTGTCCTTGCTACCAACAGCTGCAGAAGATGAATGTAGGGTTGCTTGAGTAACCTCACATCCACATCAGTGATACCCACCCATGCATGGGGCAGATCACAGCGAGCTGCAGCCACCACCGGCCACAGAGAGGGTGCACAGGAGGGGACAATCAGAGAATGGTGTTCCCTGTCCATCTTCAACTGCACCCACCCCTTCATGCTACAGGGACAGGCAATTTCTAATGGCAGCTTGGACAGAGAGAAGGTGCCCATCAGACAAGGGTTACCCCACACTGAAATATTAGTGAAACCAGATTCTTTGTCAGGAGCAGAAGGTTCTCTTGTGCATCTGGGAGGAAAGGAAGATTGCAGGACTAGCAAGCAGCAAAGGGCATCTCATTCAAAAAGTGCTCGGAAGTTTCATTGTGTAAAGTTAAAACAAAAGACGCTCATTTAAGATACAGCGAAAGGAGAAGTGTGTAGGGGAAGAGAGGGAGGGAGGAGGGATGAGAGCAGCTGGGGAGGAATTCCAGGGGGACAGATAGACAGGCAGTCACAAAGTCTGTTAATTATTTAAAAAATAAACTAACACAGAAAAGGACGTCCTGGGGAGGAGAGGGAGGCAGAACCTCAGGGTACTCATCAATTATACACAAACCAGCTCAGGGACACTGCGAATAAGGGTCCTGTGGGCACCCTCGTGGAGATGTCACTAGAAGCTGGCCCCATCCCACCACTCATGACACAGCATGGTACCTTTGTGACCCTTCGTTACCCCTGCCTTATTATGTTTTGTTTTGTAACTTGAAGTGATATCCACAAGAGGAAACAAAGCAGCACAAAGCCAAGGCTTGGCACTGGTCTCTGTTTCTAATTGCATTGCAACCAGGTTTTTACCTGGCACTGCTGTGTGTGGCACACAGCGAACCGGCCAGCTCGGGAGCCTCCCTCCTTATTTTGAAATGGTGACCACAACAAACAGTTGGGTGTTAAGCAAAAGCCAACTGCAGCCAGGTTGCTGCTTCCACAGCAAGGTAAGCAAAGCTATGAGGCAGGAGATCCAGGAAATAAATCTGTCCATTAATGATCATCTTTCCTAACTGGAGCTTGGATCGATATGGAGTAGCATCTGCAGAGCCCCAGTTTTCAAAAGGATCAGTACACGCACCACTCCTGGGGACTACACAACATGATTTTTCTTGGCTGAACAGCGATCTACACCGCTGGCTTCCAGATACTTCTTTCCAAGAGCTTCATAGACAACAACCAAACCAGAAAGCTTAAGGCAAAAGTATTTCTTTTGAATATTTTCTTATAACCTGAGCCTTGAATCAATATCCCAGTATCTTTAGTCTGTTGCAGAAAATTTGACGCTTAAGAGGGAAAGAACCATCTCAGGTTCAGAAGTGGCCATCCTGAATCCCTCATCCACTTCTGTTTGTCTTGTTATGATGAAAAAATATAAAATATTCACTAGAAAGAAAAAGCATTAACTTGCTTTATGCACACCATCAAATAACCATTGAACAATAACAGCTTTGGCTTACAAAAGGGTGAGGCTAGAATCCAAGTTTTCAGCCTCCAAGTATGAAGACCCATGGCCAATTACAAAACCTTAACCCATCCAGGTCATCCTAATTCCTCCAGCTCCTTGGCCCTTGGTTTATACACAAACCAATGTCTTTTCTTTGCATTGAGCTCCTCCTTAAAACATACAGAAACATGCAGCTCGCAAGCAAGAGGGGTGATGTGTGCTTCAGAGAAACCACCCATATAAATGAAACCACAATTTTTACGACAAATCGGCAAATGGGCAAGCACGCAGAAACTGTATCTGCCATAATGATTTATTTAAAATAAACAAATCCAGCTGTGGTAAAATAACGAGTCCTCTGCAAAGACACACACAAATTCTGGCTATTTCATTACAAACATATTAAATCTAGTCCCTCAACTCCAGCTCTTGATGATAATTAAAGACACACAAACGTACCGCAGTGAATTTGCTCCTGGTGATTCGCATAGCAGAAAATAATTATTCAAGCAATTAGATATGGTGCAACACGCCTCTTCTTTACGGGCACCACAAATTTCTTCTGATGCTTTTGCATCACCCTTTAAGAAGTTAATGGAGACCCCACTTCCTATTAATAGCATGATACAAGTGGGTTGGTGGTGCCTTGGGCTCACGTGTTTGGAGCTCTGCTTCATTTACACGTCTAACTTTTTGTCTTTGTTGCTAGGGCTGGTGCTGCAAAGCTCTTGCTGATCTAAGTAGCCAGCTCCTTTGCAGGAAGTAGAGCGTTTTCCATTTGTTATTTATTATATCGGTCATTTGTCCAATTGTGTCAGCCTTGTCCAGTGATTAACCAAACAGTGCCGGGGCATCCTTTGGTTCAAGGCAACTAATCCGTTTGTTCCCCTCCTGTCCAGTCTGTTTGTCCCACCGCACATGGGGATGATGCATCTCTGACCGAGGAGAAAAGGCACAGATCTGTATTTGTTTAGGTGAGACTCCACATCCCAGGCCAAGTTTTATAGTCCCCAGGTTCAGAAAGTGGTCCCCAGTCATGAGCAGAAGTGAAACAAAGGATCAGGCAGAAGAGGAGCATCAAGGAGAACAAAGCTACAGAACAGATTTTCAAGACTCTCGTTTTGTACAGCCAGAAAGCCCAGCCTTTTTTTCTCTACAGGCATTTCTCTTTGAACATTGGTCATAAAAGCCTATGAGAAAGCCTTCTCTCCCTCTTGAGGCTGCTTCCTGAGCTACAGCTGCCCATGTTTGCAGCCTTCCCTGCATTTCAGCCCAGCGCCTGTGCGAAAAGGCAGGAGGTTCCTCAGGTTACTTCCAGCACCTCCGGATCTCCAGAAGGTATCTCTTCTCCAGCAACACTGCTCAAATGTTTAAAGATGGGAGTCACACACGATAAATTTTGATTAATCAAGAATTTTGATAAATATTTGAGAACTGATTTGTTGCCAGTCCACATTTTATAATTAAGACAGGAAAACGTCAAAGACAAATCAGACGACAGGAAATGTGTCTGAGAGGTGACATCATCACCATGGGGAGCTTCTCCTTGTCCCAGACAGCTCCTGGTCCTGCTTCTTCATGGACTCAGAGCCATTTCCACTGGTGCTGCCACCACTCTTGCCCCACTGCCCTGTGCTGCTTCAGCTCCCCGCAGCTCTTGCCCAGAGCCATTTCTCTCTGTTGAGCAATCCTCTCTTTTCGTTGTTCTTCTCACTGTGATTTTAACTGAGGTTTAGTCTACGTGCACAAACTGGTGAGAGAAAAGATATCCCAGAAGTGAGAGTGATAGCCTGGACAGCAAAAAGCCACGTTCCATTTCCTTCTCTGTCACTGGCTTCTCATCTAACCACAGGCACATGCTATTTCACCTCTTTCTGTCCACTGTTGCCCTCTTCAAAGTATTGTCCAGAGATACCTGTTAAAGGCTGGAAACAGTTTGAATGTGATGTTAACCACCAGCCACTTCAGAAAAAACTTGTCCATCACAATTGGTTATTTATCCTTAAGTGAAACTGCAACTCTACCGAGATCCAGAGTCACACTCCACGTCCTTCAGCAGATGGTGGGTTTCAGCCTCCCTTGCCAAGGGTCAGGGTCAACACTTCAGTCTGTCCCAGCTCACACGCGCGTGTACCATGAGGCCCAGCCCACCCTTCAGATGTGCTGCCGTTCCACGACTACCCCCAAACCCACCTCAAGGTCAGGCAGAGCAGGGGGCTGGGATGTGGCCACCCAACTCTCCCCAGTGCTGAGACCCACTGGCTGCTGCTGGGGTGTGAAAAGGAAGAGGGAAAACGCCACAAAAGACAAGAATACAAAGACTTCCAGTCCAAAGCACAATTAGGAAGAACGCACCCCTTTTTCTCAGGGTTAGTCTTTTTTCTCTTTTTGGCCTGGCTTACGGCTGCCTGCAGCTCCCTTTACTGGTTGCCTAGCAGGGCTAGCATTCATGGCAAGCTGAGGTACACCATGGATGCTCCCTGGAAGCAGCCTGCTATTTCCTACTCAGATGTCTTTTATTTCAGTCAGTGTCACTGCTCCAAGAGCCACAATAGCACTTTATTTCCATGACTCTCATCTTCTGATAATCTAGTGACAACCTTGCCTTACACCTTCAGCTATGTTGTACCCTAGATGAATATTGCATACAAAAAGAATTCAAAACAAATCAAGGTGGCTAAACTGGTTAATCCTTCCAGTTTGCAAGGCCGAAGGGTTATTTTACAAAGCACAAACACTCAGGCTGCACAGTTCTGCTCAAGTGCCCTGTAACAGTCAAGAACAGCTGAAAGAATTAGCAATGCCCCATCTCCTCCAAAAGGCACAAACTCCAGGAAAGGAATCAATAGGAAAACTTTACAATACAGAGCCCTTAGCTCAAGACACGTTTTAGGGATAAAGCCTTTAAAAGGCCGAGGCTAAGATGCTAGACTGAGACTTAGGAAAGGGCTGAACTCTATCCTTGCATATTTAGCTGTGCCATAGAGTCTTGGAATCCCCGGTGTAAGATGTAAGTTGGCGATATTTGCTTCCTTCGTGAAATCATTTGGAGTTCACTGACAGAACAGGCTAAATAAGAGCTATACTTCTGAGTTATTTATACCATTCTATTATTTAACAGAATAACTGTACACTGATAGATGTGCCAGAATAGATATAAGGAAAAATGCATCTACAAACTTCTAACCACAAGCACTCCATGTGGAGGATATCTGGCCGGAGATAAACTATCTTCTCCTGGTTAGTTTTTGAAGGGTATTTGTGACACGTCCACTTCTCCAGGCAGGAGGTTCAATGTGCTGACTCCTCCTGTCCCATGTCTCTAAAAACTGCACTTTTTACAAACAGGAAAGGGAAAATGTTCTTGTACACTTACTGGCTACATGATGGATGGAGAGTCAGTTCAGCCTCTCGAACACATTGTATGTACTCTTGTTAACAGAATTTGAGTGCAGGTTCCCAAAATATTGCCTGAAAGGTAAAGCTTACCCAGAGCTTTCAAATTGAGAAATTTTGCCTTGACAAGTCTGTATTTCGCCTGAGAAGATGCTTGTGATTAGTTTATGCCTTTCATCATCACACCTAACACCTCGGCCACATAAAGCACTAAGAACACGAGTTAGAAAGTTATTCTGATTATAAAGCTGATTTATTTTTTACTCTTACAGGTCCTAGTTCTTACTTCCACTGAAGTCAACGGGAGCTCTGTCATTGACTTCAATAGGGTGGAGCAGAGCCAGGGACTTTTGTCTGCTAATTCCTTGTGGATCATTTACAGCTTTCCAAGCACCACTGCAAAAATAAACTTCAGATTTTTAAAAAACCACACGCACACACAACAAAACAACTGGAGTTAAATTGTGTATAAATACCCAAAGAGAATCACTGGCATAATATCCCTGCAGCATTTCAGAATAGCTCATTATTTACTCATTAAATCAGTAAACGACAGCTCCATTTTTCAGGATCAGCAGCATGTGCATTTCTCTCATCAGGGATCAAAGGATTCACGATCTCAGGTACATAATTTGTTTCTGAATATAGATCAAGTCTCAGTGCAATGACTTGGGCTCAGAGCACAGAGACATGGCCAAAAGTTGGCTTGGTAAGGGATGGTGCTCTGGAGATACCAAGAGAAGACATGGATGCAGGGCAGGGGAGTATCTCTTCTAGGTACCTCTCTTCTGTGGTTCAGTTGGCCAACCCTAGATGCCCAAGGTCTTGACGAGAGAGAAAGAGCAGGCTACAGGGGACAACCAGACACTTTAAGTCAGATATTCAGGAAGTCAAAAAGAGGGAGGAAGCGTGAAAACTCACACACCCTGTTTCTTCCACCTTTTTAAGATGCCTCTCTATCTCAAATAGCACAGTGACAAAACTCAATATTAGGATAGAGCTTGAGCTTTTTTGCACCCCGTTGTCACATATTTTCAGGCAGAAGTCTTCTGAAATCAAATATTTTCCCTGCAGAAGCATGTGAAATGTCACTGTCCTGCAAAATTCCATCACTTAGCCACTGAAAGAGTCAAAAACTACAGCCCTGGACTAAACTGGGGCAACGCTCCTGGATGAACCTCAACCATCTTTCTGAAACGATTCTCATGTCAACTGCTTGAGAAAAGCAGGGCTAAGACAAAGGGGAGCTGAAAGCCTGAGGCTTGAATTGAAACTATAAAAGGAACAAAAGTAGCAGCAACAAAACTCTACGGACTCCTTTGGCACCCAAGGAGGAAGCTTAAAATACAGCCAGCGACTCAGGTTTTTTTTCCCCTATCTTCTTCTAAAAAAAAAAAAAAAAAAAAAAAAAAAAAAAAAAAGAAAGAAAAAAGTCAGCTCTTAGAAACAATCTCTTTCTGTGTAAGCTCTTGCCAGAGTCTGAGAGAATAAGCCAGCATTTCTGTGCCAGCCCATTCACATGGCCAGGTGAAAAGAAACTCATTCCTTTACAGCCTGTGCTGCCCCACACAACATCTGCTGAGAAAGTGGGATGGGAAACACCAAAAAGGGGAGAAGAGAACAGCCGAGGCCTTCAGGTTAGAAGGGCAGCCTGTTCCCACCAGGGAGCCCCTCTTTCACTTGCAGACAACTGCTGCATTTGACATTTCAATGGGAACTGAGGCAGAGCAAGAGGGAGGGCGATGGAGGAGGGGGAAGGTCGGAGAGCCCACATAAAGGCACCAGAGTGAGAAAAGCAAGGAGACAAAAATTCCGCATCTCTTTCATTTTCTGCTTTCAGGACATTTTCCCCCATAATTTGACAGTCAGGAGAAAAAGGAGAGTTTCTTTTAAAATTAGACATGTAGGCAGAATGTTGTCACTGTTAAAAACTTCTTCAAGATGAATCAATTTTATGGGGCTTACAGAGCAAAATTCTTTATTTTTTTTGTCGCTCCCTGTTTTCTTTTTTTTGTTTGTGTTTTCAATGAGAAGGAAAAAGGATTTACATAAAATAAACCAAAAGAATGAATAGCAGCAAACCCTGCCATGGGCACCAACAGCGGATGCTTTTAGAAAAGTTACATGAATATTGTTTCAGTGTTCAGCATTGTCTGAGGGTTCGACACAGACACATTCATCCTAGGGAGTAATTCTGGAGTCTTGATCACTTTATACAAACCCCTCAATGAGAGCTGCATGCTTTTTAAAATCTGCTTTATAGAAACTTTCATCCAAACACATCAGAGTATTTTGTAAAGGCTTCAAAGCAGCCCTTTGCCATAAAAGGGTATTATCTCCGTTTTACAGAACAGGAAACTGAGGCCCAGAGGGAATCACTCAGACAGCATCCAGAAATGAATCACTGTCGAAGCCTGGAATAAAACTGGTTCCCTGGAGCACCACGCTCATCTGTAGTGAATGCAGAAATGGCCTTGGCTAAGCGAGAGTCTCTCCGCTGGGTTTTATGTCAAGCCCAAACATGCAAACCAAAATAATACAACCAAGGCTCAAAACAAAATAGGGCCCTCACATCTACAACCGATAACTATGGATTCGTAATCACAGCCGTCCATGTACTAGGAAGTGTGGAGGAACCTTTCAGCATTTGGTGAGAAGATACGTGGATGGCTAAGGTGAGAAGATGATAGAGGAGAGCTCAGGAACAGTTTCCCTGAAGGCAGTGTAGGAAGGTGTGGGGTCCTATCAGAAGAGCAAGATGCCACTTGCGTTCAGCTTCCACAAATCAAAATGGGAAATGAGATATTACCTCCACAGTTACTTTAGGTTTACCTCTTTCTCACTAAGGATTTGCCTGAATTCTCACAATCAGTAAAGGGAGGCAAAAATCCAAAGAGCTGGCGAGATTAGCAGCGGGCTCAACATTCAACATGCGCTGTGCAACAGTCAGGGGTGCCTTGCTGTTTGCTTAGGACTAAGGTCACACACAGAAGAGAATCTCCAAAAAGCCACAAAGCTCTGCATGTCTGAGCTATAACTCCTAAGTGAGGATTAAGAGGTTAAAATGCTTTGTGTTCAGCTGAAATCAGTCTAGAAGGAGTTCAGCATCACTTCCCCTTTTGTGTGTCAAAAATGGCCAATCTTTGACCCTTCTTGACTGCTGTGACTCAATATTACCTCGTTTCTGCCTCTTCTCCTCACAGACTCGCTACCAGAATCCTAAATCATAAAATCCAGATGAGTGCCAGGCAATCCAGGCTGTACCCTGTGTTGGACCACTGACTCGCCCAAGGCCAGGGACATGCTGGATTTCCAGCAAGGAGATGTTGACACCTCTGAACTGTATGGCTCTATTTTTCCATCTGCAAAATGGGAATAAAAATTACCCACACAAGCTAAGCACATTAAAACCCTGCATGGATCATAAAGCTGCATAGTGCTAGCAAAGAACTTAAGAGACATCTTGAGGGCACTGAGATGGGGCAGAAAGTTTGGTTTGGGAGGAAAAAAAAATCGTTAAGAAAAACTAAAATCACTGTGCAAACATCTTGGAGAGAATGGAAAATCATTAAGAACTTCTCACTGAAATGACTCTTTGGATTTGGTGTTTTGTTGCTCTATACTCTTGCTGTCCCTCATCAGCTTTATTTGCCTGGGGCGTGAAACATGGTAGATCCCCACCTCCCAAAAGCAATGGAGATGAAAGATCTGAGGCTCAGCACTAGCTAAAGACTAAGGTGAACCTTCCTGTTGCCTCACAGCCAGCTGTCACGGAGAAGACAGCGACAGCGAGAGGAGTTTCTTTTTCCTTTTCTAACTACGGTAAAATTGTCTTTATTATTGCAGTTTTGGCAACAATAACATGTTAGGGAACTTCCCTGTAGCACAGTTTATCCCCTCCCCACCCTTCAATGCCCAGAAGAAGCGACTAATTGAGTGACAACAGAGCAGAGCCACCCAAGGCTCTCGGAGCCTCTGTGGCAGGTGACAAGGACAAGTCCATCCGCATCTTCCCCTGTGGGGCTGAAGCCACCTCCTTGTGCCCAGTGCTGAGTTTTCACTGAGTCGTCTGCCACATTTTATAACACATACTCAGAAACCAGATATCTATGGGGTAACGGTGAGTAATGTGCTGGCTGCTATCTGCCTTGCTGAAAGGGTGATAAGAGTCAGTCCAGCTTCCCAAATTAAATAGCTGAACGATCCGGCCCTTGGAAAAATAACATCACGAGCCTCTCCCCACCATCACCTTTCTACTCCCAGATAAGTCCAGAGCACTGCTAACACAACATTAAATGTAGCATCGGTCAGCAGTCTTAAAAAAGTTATGACTCACAGAGACAAGATCATAAAACTGGTTTAGATTTTTCTATTAAAAGGCTCATTTGGATGAGGAACTTCAGGGTTTCTTCTTGTGGCTGGACTAGAAATGAGATTTTAAAATCAAAACTATGATCAAGAGACAAGCTGCTCTTCCTACAGGATTTCACTGACACCTTTCAATTTGTAGGAAAGGTACAAGTTCTTCCTAGCCAAGAGATGTGGTGACAATGTGTCTCTGTCAAAAGCATTCCTCAGGTTAAGTGGGGCATCTTCTCTGGCTCAAGCCAAGTTTTAAAGCTCTTGTTCACATATATATTCTCCTCAAAATAACTGCCTCAGCCACAGCAGTGTCTTAGCTCAAAGCACTGCTTGATGATGAGCTTGCTCTGCTGCAGCAGTTGATCCATGTGCTCACACTGATATGGGCCAATATCTTCTGGCAGAGGCAGGGCAGGGGATGAGGAGAAGCAAAGACACCTGGACCCATCACTGCTATTTGCTTCAGGGCACCAGAGTCAAGTTCCTGAGATGTTTGGCTCCTACTTTGAAATCCTTCCCAGTGCTTGTAGTAGGGGTTGGCCCCAGCTGCACCAGCCAGCAGGTCAGGCAGGGACCTCAGATGGTGCTGATTGGCACAGGCAATGGCACAGTAATGAGGAAGTCTTAGTTATGTCCACAGTGCCATCCCCAGCATGCTCTTTCACAGCAAGGAACTTAGAGCGAGCACTGAGATGGGGAGAAAAATAAAAATAAGAAATAAAATAAAAATCATGGTGCAAACATTGCAGAGAGAATGGAAAATTCTGAAGAACTTCACACTGAAATGACTCTTCAGATTTGCCATTTTAGTGCTCTGTGCTCTGGCTGTCCCTCATCAGCTTTATTTGCCTGGGGCGTGAAATGTGGTAGATCCTCACCTCCCAAAACCTATGGAGATGAAAGATCTGGGGCTCAGCACAAGCTGAAGACCAAGGCAACCACAGTGTTGAGACTAGACTTCAACCAAAGCTTCCTACAAGTGCAGAAGCACGTGTACGTTACACTGCACTTCTAGTATTCGTAAGCTCCTGGAGCGAGAACCATTTTGTACAGCTTTTAACACCAGCTTAGCACCATTTAATTTTCCATACCAAAAAAAACAAAAGCTCTGGTTTGCCAGGTAACTCTCAGCAGAACCCTGCTGTGAGACTTGTGAGCCGCAAGCGCTGAATTTGGAGCCTCCTCCACCTACTGCTCCCCAGTCACATTCGGAGAAATCAGGGGGTAAAAAAATAATAATCAGAGAATAAACAAAAACGTAATGAAGTCATCTGCAAGATGTACGTAACTTACCTGCTTTGCTGTTACAATTAGCAATTTTTCCTACTGAATTTGAAGCAGATGAAAGCCCTGAAGGCTAAATTCTGCTAACTTCACCCCCTACCTAACCCACCAGTTCCACAAATAAATCTTGTGGGTTTGGAAATAGCTCCTTCCCCACCTCTAACCACAGGCTTGACAGTCCCCGCCAAGGCTCTCTGTTTCATTAGTTTCTGGATCTTTCATGCACATACAAATCCACCCACGTACACACACACACACACACAAAGAGCTGCCCACTTACCAACCTGACAGGTAAAATTATTCCCCTCCTTCTACAGCCCTCCTAATTGCCTCCCCTGGGCTCTTGTGAAGTGTAAACGTCACCGCCTAAATATTAAGTTCACGCAGTGTCACCGTTATGCCTTTCATTAAAGCAATATCTGTCTCATAGCTCAGCGTATATGTTCCTTCTAATTTCACTGCTAGGACCCACACGGAGCGTGCAACTTTCCAGTCCGACTTTAAATCATTACGCCAATTTCCCGCAGTTATTTAAAGATAATTCTCTCAGGAACCACTTGAAAGATGATACTGATATTTAAAAAAAAAAAAAAAAACAACCCACACTTTTTTTCCTGAAACACAGTTTCTCCTGACATGCATAGGTGTGCTTTCTCGTGACAACTTTCCTCAGAAACTGGTGGTAATTTGAGACTTGGTTCATTCAATATCATTAACATTTAGTCATTATACAAGGGTTATTAGAAAGTTTACAGTATTTACCATCTTAAGTCTCCACTGCTGGAGGCTTGTGATCACTCCATAGTCTCTGCTTTTCTTTTTCCTTCCCTTTTTTTATGTTGTGGGGTTTTTTTCCCCTGCAAACGTGAATTTTGTAGTAAATTTTCAGAAGTGAATTTTCCCATCACAGAATTATCTTCTCCACAAGTTTATGTCTCCAAAATTCAAATGAAGGAATATGCTACCTGCATGGAACAGCAATGATTTTAATGGGATCGCAGTGACTATCAAGAGATAAATAAACAACAAAAATAATTAGTGTCAGCAGTTCCTTGTTTGCAAATTGGGACCTGTAACACTTGCTCCTGAGCTCAGGATGCAAACCAGCTCACCCCAAAGACCTTTTGAACCCCATCCCTGGAAGGGACAGGAGTTTTAAAAAAATGAGGAATCAGAGAGACAGCAGAAACTACGTAAGAACTAGATTCAACCAGTGAAAACTTCAAAATGGAAAAATAAATAGATGTGCTGTTAGCTGGGGGTTACACAGAAAACAGCAGTGCCAAAGTAAGATTTATTGTGTTCATGTACAGGAAAATTTCTGTAGCCTGGTAATTTCTAACGAAGTGAATTAACAAACCAAATTAACTAAATGACTGATTTATAACAAAATGAACTATCTTCAGGTTATTTGGATTAATGATGAGCAGTGAGCAACATGGTAGTTGGTTTCTACTACTTAAAGGTGCAGATTGTAGAAACAAAGTACACAACTCCAGATGCTTAAACCTGGGCTCCTGGATATGTATTTGGGCATCTAACATCCTTGTTCCAATTTTCAAAATATTCTTAACAGCTCCCTACGGCTTTGAAAGCCAGACCATACTGCTCACATCCAATCAAGGATTTTTGAAGCTTGAGATTAGAAAGGGTATGACTAGAAATGTTGGAAATGAACCACTAAAATGTCATAAAGCACCCCCTGACTTCCCAATCAATTTCTTTCAACAGCTGAATTTTTGGTTGCAGATTTATCATTGAGTCAATAATTCACATTTCTATTTCCAGCTCTGTCAACACGAATATTTGGAAGCATTTTTTCCAGGAAAGATCATCTTCACATTCTTCCATACAGGATACCAATTTGTCAATGTTGGATTATGACACTGAGGTCTTTGCATTAAGAAGATAAAGGCAGGAGCCCCAGGAGCTCAGTGCACAGCCTGGGTGCCAGGACAGTTATGTTCCAGCACCCACCACCGCTGAGCTTGGCCACGGGTGATCCCTACAGCCCCACTGTGTTCCAGCTGTCACAGACCAGACTACAACATCCTCTTTCAGACTATAAACCAACACTTTGGTGACTGCAACAGATCATTTAGGATACAAGTAAGTCTAACAAGACCAGCTGCTACATCTGTAATGGGTAGTTTTGAAGCTATATCCCTCCTTTACATAAAATGCACAGCCCTTATCCAAGAATATGGAAACGCTTCTGCTCCTCCTGTCCCTTCCTCCCCCACCCCAAATACCTAAACCTAGTCAAAGGTGCAGGTATGCATACATTTATTCCAGCTGTAGGCTGTATCTGCAGATGAAATACCATTTTTTTTCCTGGGTCTGACAGAAAAGGGAGCTGGAGAAAAATGTGTCAAAGGAAAAAAAAAATCAAAATAACGAAACCAGCGCTCAGGCACCGGCTAGTAACTAAAAGCTGATTCCCACTGCAGGTGTCTTATTTCCCCCGAGGGCCACCTCTTGCTGTTTTCTTCCCCCCTCCACCAGATGCTACAACTCAAGAGGCAGCAGGATGGGTTAACACACTGACTGGAGCAAGTCATACTCTTCTTCCCTTTCTCTTCTTCCAGCTACCAGAGCCAGGCCAGCCACAAAACCACTTTCATCAACACACCTTACTCCTTTCCTCATCCCCAGCTGTATAATGATGCATAAAATACCCCCAGAATATGCTTTTCAATGGACAAAATTACAGACACTTGCAGGACACTGCAATTAGTAGCTTACCCCCCACCACAGATAATAAATTAAGGAGACACCCAACATGGGAGAGCAAGAAGGGGAGGCAGAAGTCAGAACAGGATTTTCAGCCTCAAGGTGTTCACTTTGGGGTAAAAAAAATGCTTCTTGCTCTAAGTTTCTGGAGAGTTGGAGAAGGTACGATTTATAGAGACAAAGGGAGAGTCACAGATAGATCCAACGTGTCTGTACTTGTAAGCACCAGGGGAGCAGAAGCCTTTTTGCAAGTTGGTCCCCATCCCCCATAATATTTTTTTTTCTTCGCTTACACTGCAGTCACACCTTGGCCACACTGTCATTCAATGCCTAGCCCCACCAAACTGGGATCAATGGCTAACACACCTCCACAGAGAAGCTTGTTATAAAACAAAAAAATAAAAAAGAGGCTCTGGAGCATGTCCTTCCCGTCCCTTTTCTACAGGAAGAGCACGCTGTGCACTGATTTGGAAAAGCAGAGGCCCCCCCAGAAAAAAACAGCTAGCTGCTTTTGGTTAGTAATGTGGAAACAGGAGCCTGGCCAGCTCTTACAAAATACACTTTTGACACTGATCTCCCAAACAGGAACAGACTTGTTCTGGCTGTACGTACGTGTACACACACCCACACGCACAGATGCGAGAGGAAAACTTGGCTCTTCTGGGCTCCAGCCACCAGCGCTAACCCAACGTCCTTCACCGTAACGCACCGCTGCTGCCGGTGGCCGATCAGCTCTGGCCGATGCTTGGAGATCGAGACACCAAACTACTGGTCCTGACACTAACCTTGAAGAGGGCCTACCCCCGTGGGTTGCAAAGGCTGGTAGGACCTGGAAAAATAGTGGAGGAAGAGATAAGAGTCTACATCCATCAAACAAGGCAGTTAAATAAATTGCCCTTTGCAAGTGCTGTGAGTGCTTCAAGTGCAAATCTTTCAAGATTTTGTGACAATAAATTTCCCGCCCCATCCTATTAATAAAATATAATAGCAATTCTGAGAATAATGGCCTATTATCTGAAGTCTTAAAATGACAAAGCAATCAAGAGGAAGGTGAAATATAGGGCTGGAGGAATTGGTTCTGGGGGGCTTGCAACTTCCTTGCATGGCACACAAAGCAGAGCACGACAGATTTAGCGGTTTCTCAGACAGAAAAACACCACAAAACAAGAGTGGCTTATTCTTTTAAATCTATCAAATGCACATTTTCCAATTGTTCTCAGTGCACATATGTCAATTGTTTGCACAGCTCGGAAAAATTACCGTATCCTGCCATCTAAGCCTGCAGAAGAAACAGGTTGGAGCTACCAACCTCCCACCCCTCCTACACTACAGCTGTCACAAGGTTTGCAGGATCTGCCACCTGAGAGCAACAGGACAGGTGGCAACACGGAGAGCAAGGATCACATAGCATGTGTCAGTCTCTGCCACTATTAGAGTGGGTGGGGAACATTATTTTTTTAATATTTTGCCCTGTAGAAGATGCATAGAAAAACTGAATTTAACTAAAAGCTTAAATTTGCTTTGAGAGCAAAAATTGTGCCTGATGCTGCTAGGTTTTTTTTGGAGCCAAACTATGGCCAAGTCTACATTATATTTTCCATTTTCCTTTTGTAGGAATTCAAAATTTAAGAAATGTTGTCAGAAAAGTTTTACTATTTTTTCATTTCTTTTAATTTTACCATCATTCTTCCTTCTTCCCTTACTTTTTGTCTTTTTATCACCATTATCCAAAGGCTGAATTCTCCAGAAATCTGTTCTATTCAGTTATACAACCACTAACAAAAAAAACCAACCCCTCTCTGTTCCCTCCTTGCATCCAGCCACTAATGCAAAAACTGCTTATGACTTCATGATGCTTCTCCGTGCTTCATTAGCTTTTATCGGTATGGAAATCAGGATTCGTTCTGAGTTCAGCAGACCTGTCACTAGAGATGGGCATGGGAGAGCGGGATTAGTTTCTGGCGTTCTCGGTGTCATTGGGCTTGTTGCCATTGATTTTGGGGGGTGTCAGAAATGTCGCCCGTGGAGATTTTCAGCGATAGGCTGCTGATTCTAATCCAGCCCCAATTAGCAGCTGCCTGATAATTGTTGACATTGGAGAGCTATGAAGTAAATTGGGGGCCTTGATCCAATGAACCATAAAAAAATAAATAATAACCATAAAACTACGTCTGCGCTATAAAATCTCACGCAACGACTGCCAGTAAGGATGTCTGCTATTTATATACGGTACCTGGCTGGGGAGGGCTCTGGGCTTAGATACATAACAGAATCTGCCTTAGCCATCTTTATGAGAAGGTGAAGGGTTGGAGCAGGCAGTGAACCAGCACTATTATCCTGCCTTGCCCTTAGTGTAACCCAAATTGGGGCTGAGATATTGTGGGTAGATCAGTCATTGTATCCCTGCCCATGGGGTCTTTCAAAAAGGCAGGTTTCAAGCACTTTTACAAAGTTCCAGGAGTTGGAGTCAGCTCCTTCTCAAGTCCTAAATGACTTATTAAACGTGGTGGCAAGACCAGAGAATATGTTCAAATTTGCTTTGAGCAAATCTTTGAAAAAAAACGTGACCCCACTCAAAAGAGACTTTTTCTTTAATTCACTTTTCCCATTACTTTATCTTCACTACTGCTTTAGCATGCATAAATATATTTTAAAAAAGAATGTATCTGCCAAAATAATTTCCAAATTAGAACCTTCTGAGTTGTAATTGCCTTTTCCCAGAAAGCAGTATATGACAACTCATTTGAGTCAACCTGGGCTTGTAAAAGTTATCCTGATCTTCACCAAACCCTGGCTGTGGCTGGTTCTTAATAAACCACGAGGCAAGGAACAACTTAATAGTAATCTAAAAACTTCAGGACTGAAAACCATCAAAATCTGATCTTCTCTTACCAGCTTTTCTGCCAGCCCTGTGCAATTCAGTAGGACTGAGGCACCAGAAAGGCTTTTAGTGGTATATTTAGGGTCCAGTCCTACATACCTTTGCATATCAATCTCACATTGCCTTTGAACTGCAGAGGAAAAGCCTGAAAGTTTTCTCGGTGTTACTCTGCCTTGTATAAAAAGGAAATTTTAATGCTTTCCTACCTCTACCAAGCTTCATACATCAGTGTTTGAAAAGTGCTGTGAGATCCCTACAGAGAAGACAGTATAAAGTTATCATTTGCAAACAGCCTATTGATGTGTTCTCCAGAGCAGCCAAATTAATACAATACCAAGTCCTTGCCCATGTTCTATGTAATTAATTCAACACTCAGATGACATTTCATTTAATCAAGACATATCTTCTCTTTCGGCTGAAACAAACGCTGAAGTTACAGTGAAAACAGGTCAATATATCAACTAGCAATGATTTTTCTCTGTATTTCTATTGGTCCCCAAAAGCCAAAAAAAAGAGGCGATGTTTTCCCTTCGTGATCTGCTTGCTCCTTGTTTGATACTTCTAGAGGTATGACAGCCAGACAGGCAGTGAACTTCTCAGAAGAGAGAAGTTTTTCATTTGCATTATATTTGTTCACAGCAGAATTGGTTAATTCTGCCTCCCCTTCCCACACACACTCCTCCCCAACTAAAAGTGTGTTTTCATGTAAATAAAAAACAGAATTGTCAAAGGAGATCTGACCATCTGGTCCTACATCCTGACTCCGATGGGGATCGGCCCCAGCTGTTTCAGGGGAGGTTTGTTCCCAGTCCCCTTCTGTAACAAGCCAGTTTGCATCCTGGAACAGGAAGGCTTCCCTTCTCTCCAAGATTTTAAGAGATTTTGCAGCTTTTTTTTTTAAACAACATTTTACTAAAAAAAAAAAATCCCAAATGTTTTACATAGTGCTTTCACAATGCACTTAAGGAGTCTGCCAGCTTTTTGGGGGCAGCAAAAGAGCTGGCTCTTGTACCCCCAAAGTATTTACAATCCTCTGCAACATGATTAGCAAAGAAAAGCTTCATGCTGTAGCAGATACATCTATATTTGCCATATCCTAGCCAAGATTTCAGGAGATAAGTTCAGCTGCCTTCATATTGTACGTAAAATATCGCAGCTCTTTTCTCAGGGGGTTACTGGAATTGCCATTCTGGCTTCTAATGAGGGAAGGAACTGGAACACTGTAAACTCGCAACTTTGTCCGCTTCATATAAATCAAAGCACAGCTGCAAAATTTGGGAACCGAAAAAAGTGAGGGGAGAAGAAAAAAAAATCTCCCACCACACACATCCAAAATATAAATACTCCTGGCTAGTAAATGTCACTTGACACTCTCATATCAAACCTGTCATCAGCTCAGGCGTTTAAAGGAAAAACACTGCTGGGGTTGGGTTCGCAAATCTGTCCCTACTACTAATTTACAAGTAACCCTTCTATATTAATTATTCCTAAGTATGCCACAATGACACATTAAATTTGCATGCAAAAGCCTAGTTAAAGCCTGAAGCAGCCAAGACCTTTACGAAAGCGCTGCACATAAGAGAAATGTATTGTTTTATATAACTACCTACTGCTGAGCTGGGGCACAGAACATATTTGGAAGCCATAAAACTGCTGGAGAGAAGCAAGAATATTTTGAAAACAATACGTTTGGGTCCTGCTAACATTGGAACGAATGAACAAACATATGAAGGCTGGTATAAGGGGGCGAGTTGTTTTGGTTTTTATTGAAAGCAAATAAATGCAGGTATATATTTGCCTAGTGTGCTGATCCCTGGAGATGGGACTTATCACTGCCTTGGTCACAGCTGTAGCAAACGCACGGAAAATGCAGGTAGCAGAAACCATCCCAGTTCCCCAGAGGCAGTCGCAGGGACTATCCGTAGTTCAGCGAAGCTCTAAATCAAGTTAGCAAGCACTGGCCCTGTTGTGATTTGCATGGGCCTTCCCACAGTGCACCAGGATGTTTTTACCTCATAACAGATACCATCGATGCTAAGCAAATTGCTCGCATAATTATGCATATTTGCACAGTGCCGTCAGTTGCAGCTGATGTCACTTGCCGATTATCTTTCTCCTGATTTTTTTCATCAATGGAAGCTTTATTATTATTATTTGTGACTCATTCTGTAGCTTTTATGATATGCTGTGCCATTCCAGGTGTGCTTTTAACACTCGCTTGATTGCCACAGACATGTTGTTTCAGATGGGGATGGGGTGGGAAAGGCGTCTGGCTGAATTCACCCTTCCCATCCCATGGAAGGTTGGTATTAATTATAATTTGTCATATTAATCACATGACATTGTTATTTATAAAGCAATCAGTCATCCACATGCCAGTTATAAATGGATCAAATCTTATCATGCCCTGATGAATCAGAGTTCAGTATATTTTAGGTTTCCCATAATCAGTTGGCAAAGGCTTCCTTTCAAGCAAGATGCTGTTTATTTTTAAATTAGTAATGAACAAACATCAGGAGTCCGTAGGACAAACAAAAGGAAAAATCACTTCTCTGGGAAATGGACAATCCTAGAGCAAGATGTTTTTTCATAGTACTGCCACTGAAAGCAGCAGTGCAGAGACAACGCCTCACTGCTCATCACATCGTTCATCCAAAAAATGGAATAATATACAAGTTTGACCTCAACATACCATCCCCCTTTGGGCATGTTATCACAAAGATGCTTCCCCATGAAATCACATTATCCTATATAGAAGCTACGCAAGAAACAGGTTAGCAGGGGATGGGGGGTACCTGTGGTAGGTATTTCATGAGACGATCTCCAAGTCAGGCTGCAGGTCCTGGTCAGATCTGCTGTTAGGCAGAGCTTTATCCAAGCCATAACAATTCAGAAAGAAGGTGAGGGATGAAGGAGCTTGGCTGTAGCCCATCACAAGCTGCATGGCTTGCTGGTTCCCATTCCACTTTGTTAGCCTTATGAAATGAAAATACAGTGTGAAAAGCCAAAGTGTGACAATGAGGGGACACTCAGGAGCTGCATACTTGGTTTCAAAAGCAAGCAGTTGCTGAAAGCCAGGCTGTACCTACAGTTCATGGACAATAGACTCAATTCTCCAGGGACTGAAGAGGGCATGAAGCCTTTGACCTGAAGGTCACTACAGATGGATTTTTTTGAACGATCAAAAGTGGTTCCCGCCTGATTGTTGTTTGCATCTTTAAGTAAAACAAATAGGAAAGTCTCACTCCAGTTCTTAGCTGCCCACAGCCTGACAGCCACCTTTCAGCTCTCAACAGCAAGATTTTTCAGCTGCAGCCCTGCACTTTTGAGAAGAATAAAACCTGTAGTCCAAGTGAGATACGTGCTGGGGTCACCACACCCCAGCTCACTGCAGCCATCAGCAGCCCCAGTCATGAAATACTTCCCCGGAACCAGCTTAGTATCTACACTAAGAGTCTGATATCCATCACTATAATACTAAGGGAAATAAATCCAGGGAAGGACCACATCTACTCAAGGTGGAGCAGGGAGGATGTTTGCACGGTCCCATCCCACAGCACCTATGCCTTCATCCTGCAACACCATCAGGTTGGATCTTCCAGCACCCATTTAGATAGGGGTTGCAGGGTGCTGGCTACGTTCTGGGAACCTGGCTCCTCCACAAATATCATAACTTCAGGGTTTTTGGTTTGGTTTTTTTGATTTTTTTTTTTTTGCAATAACCACACACACCTACCACTCAGTTATTCTGAAGCGCAAGGAAGAAAACCCCTTGCTGCTGCTCTCAGTGCAACCATGACTCATCCTTCAGAGAAAGGACAATTAAGAGCATCTGTCAGTAAAGGCAGTGACAAATCACTCTCTCTCATGGCTCTGAACACACATACTTTGGTCCACAGCTTTGGCAACTCTGGAGTGTTTGGGAAATATATTACTCTGCAGCACCCTCTCCCCAGCTTGTTTACCTACCAAGCACACTTAATAAGGAGGCTGTTAAAAAGGCTGTGGTTATAGAGCGCTCCTGGCCTGCCGAGCAATCAGGCTGGATTATAGTGTTAATAATTGCTGGGGGCTGGGGAAGAAGAAGGGCAGGCTTAAATTAAAAGCAAAACCAGGGCTCATTCTGCACACAGTAAAAAGGGAATAAAGACAAAGGCACTCAGCTCCTCCCCATGACCATACCTGGGACCAATGGCTCAGGGCTCTCATGCTGGTGCACAGCGATGCTCTTGCTCAGTGGGTAACTTCACATTTCTGTTTCTCTGTGAACATCCAGGGTCCCATGTCTTTGTCAAAAGAGCAGTTTCGTTGCCAAAGACAACTCCTTCAGTCTGTGGCTGAAGATGATGCTCATCTGTGATGCTCCATTGGGCATAAACAGCAGGGTTTGAGGCTGCAGGGTGTCTTATGTGTGGGGAAGCTATGAACCACTCTGGGCCAAGCGCTGCCTCTTCCCAACTACTCTTAAAAGCCATGGGAAACAGCCTGTTGGACCCCAAAACTGCATCTACTCACTCAGGGGAGCATGTGGTGCTGCTGCAAAGACACAGGGAGGTGATATTAGGGAGGGGAGAAGAGAGTGAGGACTGAAGCTGAGTCTGGGGAAGGGAGGAAGGGTGCTTTCTTAAGTGTCTGTCTTCTAGAACTCAGCAGCTACTTGCAATGATTCTTCATAACACTTACTATAGTGATTTTTTAGGTAAAACATAAATGGACTGCCCCAAACCATCCATTTTGATACCTTACAGTAGAAACATTCCACACATGACCAGCTCTAAGAGATGAGAACCAGCCCCCACAGTGTGCCTGCTTTGGCATATTCTTTTTTTAGCAGCATCACAACGGTGGCACTGAACTCTCAGACCACTGCACAAACGTTGCAGGATCCCAGCACAGGGGATGTGACCAACAGTCAAAACCACCAGGGTACTAGACTGTACATTTGAACTTAAATCTGGTCTATAGCAACACACATTATTCAGGTGAAGCTCTGTGAACTCTCCATGAATAATGTTTCAGATTCAATTGTTTGAGAAATTCATACGCCACATTTTACCATCCTTGATGGTGCCTTCAAGACCTCCTTGATTCCAGAGATTTAGCATGGGATTACCCAAGCTCTGGGTTGCAAGCATACAGACATGGTATCTACAGTCTCAGCCAAGAGACCCCCTTTCCACCACTCTGTCATCCAAACAAACTTGCCACTACTCACATGTGTCCAGCCCACACAGGTGCAGTGCAGGAAAAGTCCCTGGTAACAAAAATAAATGAAAATTTTCCCCAAAAAACCTTCCAGAAGGAAGTACTGCAGAGCACAGCAAACTTTGGGCACACCCAGGACGTTCATGAGTGACCAGTCCAGCAAGGACATTTGGCTGATGAGCGAGCTCAAGCTCACCTCTGGCCAACCCTTACACAGATGGAAACCACTGACTCAAACCCAGTTTTCCTGACTCTTCCCCACCCATTCAAGGATCCCAGCCACTTTGTCATTCCCCTGGAGCCCTCTAGTACTCATCTCAAGCTTCCCACCCTATTTTCCAAACCAAGATGGGCTCCTCCTTGCTACTTTCAACAGTAAAAAAAAAGTTCAGCAAAAGTCCCAATATCTTCGCATCTGAAGTAGAATGTCGCTTAGTAAGTGTGCACGCCTCAGAAAAGGACCTCAGACTTGGTAGATCTCAATGGGACATCTTTGCTGTCAACTCCCAAGAGCAGCTGCAGTGCACCTCATGTCAATGCCACTTCATCACACCACCTTTTCCCAGGACTGAGGAGAACAAAAAAAAAATAAATAGAGCAAAAGCACAGACAGGTCCTTTGTCTCTGAGCTGCCTGCCATTGTGCAATCAGATGCAGAGTTTAAAGGCGAGGACTTATGTGACTGCCTCACCAAACCCGGCTTGGATGCTTTTCCCAAACTTATGCAAGACATGAGAAAAAGGATCTATTTCTCTGTCTGCGTTAATGCACGGAAGGAAAAAGAAGCTGATTTTAATTTTGCCTATAAATGAGGTACTCTCCCTGGACAAGGACTTATAGAAAGTTCAGATAGGATTGCCCAGAACAAAGGCAAACTCGGCAGTAAGTCAGGTAAAAAAGGTCTCACCACTGTTGCTTATGGAGTCTTACTTGCAAAATAACTACAGTTCACTGCACGTTGTCAGCTTGGAAGGGTCGCTCTCCTCCCAGCCACAGCGACGCAACTGCCTCATGCCCTGCTCATATGCAAGTGTCAGTAGAGACAAATCTGAACTGGAATTTAATGAATCTGGCTAATTCATTATTTGAAAGACTTGTGTGTTTCAATTTTGTTTCATCTTTTTCCTTCCGAGCCAAGCACACCAGATGGCCAATACCACTCACATTGCTAGGTACTAATCAGTCACTTCCATATGATATTTGCCATGAAGAATTAATACAATTAGGTCAGGATGTAAAGACATCACATTACTCATGGCAATAAGCCCAGATTTACTTTTTATTCCTCCTGCAACTGCCTGCAGCCCGGGTGAGGTCAGAACCCAGGTCCCTTCTCCCTGCAGTGAGCTGAGCTGCTCCATGTCTCATTGGACAGCACTTTTGCAGCTGCAACTCTTCTTTCTTTCCCATAAGAAACAGAGTCAAACTCAGCTCCAAAAGGAAACCTTGCTAAGAGCTTAAAAAAAGGATGATGCCCTTGTAATACCTCTCATCTTTATTTTTCAAGTTTTATTTTCCCTTATTTTTCAGTCACTACAAAGGATGCAAGCAATATGAATGGAGAACTGGTGAAAAGTGCTGGACAGTCTTTGGCTGGCCGAGCCCTTGGAGCCAGGAGCTCACAAAAGCACAGGAGGGAGGACTATTGCCATGCACTTACCTACCCCATCATGGTGTTCCTCCCCGACTGCTCGCTCAGAAGGGAATAAGTGGATCAGCTATTTGTCACTGCCTCATTCGGTTTTTTAATAGTTGTTTTTTATGTCCCTTTTATTTTTTGTATCTAGGTAACTGAAATATAAACAATTTTCCCTGTAGCAGAGGTTAGACCTGTGGCAGGACCCAGGTTTGTCTGAGAAGGATACTTCCTCTCTCTTACCCTCTCAAGACACATTCCCAATTCTCCTCCACAATGAGTTGGATTTATTTTAAGGGTCCTCTTTCTTGAGGTTTAAGGCTGTGAACAAAGAAGAGATTGCCCAGTGATATACAGGAGATCAAGTCTTGATTCTTTACTCTGATAAAAAGATATGAGGTGTGATTATGGCCAAGTTGATTGATTGTTTTTTTCTGTGCCATAGGTCCCCTGCCCCCACCAAAAGTTCAATCTAAAAAAATCAAAAGTATTCTCTGTGCAGCGATCAGTGAGGCCAAGGTGGAGGCAGAAAGCTCTCTGACTGCAGAGCAGGATGAAAATCAACCTGAGACCTGTTCCTGGGCAGCTGAGGGGCCAGAATGACTGGCAAGTCTGCAGAGAGCTGCTGTGCCATCCCCAGAGCTGATTTCCAAGCCGGGCTCTGCTGTCTCGTGCTGCAGCCAACATCCCGGCAGGGCTGCCCGCGAGGCAAACCCTCTCCTGCAAACCAGGCTCTGCTTCCTCCAGCTACTTACAATTCAAGACATCTGTGTTTACTCCGTGACCCATAACAGAGGGTTGTTTTCCCTGGAAGGACTCCATCGCTGCCTCTCTCCTGGTGCCTACCATGTGTCCATTTAATTTTTTCTAGATTTCCCCACCCCCACCCCAAGGAAGGTCTGCATCCTGCTATTTTCAGCACCCTCCATGTGCTAGAGGCAATTCATGCTTTGGGCCACATGGTAAGGACTGCAGAAATATTTCCTGTTGGTTCAAGGAGAGGCTTCTCTAGCAAAAAAAACCAAACCAACCCAAAACATAATAGCGCTCCAAAGACCCCATTCCCCACATACAGCACAGCACACAACGCAGACAGTGCTCACAAAAAATCTGCTTTTGACAAAGCGAAAACTCTACAAAGCACCAGAAAGCTTAGCAAGTCAACCAGCTAATCTACTGCAACACCATTTCCAAGGCAAAGTATACTCCTTGTTACTGCACTTCATGTTGCTACACAAGGAGAATATGACCTTCTTGCCTGATCCCTGGATGGAGCAGACTAGCCAAAATTCACGGGACACAGACCTAAACCGCAATCCTGCTTCTAACAGACAGCTGAGCCCCAGCCTTCATAGCTGCTCCCATCCCCTGTTGTCATGCAATGTAAGGAAGCCACAGTCCCTCTCCTGACTGCCAGTTCTCACTCCTGCTGCTGAACACCCTTTCATTTTTCTCTTCCCTGACAGCAGGATGACCAAGTTGTCATCTCATCACCTCCCAGTAGCAAAACACTAAGGAATACTAATTCACTGACCAGGACCAACCTCCTGAACTAACGTCCTTCACATCCATGTAAATCCTTTCTCATGCTCTCCCATTTCACTTTGCGACCCTCAGGGGAAAAAAAAAAGATTAAAGTGTTCATTATTATTAATACCATTATCGTAAAGTAGGGGAGATTAGAAGGCACAGGTAGCAATGGGGGCTGAGTGGAGCAGCACAGTTGGGTGAATGGGGAGAAGGCAGGAAGGAAAAGGGGTTTGGCAGGGAACCTACAGAGCAGCTCAAGGAGGGTAGTGCTGGATCTTAACAACCCCTTCCGGTGTGGAATTTTGTTCTATTCCTACAGGCCTCGATTCCCCTTTTGCCCCGCACTAAGATTTCCTCACTGTCCTGACAGCTGGAAGGTTCTTGGCTGGGACTGGAGCCTGCTGAGGCTGCACGGGGCCAAACCAGCACGTGTGTGCACCCTCCCTTCTCCAGAGGGAACAGGGAGGGGGTCAGCCCAGGAGAGCACGGGGTGGGGGACAGAAGGGGCTTTGAAGGCTGACAGCCTCAGGTGCTAGCGTGTGACTGCAGACATTCCTGCAAAGCAGGAGCGAGAGATTTGTTACCTGGAGAGGGTTGGTGCTTGACGAGTGATGTCTTCATCCAGCTGTCCAAGAGCGGGTTATTCTGCCTGCAGGCAGCTTCTGCTTCATCAGGGCCAAGAACCCACATGCAAGACTTTTAAAGGTCCTTAAGGCATCTGTGAAAGAGGGAGAGGACCAGGGGGGTGGGGGTGGAAATAGCTGGGGAAATGGTGCCTTGGAGAGCTCCCGCCTGCCTGCACACTCCTCAGCATGAGACCTGCAGAAACGTGTTCCTCCTCCTAACGAACTCATGTCACTAATCTGGCAGCCAGCCCTCAAAGAGGGGATTGCTGAGCAGTCACAGTTCTGGAGAACAGACAGAGTGGAACATATGGAGTTTTCAGCATTTTTCTTATTTCCAGAACTATTTTTTCCAGTGGAGAGGCATTCCTCTGGACAGAGAACACCAGGCTAATGACAATAAGCCTCATCCTCTGAGGAACCCGTCAAAAACAACTAACAAGTACTCAATATACTGCTAGATGAAAATCAGGGGGAGGATTTTGAAGGAGAATATTTGAGTATATTGTGTCAAGGAGCAAGAACCTGAAGGAAAGGCTATTGTGCAGGAGAGATGGGCTCCCAGGTGTCATCCCACCTACACTGCCAGATGGTCCTACAGCCTCAGAGAAAAGAGCACATTACTCTGTGCCCTGCTCCCCTTATCTGTAAATTCAGGCTGGTTCATTACCACTGCATTTTTAGAGTCAACACATGAGGTTTAATTTATTAGCGTCCATAAAATCCTTTGCATTCCAGGGTGGGAGTTTTCTGTGGCACAAACCTCACTGCCTCCTTCTACTGCCAAAGCACGCCCGTCACTTCTTCGTGTTCACCAGACCACAGCAAGACACTTCCTGGGTAGCACCAAAATGAGATATTTTCCTCGGATGTAGTTCACTCTTCCTTCCTCACACATGGATCTTAGGCTTCATAAAACACTTCAGAGAACCCCACCTCCCCACCAACCACAGCTGCAGGACTTCGCACTTCAAAGATCCAGCTCTCACTAGTGAGGGTGCAGCCCAAAACATGGCTCCTCTGCTGCTAGTGGAAGCAAGACCACTCACCGGTGCTGAGGGGTTACTTCTCATCCCAGAGGAGGCCTGGGCATTGCTGGGAACAGGATGAGAGCTATTGATACTTTATGAAGGTGCACATTGTTTGGCCATCAGATGGGAACAGTCTCCATTTGCTCCTTACCCAGCCTGGATTTCAGTTATGGCATCATGCTGCCACTTTTCCCCTGCAAGGTCAGGGTCAGAAAAGGAGCCCTGGGACATCAAGAGGAGACAGGTCAAAGACAGGACAAGATGAGACATGCAAACAGGCACCACCTGCCTGCTCTGTTCAGTTAGAGCTGCTCAGGAATACTTTCAGGTTTGGTTAATTCCCTTTTTGAAACACAATTCAAGCACTGTTTCTGAAGGTTCTCAAGGCAAGACAGCTTCAGCTATAAACCTAAAGAGTGAAACCCAACCACACTCAATTTACCTCCCCACCTGAGGGCATGACAGAATTACACTGGCTTCTGGAGATCCAGGTTTATGGCTCAGCAACACAGAGGACGGGACAATGAATGGTCTTGCACCCTGTTAGAAAGATTCACGGCTAGAGGAGTTTTCCTAGGCTACATCAGGAAGAGTGCTGAAAATAAGTGTTGTGAGAAAGGTTAATTCCTTGGTTTTACACTCAGGCTTACAACACCACAGATGCTGGGAATTTGCTTTCCAATCCATCCCGGCAGCCACTGCCACCACATGGGGAGAAGCAGGGGACTAGAGCAGGGTAGAGACTGCGTGAGCATCAGGTGGAAAATGCAAGGAATCAGGGAGAGCCTTGTGCTCTGCAACTGGGCACCATTTACACATCTTCTACTCCTGAACATTCCCTTTTCTTTTCCAGCAAACACACTTTCACTCGATGCAGTCCCCTCAAAGGCTCAAGCAACTCAGAGGACCCCAGGACAACTCACCCCCTAGCCAGACCCATCACAGGCCCTTGCAGAGGGGTTAAAAGGCTTCGCATATGGCTCTCATTGCTCTTCCTTTTATCCTGGTCATGCCCAGCAGGCAAAGGAGGCTGGAGGAGGTGGGGTGAAAGAAGGGGGGTGGGAGAGGGTTAAACTTGAGGGAGGCAGGGAAATAGCCCGGCCATGGGTTCTTTAGCACAGCCAGCACGAAGGCTGCCTGCGTGCCTCAGGGGACTATTAAGGGACTATGGTGACTTTCATCTCCAGGTCACTAGTTCAAATGTGGTCCAAGTCAGGGACAACAAAGGTATTATGTGAAATAAATTGCTGGTCTCAAGTCCAATTCCTAGTACATGTGTGTCCATTCCAGTCAGACTTGCACCAGCTAAAGGCCACTCGAGCACAAGGGCAGAGAAGTGAAGGGTGATGAAGCTCCTGCCTCCATCCCCAGATGGAAACCCGCCTTCAGCAAAGGTCAGCGTGATCAAGTAGTGCTTGTTGCCCTGCTCTCTGCATTTCCAGAGGTATTGTTCTCACACCACATATGCTTTTGTAAAGAAATAATTCCAAGACATCTCAGATTCACATACCCTGAGTCAATAATTCAGAGTAACGAGTATGTCCGGCATCATGTTGGGAATCTTTCTTTCCCCAAAAAATGTCTGAGATAACAGGATGGAGTTAGACAGGGAGATTTCTAGGGCAGGGACAGTCTTTTTGTTCTAACTTTGCAGAGCCATCAGCACAGCAGCTCCTCACCCATCAGTGCAGGAATAAGTGCAGGCTGAGATTCCCTCACTGCTTTAAGCCATAACCAGGCAGCATCACTTTTGGCTCCCGGTAACAATCAGAGCTCTCGTCTCTCTCTAAAGAAAAGGTGTTTAAAAAGTAAAACTAAACATCAAAATGCTTTTAAACTCACATTCATGGAAAACAGACTCAGTTGCTTTAACAGTGCAGGGAACTACCAGTCACAAAGAAGGTCCACAGCAAATTGTCCATCTTCACAAATCAAAGTTCACACCAGTTGGGCTCCAGATGGCATCTCCATACCACCATGTGGAACTAGGGGAAAACACACCATGAACCTACCTCACTTGATCTGGGGGGTATCTTTAGGGCTGCCAGAAACAGCTGTACTGGATATGAAAGAGCAATTTGTCTTGCTGCACAGCACACTCCCAGACAAGGGCCCAGTAATGACTTCAAGAGCTCCCAGCATTTACTTTTCAGCTTCAAATTGGGCAACACACAGCTCTGCCCAGCTCCCATACTGGAGCAGCCAGTTGAAGGAGGACTTCTCTCCAGCCACTAGAACAGACTCACCCCCACCCGATGCTCACCAGCTCTCTCCTGCTAACCAGCACCATTACCTTGTTTAATTTCTCTGTCAAAAATGACAGCAGATGGTCTCAGCTGGGAAACATTGCTTGCCCCTGGAGTTACAGCTGCATCTTTCCTGACTGCTCCACTCTCCCAATTAGAAGCAAATCTGCCTCCTGTCAGGCAGCAGCTCATTCTGCCCCTACAGCCCACCCCATACCAGCTCCCATTTAAAAAAAAAATAAAACATTGCCTTTTCTGAGCTGCTTATTACTGCTTGCACTGACAATAATTTTGTGGAAATTGGTCGTTGCCACTGCTGATGACCATTAGCATGCTGACCTGCTTTGACTTCACCATCAGCTTTGAATATCAAATCAGTGATTAACGACTTCCAGTAATGACCCTGCCAGGAGCATCCCTGTGTTTCTCCAAGAAGGCACCCTCTGAGCTGGATCATTACAGGAGCTTGTCATTTGTCAGCAATTTAAAAGCTGATAAGTCAGCAGTGCACACTCGAGGATGAGATTGTGCTGGTTTCCTTCATGTCTGTTGTACTTTTCCTTTTTCACCAGCAGAGGCAAATACAATTCATATAGCTATGGCCAGTCTTATTTGGTTAACAGCAGGCGAGAAACTAGCATAAAGAGAATCGCTCCTTACTTGCCTCTATCTGATCCCCTCTCCAAAAGCATCTGATGTGAACCATCTAAGGCTATGATTCAAAAGATGTGTCAAGTCCAACATTGTTGTCCAGTTACAGCTTAAAGACGTGATAAAAAGTGGAGGAGAGTACCATTCCAATCAAAACTCATTCTTCCAGCTCCAAAAACGTTGGAAGTTTAATTTTGATGAATTAGGTATCTGTGTTGCATTAAATAGCATCTGACTTCCTACCTGCCTCCTTCCTCAGCATACAGGTGTAAAACCAGAGCGAGTTCTGTACATGCCAAGAGGTGATCCAGATCAGATGTATCACTGGCTGGTCCAGCACACAAAGCCAGTACGAACGAGCATGAAAGCACAGCCTCAGAGGCAGGGTGCTGGGCAAACTAGACCTTTGGCCTGCCCAGATACCTTTGCTGCTTGTAGAAGAAGAAACCTTTAATCAGGCAACAAATCCTGGACCAGAAAACCGAATCAGAAGCAATACATCCACCCTAACAAAAACATCCAGTCAGCCCTTTGATACTTTCATGAGGACTTTCTAAAGCGCTCTCATCAGCTGAATCAAGACAAAGTACTGAGAAAAAAAAAAAAAAGCAGGTGAGCCATGCTTGGAAGCTGCCTTCACATCTGCAAGGGCTTTATGGTCCTAGAGAAAAAGCGAGAGGAAGAGGGGATCCTCTAATGAGGTTATTGCCAGTGCCTGGCACTGCAGCAAGATCACCCAATGGCTGCTGTTCTCCCTTCTCCTCCAGGAAAGGAAAAAAATCATTTGTGTGGAGGATTTAAAGGGCTCCAACTGAGACACCAAAGGTACCATCTCTCAATAGAGAATCGTGGCCTTGGACCAATTTGGCAAGCAGAGGAAAAATTTCTAGTATTTCCAGCAAAACAAAAGTAAAATAAATAGCGAGGAGTCTCCAACACCAGATGTGTTTGTGTGGTTACAGTCTTGATTTATCTGGCAGAATGGAGCTAATTTAAACGTGCTGGATCGCACGCAGTGCACAGCTTCTCCGTGCCTCAGTTTCCTTCTACTTTGCAGAGGGTTAACTCTGACACACTCAAAGACAACCAGAAGTTCCTATTTCCTTTGGGCCCATCTATTCTGACTGCGAGCAACAGCTGTAACAATTAGGTCCCTGGAGGAAGGAAACTATCTTATTTGAAGGCAAAACCTGTCACTCACCTCACTATTGCCAGCATGCTCAGAGACATATGGAAAAAAAAACTGCTTTGCCCTGACTCCCTTTCTCCATACAACACTGACACAGAGCTCTATACTTTGTACAGCAAGTACGGAGCGGTCCCAAGCTCAAATAGGTGTCCTCATCCTAACATATAAATGACCCATACCTTACTGCAGGCCTCTGGGGACCCTACCTTCCAATATACACCAGCCCCTGCAAGCTCTACAGACAGCTCTGCATCTTGCAGCTGCAATCAAGCAAGGAGTGAGCCAGAGCCGTAACAGCACCCCTGCAGCTTCCACACACTCCCCTCCCAGCCCTGCTTGCTAGGGAAGCGCCACAACAGACACAGAAAGATGCAGCCCTAGTTTTTCCATATGAGTAGTTGAACAAGCAGACACCCATCAGGAAGCTCCAAGGCTCCCTTCTCCTACCTGCCCTGGGAAACTTTCTTCTAAGTACTTTCGTCAGCTCCACTGCAGTCCCCTTCTCCACCACAGACAGCTCTCTTGGCTTTGTTTTCCAATCCTTCCATTTATTTCATTTCAAATCATAATGACAACAACAGAAAAATAATTTAAAAAAATCAATAACCAAAACCTTCCCCCTTTTAAGCAACAGCTATTTCCTTTTTCCAGCCTCCCTTTAGTAAGTTCAGTGAGGAACTAGCTTCCTCCACGGATCCAATCACAGCTTCTTATCAATTAGGGTAATTGGCACCCAGCTGAGCCTGTTTCCCAGTTGGGACCCATTAACACTCAATTAAGACAACCCCAGGCCCTGTCCTCCTCCCCGTTACAGCTCTCCTCTTTCTCAGTGCGCAGGTCTGTGCACAAAACCCTCTTGAGGCCGTGTGGTTGTTCATCCATCGTGTGTCTGGAAAGACACGGATAATAATAATGAGTGTAATGAGTAGGCCATGTTCTCAGGGAGCTTTGCACATAGTTATTCTCCTAGCATTCAAGCTATGTGATTAGCCTTGTCCCCATGGCACAGACAGGACAATGTTAGCTTTCTGAGGGACAGGAGGAGATTTGGAAAGCATGGGGTGCTCCCATGCAGATCTAGTTTGCTCTTGGTGGCTTTAGATGGGGGATCAGGCCCTGGTACCTTCTGCGAAGAGCACCTCCACTTTTCATGGCCCATGACCTAAGTCACCTTTTCAAGGGCTGTTTTTTGTTTTATCTAATCATATGAGTGAGAAAGCAAATAATAGCAACCCAACGCATGGCGAAACAAAAGAGCTCGATAACCTTCTTTAACCTGGGGCTTTCTTTAGAGCCTTGATTCACTTCGATTGGCTGCTTGGAGCTGATGTGCTGGGACACTTCCATGCAGCTGGGCCAGGCAGGGAGCTGGCCCAGTTGTTCCTTGCGTCCTCTCCTCCACCGCTTCCATAGCAGTCTCTTCCACAGGGTCCTCCAAGACTGCAGCCCCTGTTCAGCCATGCAGCCCTGGGGAATGGAGAAACCAGCCCTCCCCTCTCCTTACCACAAGCCCTCTCCCCACTTGAAGCTGTGGGTGTCATGCTGAACCCCCTCCAGCTACTCCCTAAACACACATGAAAACAGTGCATGGTCTTCTGCCCATAGGGTTTGATCTGCATCCACCTGCCTGCAGGTTTGTTCAGGAGCTGTGCCTCGGTCAGTTGTGCAGCCCCGAGCAAAGCTGCCAGGAAGCAGTACATGTTCCTTTCTTGCTCTCCACAAAGATTTATTTCTATGCCACACATCTCCAAACAGCATATCAACATTTGGTCTAGCTTTAATATATACATTAAAATATCCATGTCTGCATTTCCATGTGTATATAAAAGCAGGGGGGACAGGGAAAGGGAAATTTGTCAGATGACCTGGCAACTCTAAGCCAGCCAGAAAGCATTTCTTCTCCCATGTTTCTGAAAATAACCGGTGCACATCTGACTTCAAAGTAATAAACAGTACAGACATTTTCCAGCCATATTTATATCACCGTAGGAGGACGCAGCAGGAGACTGGGTTAGTGAACTAGTTTTTTCTCTCTGCTGCTCATGTTCTGGATGAAACTGAAGCAGTACTCCCAGAAAAATTATTCGTTCCCAGACAAAAATCACTTTCTTTTCCCCTTCTTTCATCTGCTGTTCCAGGAGGTTCACAGAATTCGCATCAGGATCAAGCAATAGTCCCACCATCTCACTGCTGCAATCCAGCTCACAGGAGAGTAAGGAACCCTGAGAGACTGGCTTTCTGGCTCTGCCTGGTGCGTGGATACCATCTGTCTTAAGTGTCTGAAGTAATTTACTTCCAATTTTCGAGGTGTTTGAACCGATGATACTAATTTATGTTCAGTGTATTAGACTCCTAGGGATTCTTGTTGGGACTGACCTTCTGCTCACTCTCCTATTTAAGCCTGAACGTATTCTGCTCATGTTTCGAGATCAACCATATTATGCCTGAAGCCTGTAATGACTGTTACTGCTGCTTTTATGAGCAATCTCCTAATTGATCATTTGTCCTGCAGTCCCAGATGCCAGACATCTCACCAATGTGGGCATCATCCTGCGACTGGTCAGTCACGCACGACCCACCCATGTCCGCGATGCCTTGGCATTCCTCCAAAGCACAAATAATGGTGAATTTTTAAGTCAGAGAGCTCATTCACAGAGAACAGACTTTCTCCAGCGAGATCTATCTCAGGAATTTTGCACCAAACTGTGGATCGGGGAGTGCTAACTCAGGCAAAGAGAAATACATCTTACTCAACAGACCTATGATCTCCACTGTGCTTCACGAGCTCCACTTTTTCTATCCTGTATGAATAATAACAAGAAAAGACGACTAAAGATATGGCCACACTGGCCTGAAAGTAAGAATATCCTGAGATCTACAGCCATCTTCAACTCTTACTCTCTGGAATCTCAGAAAAGTCATTTAACCATCTCATCTCTGGTTTCCCTCCCACAGCACAGAAGGGAACACAAACAATCGTATCAATGCAGGTCATCTTGCAGGTGACTGTGAGTGAAGAACCCCACTTTGCTCTCTCCTGAGGCTGCCCACATCATCTGCGGAGCAATCAGCCTGGGAGCCTAAATCGCCCCATGTGGCACATCGCAGATTTAACCTCTATTTACAGCAAAGCAGCAGCATCTTCTAAAAACTGCGTCCTAAAAGTGAATCAAACTGTCATCTAACCCAGCCTTAAAAAAACCCCACAGGTTCTACATAAGGGTTCCTTCCGTATGTGTATTGGGCAGGGAGGAATATGCCTATTCTTCATGAATGGGAGGCAGAAAATTATTTATATTCTTCTCATTAAAGACTTTTTGGCATTTTTTCCCAAAAGGATTCATTTCACCTATTGCTGAACTGCAGCTATGTCTAGGAAGAACATGGCCAGAGCGCCAGATGAAAATGGATGGCACAATTCCTCCCAAAGGAAGAAACAGGTGAAGGGGCCATCCAGCACCACATCAAAGCAGAGCTTGTCCCTTTGTAGTGTCCATGAATAAGACCCGTTTTGTCCTCCTCGCAAGCGGGCCCTGCGCTGAAGATGGCCACGGCTACTTGTAATGGCTGCGGTAAAACCAATCAACTTGATGTCATCGATGGCTTTTGAGACATTGACTAAGGATCTCTGGAGGGCGGAGGGGACAATACAACCTGGAAAGCCCTCCTTCCTTTCAGCCTGCCCTGCACTTCCCCTCTTGCCTTGTTCTCCCTCTCCTCTTTATTAAGCTGCTTTTGTGGGGCTTTCACCCATTCTCTCCAATAGTGAAAAAGTCCAAGCGAGTGAATCTCCTCCTCCTCCTTTTTTCACCCCGCTTCCTTTTCTATCATTCTTTTTCAAAGTGGTGCTTGCAAGGGATAGCAGGGCTTTCAGCACGTTGGGGTCCCTGCCATGCCGCTTTGTTGGCTGTCCCAGCATTGTGCTTCCCAAGGCAGTGCAGGTGCAGCAGGGTTTTGTCTGGGTGTTAAACACGGGCTAATTAGCCAGAGGGAGGGGAACCAGGATTGCGGTGGTAGCATTCATTACACTGAGACATTTAGGTTCCACAAGAACCAGGATCTGCCCGGTTAACGCAATCCCGGCATGTTTGTGCCCCTGCTGCAAGATGGGAGAGACTTTGGGAGGCAGGATCACACCCCGCGTGGGTTCACTTGCCTCCTTTCCACTTGTATTTGCCGCTATCTGGGAAGGCATCTCTGGTGGAGAGAATAAATTGCCAGCAGCTCTCCGCAGCTCTCCCGCACCCCAGGAACAGTGGAATGACATATCGGCTCAGGAAGCTGGGGAAAGACACAAAGTCCAATAAAAAAAAAACTGCACAGAAAATACTGCAGACAGCCCTGGCATTGAGGGCTAATGAGTAAGGGTCTACCCTGACTTCAGCAGTTTTTCTTTGCAAGCTTTCATGAAAATAAATCTATAATGCACACCATATGCAGTTTATGTGGCATTCAGTCTGGATATTTATTTTGAAAGACAAGAGTCTTCGCTTGGTTTCATTTGTCACTAAAAAAGGAGAAAGAGGCGGCATAAAGTAAGCAAAAACAGAAATACTTTGACCCAAACCCAGATCATCAATGGTGAAAGTGCTGCCAAGTAACAGATATGAGTTTCATCCCAGGTATTAGCGTGAGCTAGCTCCAAGGTGTTTGGCACGGGTATCCTTCAGAGCAGCACTTGAGCACACACTGAGTAAACCGCACCGATGGCCCGTGCCCGTGAGCCAGGGCACAAACCTCCACAAGCTGGTAGGAAGAAATTGAGAAGTTGGTGGGAGCTGAGGACTATCCATCCCCTTGGGTCCTCTGACCTCACATTTCCAGAGCGAGAGCTGCTCCTTGTTCACATCTCCCATCTGCAAGCCCAGCCAGGTCAAAGCAAATCCCGTGTTGATTTAGCAGCATTTTACATTTACTTTGGACTCGCTTTGTGCTGGTGTGAATAACTGCATAAGCATCAGGCAGTCAGGGGAGCAAAGATGTGCAAGTAAAGCAAAATAAACCATACAAAAATCTGTAAAAGAACGGTTTCCAAAAAGTCAGTCGAGTCTTTCTGATCTACAGAAGTTGTGCATCTACATTAAGTCTAGGTAAAGGTTGCTAGATAACTCTGCGGCAGTTCGGGTCAAAATTAAAAACCTCATGTTGTGTTTCCCCTGTCAAGCAAAGGACAGTTTTGCAAAGCCTGTGTTTGTGGGAGTTTTCCACAAAGGGTTTCAGGCAACATAAAATGTTCCTGGCACCATTTTCAGCTGTGTGTCCCAGAGACACTTAACTCTGTACTTAATTCAGGTTTAATAGGCTGCGATTATGTTAAATAAATACCAGCTGAACTGATTATTTAATGCATAGTTATAGCTGTTTAACAGCCATGCAATTGACTGTTACATCTCAATAAATGTATGTTTTTCATCGATCGCCTAGTATTTTATTTCACATCCCATAATTTTCCTATATAACTCTTGGACCTTCAAAGCAGTGCTGGGGGTCTCCCCAGCCTGCCGCACTGATCTCCGCAGCAGGAACGCGCCCAAGAGCCGTTGCCTTTCCAGGGACTCATCACAGATTAGGTCACCACTGCCAGCTTCCTTCCACCGCTTCGTTTCATTTTCAGGTGATGCAAAAAATGCTTCTTCACGTCCCTTCCAGCCTTGCCCAGCTGCTCCGGCCAGTAAAGCAGCTGCATCTCTCCACCCCGCCGCTGGCCTCCTCGCAGGAAGTCAGAGATCATTCTGCTCTCAACAGGCTGTAAAGAGTTTAAAGCTTCCAGAGGCTCTAGAAATGTATAATCCGGATTTTATACTTTAAAATTCACAGTTCTTCGCCCATTGATGCCTTCTAACAGATACTTGTGTTTTCCCTCTCGTTATCAGTTTGCCTGCAGCTCCTTTGAAGGCATTTACTCCGCTAAGAGGCATCTTTATTGCGGCGCTGTCAGGCGTTCGAAATGATCAGAAGATATATAAATAAGAAGTTGTTTTTTAAAACCTGCATCTATTTGCAACCCAGCCAACTGAATAACGAGCTGTTATTAAAAGCACATTTGCTGAGGTCTGACAACTGCACAACGGATACACACGGGTTCTGCTGCCGAGTTGTTTACCCTAACTAATCACTTAACTTCTCAAAAGACAGCATCAACATAAAAATGATACATACCTGTATTTAATTACTTTCTAGTGTTACTACAAACAAAATGGGGTTTTAATGGATACATTTTACAAAGGCTTTTATCTGAGCATCCGCAGAAACTGCCAGCAATGCCATTTCCACGGATTATAACAACTGAATTTCCATGCCGCGCCAGAAATTTCAGGGTGCGCAGTAAATAACGGGTTATTTGTCTGATTTGTGTATGTCGTTGTAAGGTCAGCGAGCCTGAAAATATAGATGTCATTTGAAAAGTGGCAGGAAAAAAAAACAACAAAAACAACAAAACAAACCACAGAATAAACCAGGGTGTTTTTCACTATTTAGCGCTGCCTACCCTTTCAGAATAAAACACGACAAACCCCTCCACATTCCTGGCTGTCATGAGCTGCATTTTCCTATTCAGACCCCAGCCCACTGAAGCTGGTAGTTATAAATGCTCAAGAGCTAATAAACACTTCTCAGGATTTAGCACAGGAGAACCACATGGTAAGGAATAGACAATTCTTTGTTATCATCACATGTAGCCCCTTCCTTAAAATGCCCTGACACAACTTCTCAGGCAATAAATCAGCTTTCCTTTGCCAGTGTGCTAAAGCACATCTATGTACCATAAAAACCTTTTTTTTTTCCCCCCTCCATATCCCTGTGACATCTTTCTTCACCAGCAAGCACATGTGCACGCAAAAAGAAAACGCAGATCTCGCATTCTTGAGGAATAATTATTTGCAAAGTTACTGCTCCTCAGAGCAAGTGGAGAAGTCTCATCCTCATTGAGCCAGCGTAATCTTCATTTGCTCTATATTTTCCTGACACCGTCACAGCTCTGCACCGTTCCGTCGTATGGTAGAGGTATTAATTCACTATTTCCTGCATTATACAATCTCCACTTCCTTTCCAGTTTTCTCACTCTAATGATGCTATAATAAAAAACAGAGGTAATAATGAAATTGGAAAATGGTGTAATTTCTAGCTGGCAAAGGGAGCTGCTGGAATAGAGCGCAGCTCTGGAAGCTGCTTTGCTACTACCTTATTAGATGAGGGTTTTGAAGAGCGTTTGAATGACTACTCACGAACTGCCTCAAAAATCTGCCAAAGCAGCGTTACTTGAGAAGGGCAGACCCAGGGCTGACTAGTTGATGGTCAAAGCCAGGTAGACCAAAGCATCCACAGCTGGAGGTTATATTCAATAGCCAGAGAAATGTCCTCATATGGGGCTTTTCTTGAGGTCAAGTTAAAACTGCTGTGTACTCCAAAAGAATAAGGAGTCCAAGATGTGGGGCTTAACTCCGCTCTCACATTCCTCCTGCTGCAACTCTGCCAGCTGGTACTACTGTATCGCCGAGCACAGGCTTTGCTTCGGGGGAGCTACTCCTGGCTGCATGGGAATAAACAGGATCTGAATCAGGACATTAAAATGAAGGTTTTAATGAGCAATTTGGAGATAACATTTCCTTTCAGCACACCCAGAGACACACCCTGCCCCATACGCTCTGCCCCTCAGCCTATTTTCAACACTTCACTCATGCACCCATGACAATTCATTATACCGATGCCTTTTCCCAAAAGTCCTCATGATCCAGTTAAAGATACCGATCTTCTGACTGACTTCAGCTTCCAGAACATCTAGTACCAGGGGAAATGGTGTTTCAAAAGCTGATAGCTCTTGGGAAACACAACAATATCCTTCAAGCCTTATTTGTAGGTTGAGCTTGTCACTGAAGAAGTTATCCAGCCAACCTGAAATGCAATAGGCTTGTTGGAGCTCTGGAAGAAGGGTGCCTCAAATCATAGAATGCTAGGTTGGAAGGGACCTCAAGGATCTGGATGTCACTGAGAGTAGAGAACTTGGCAATTTAAAGAAAACCGGGGCATTTCTCACCCACTGCATCCATCAGCACTCTTCAGCCATATGAAGGAGACAGCAGCTTGGATACTTTCTCAGCCAAGCAGAAGAAATACCCTCCTGTTCCATAGAAGCAAATGTGAGGAAGGAAATGCTGTCTCCAGAAATGGTGACATTCTATGAAGATGGCTTCTCAGTGAATAACCAACTAAAACGGGAATGGAGAAACTTAGCAGGTACCAGTGGAGAACAGATTGTAGAGGAGGCTGTCCTCAGCCCCAAGGACACCTGTTTCAAGGTCTCTGCTCCATGGGACCCTCAAGCTGAACTCTGAGCTCACTCTTATCTTCCATTAGCTCCCCTAGTTGCTTAATTTTATGCCTCACTCTCCACTACAGCGTCAGGACAGGCCCGGCCTCACCCTTCTCATGAGGGACAGTGGATTAGCAGAGGAAAATTTAACCCTCCAGCTCTATAGAGAACGAGATAGAAGCACAAGATGGGAAATCTCTTTTATGGACACTAGCTAGAGTACCCTTCATATCAGGGTGGAGTTAGCCCCACAGCACCTGAAAGGAAAACGCAAACAGAGAAGAAAGGAGGACATGTGCTCTCACAAAAGCTTTGAGAGCTCCCACCAAGCTGCCAGGTCTGTATCTCATCCCAAGACACAGAATCCTCACATGGAATCAAGCGGGAGAGGAGCGGAGGCACTCAGCCGCCTCTGATGAAACAGGAGCCCTTCGGCCAGCGGTGCCTCGCTGGCTCCTGCAATTAGAGAGAGCTTTGGGGGCAATAAACAGCACCCAGCTGGTTGCAGCACAGCCCCGAGCAGTTGGGTTTCAGTGTCTGGAGTCTTTTAAAGCTTTGCAAGCACAGACTCAATGGGGAGCTGCACTTACACAGGTGATGGTGAACTGCAGCTGGGAGGAGGGAGTGGCTGCCTGGCTGGAGTGCACAGTGTTGGAAGGAACCAGAGATACCAGCTCTCTCACCAGTCACAAAGCCGTTGGAAATGAGATGCAGCCAACTCAGATTCCCAGCATGGGTGGAGCTGAGCTCCTGGGGAGCAGAAGGCTTACGTACCTGGTGTGAGTGCAAAGAAAAGCGGTGTGGTGCACCTCCTTCCTGCAATAAGGGAAGAATGGACACTCTGCACCCCATCATCCAGACCTCCTTGACGGGCTGTCAGCACTCTCCAAAGGTCTGTGCACCTGCAGCAGCGACTACAGGAGAGAATATTCCCTGTAACGGAAAACAGATCGCAGACGGCATCAGGCACTTGGTGCGGCAAACAAACGCGCATCATCCGTCTTTCCTCCGTTGGGAATTTCATACCACCGCTTCTGCTTTTTGATCCAGTAGCTGTCACCCGGAACTGCCAGCGTTTCCAAGCACAACTGTGAAGGGAAGGGCAGGTGCTTGATACAGCGCTATTCAAAATCTGCCCAAATGCCTGATGTATACAGTGCCTGAGTGTTTTGACCTTCAAACCTCTCCCTCAGCTCTTCCACAGTCTGTAGTCAGATACGGCAGCGGTTTCATTTAGCCGGGGTATGTGGGCAGAGATAGCTGTCTGTGGACTGATGGTATCAGGTCGCATAACTTGCTTTTAATTTCTATCTGTCCTCCCAAAGAGCATCTAGTGGGGAGAATAAAATGAATCTGAAGATAAACAATAGCTTCAGGGCAGGAGGGCTATACAGAATATACAGTCCTCTCCTCACAACACACATCAGCATCTGCTAAATACCTGAACAGACTTTAGCAGCTCCTAGGGGCTTCAAACTGTAAGTCAGAAAATGATGCAGGTAGCCTAAGCAGTTAAAACCCAACTAGAACCGGTTTTGGAGCAAATATCAGGAAACAGAAATTTGGGACTGTACTAAGTCACAAGCTTGGCCTACAGGGATGCTCAGGTATGCTGAGAGTCAAGAAACTAGAGACAGGGCAGGGGTACCAAAGCAAGAGCGAGGTCAAAGAAAGGCTCAGTCACACCAAACCATCCTGCGAACTCCCTGGGTTTTTGCAGGGGGTGGAGGGACCCTGAACAACGAAGGCCAGCCTAGCATGGTAGGACAAGTTGGCTGGGAGCAGGGACAAGGACAGACACATCGAGAAGCAGAAACTGACCATTAGGACAAAACAACCAGCAGCAAGAACCAGGAAAATCGCTACAGCAAATGGCACATTGCAAAGGCAAGAGCAGCTGGTGGGACTGCCCAGCATCTCCAGCAACAACAGGGACTGGCTTGTCCCAGGCCTGACAAGATTACTCAGAAATCAGTTGACTGGATAATCTTTTCCAGGCTTTGATTAATAAGACAATTTCTTCTCTACTTGTCAGCCTCACAGTTTGTTGTTTCATTTACAGCTCCTTCTACTTCGCAAACACAAGAGCAGCTTGTGTTTGCAGAGACTGGCAGCCTGTGTTAATTAATCCCAAAATGTTGAGCATTTTCTCAACCTTTGCAGACCCTCACACCTGACCTCTGCATCTGCAGAAAAACACTCCCTTTTAAATTCACTTATTGCCAGATTTCACCACAGCCATATTCAGCCATCCTGCTCGTACCCACTTGGTCCTCTGGCAGCAGCATCCTTCCTCTGAATTTATCCCTTCCACACACATCAGTGGCTCACCTTCCTCCACATCAAGGGGAGGATACAGGCACTGCCCTGCACTTTCACATGTGTGGTCACCAGTTTGCACAGGCACGTGCTTAACATTAAATTCAGTCCCAATGGTAAATAATCTCTGCGCTGTTTGTCCCTTCAGCGTCCCTGCCTGCTCACCACAGCACTGGCTACAAACAGCAAAAGTATCTTCTCCATCCTGAATCCCACTTACATTGCAGGGATGATCAGCTGGCTTTTAATCTTCTCTAAAAGCTGCTTTTTAACAGCAGTGACTAACACAAAGTTTGTTACCTAGATTTAAATTGTTCTTGTGCTCAAGGCTTCCCTGGACTTGAGATTCAGTTTACAATTAGCACAAACCCTGTAACTCTTTTGGACTGCACCATTGTACCAGACAAACGTTCACACACTGGATTAACTGCTATGAATCCCAGTAAAGATGGGGAACCAGTATGGAAAAAGCCCCATGTCATCATAATGCCTCTGCTCACATCAGGGCTTAGCTGGGATCCAAATGCTTCTTTCCAGTGTAATACTAATTAGGGTAAACCAAACTGTCTTAAAGAGTCAGGGAGAAATATTAAAACAATTTTGATTAGGAGCACTGGTCACTCCCAGCTCCATCCCTCACAATGGAAGGAAGAAGCAGCCTTTTCCTTACTTATTCTCCACACTTTGCAGGCACAGCCTGGTCCTGTGAGCAAACCATGGCCAGCAAGGAAAAAAAATAATCCATCCCAACACCTGAACCTCTCTGTGTCTTTCATAACTAACGACTCACTACTTTATTACAAAGCTTAGCAAGACTACAGGCAGAACTGAAGGGGAGCCTGAGACCAGCAGACAATTCGAGCTCCAGAAAGCAACTGCTGCTTACAAATCAAAATGTTTAGAAATAAAACAAAGAAACAGTGACATTCAAAGCAAGATGAGTACCTCACGAATGCCCATCAGACTCTGAATCCCCATCGAGCTGGTGAACAAGCTATCCAAGGGAGATGGCTCTGCAAGAGGATGGGCGGCCCCAGGAACCCAGGACTACACTCAGATGTAGAGAACAAAGCTGGAATTTAAGCAGATCCAGCCAGGAGGTTGGACTAGATCATATAATAATGGTTCCCCTTGGTCCTGCACTTGGTGAATGCAGGATCCTGACAGTGGGTGTCTCAGTGTGAAGGATCCCCAGGCTTTCAGGTTTGCTGCATGCACAAGTGAGCCTCGCTCTGTGTAAGGTAAGGTTGATATCCAGCACATCCATTCAGTTACTGAAATCTAGCAACTGTGGGAAACCCTTAGAAACTTCTCAGGGTTACCTCCACTAGTTACCTAGAAACACAGACTGAGTTTTATGAGCAGAAAATATGTCAGGAGGCATGGTTGCCTCATCTGCTTTAAAAAGGATCTATTTTCCCCTTTTCCCCCACCCAGCAATTTCATTAGTTGAGAGCTATTTATGGGCTTTAACCACTCTTCTCTTGTTTGCAGCCTGAATTTCCCAGCCACAAGAACACCCCAGCCCCTTTCACTTCCAGCATTATGGCCTCACCCAGAAGTAATCTGTACAAGCTTCTGTGGTATCTACAGGGCTTTCTGTGAATAAGAAACCCTTTATGAGCCTAATACCTCTGCATGCTGTCCTGAGACCTCCGAGAAACCTACTTGCAAGATGGATTTTGCCTGGGGGGGAAGCCCTACCAAACCTACTGGGATTAAATTCCAGACCATAATTGAACCCAGTGAGTTTTCCAGTTGATTGTCCTCTCCTTTTGTCCAGGATCTTGCTGAGCTTTCTTTGCAGCCTGTTTGCTGAATATCACAGAGCAAACAGCCCAGCAGCCAGCACATTATCCCTGTGCACCGAGCAGGGCTTTCTCATTTCATTCATCATTTATGGGTTGCAGGAGCGATTTCCCAAAGTTAGTGCATCGCCTTAACAAAGCAAAGGGGGCTCAGTGGCAGGGAGGGAGGCCAGTGTATTAGCCTTTCACCTTTCGAGGCCTCAGCTCAAATCCTGGCTCAGGTTACCAAAGAAAGCGAGTCTGATGGGCTCTAACCACCATCTGCAGGGTGAAACTGCCTCCCCGAGCAGCCAGGCCAGCTGAGATGTGTTACATACCACACGCAGCCCCAGCACCCAGTGCCCTCATGTAGGATACTCAGATTGGGGCTTCACTTCCAGGGAACCTTTGACCAGACCGATAGTTTCATCTCTACACGTTGCCACATCTCTTCGGAGCATTGCGAAGGCGGAGCAGCATCCGAGGCAGCGCGGGGTGAAGCTGAAGGCAGGCTGGGGAATGTTTCTCCATTTATTTGTTTCCCCTTGGGTTTGCTGATCTTTCTTCTCTAGTCTAACCAAACCAGCTTTAAATTTACTGACCTTTTCTCTTTGTCATTCTGCTTCTCCCTGTGATAGATGATGCAGCTAAAAATAGAGAAAAAAAAATATAGTTTAACTATAAAATAGTCCAGATCATCACTTTTCTTTGGGGGGGCTCTGCTTTATGCAGAGCTGAGCTGCTGGGGGATTTCTTTCTTTAATTACTGTAGGAAGAAGCAAAAAGAATTGATTCTGGAAGAAACCCAGGACCCAAAAAATCGTCTCAAGCTCTTCAGACTGTTCCTGGAGATAAGACTGAGCTTGACACTCAGAAATGTATTTTTTAGAGAGGAAAAGTTTTACTATTCTTTTTTGTATTTAACCGTAACCAGCAGCTGCGGGTTTCTGCAACAGCCTTTCAGGAAGATTATCAGGGACAAAAATACAGCTTTAGAGATGAAGGTTGAATAGTTTAATGAAAGTTTAAGATGTGGCTTCCAACAGGAGAGCAGAGTTTTTAAATTTAGCTGGGATGTGGCCTACTTAAGGACCTGAAGCAAGTTTGAATTGTTTGCATCTATAAAATTCTCTGGTTTGGTTCAGAAAGAAGTGAAGCTGAGATGTTCTTGCAAACCAGCAGGTCTTCAGTCACTCTCAAAGAGGAGATCTCCTTCCAGGGACAGCAGACTTCCTGGTGCTTCCAAATTTTCACTTCCTGATTTCAAGAAAAGTGAGGTCACTGAGGTTTGATGCATGGCGAGGGCAAGCACTGATGCAACTAACTGCGCCAGTGAAGGATGGGGTGCAGGGGAACAGCTAGATGTGGGCTGTGTAATTGAGTTATCAGCCAGGCTTGTCCCTTCAACCATTTTCAAGGCCAGAATCAACCACCATCCATAAGATCAGTTCCCACACTTGTGTTTCAGGAGGAGACAGTCAATCTCAGATAGATCAAGCACGCCAGAGGCTTAGCCCTATCTCCAGCAGCTTATCAAGTGCTCCTACAAGACCTTCATGCCCTGTGCAAGCTCAGACCTAACTCACTTGGCCTATTGTGAGGTGCACGTTGGATAGAGACAACCTCGAACCAACCAAGGTGAACAGGATGTCTGTGAGTTTGGGGGTCTAGGCTTTTGAACCCACTCATCTGGCCATGAAGGCCTGCCATGGGAGCCAAGCACGGACGAGCGAGGTTTCCCTGCCGTGGCTCACGTCACTGCTCTTTTTGCGGGAGGTAGAGACCACCACGGCTGTCAAACAGATACAATCCACTGGTGCTATTTTCACTTTAGGTATTTTTTTTTCCCCCCCTTCATGGAGGAAAAAAACAAATACAAGGCCCTTTGCACCTGGTGAGGAACGGCTGTTTGTTTAGACAGCCAAATGAAGTCATCGCTGGGAAACGATGCCCTCACACCCCCTTTAATACTCACTTGCCAGAACCCATAATGGAGTGAAATGACCCGTCACCATCTGCAGCTGTCCGATACAACCAGGAATGTTTCTGCCTCCTCCTCCTCCATCTCTTCCAATCATACAAAAGCCAAACTGTCCTTATTGTCGTCCTTTAACAACAACAAAGATCATCTCTCTAGGATGAAAGAGAGGTGGAAATTACTGCCAAACCGATTTTCCCTGCAATTTGCTCTGGGAACCTTCTAATGAAGGCTACAGCACCTGAGCCTGCCCTGTTGCAGGGTCTGGCCAAGGACTACACCAACCCCAAACCCCGGCAAAGTTGCCTTAAAGAAGCTCCACACGTTAACACCACTCTACTCCTCAAGACAAATGGAAAACTAAGCAACTTTAATTTGCATTTTAAAACAAAGGCTTCTAATATCCAGCCCATTAACTTGGTTATGAGGCTTTAACAGCAAAACTTGTTACCCGCTCTGTGTTTTGTTGTCATTAAGATATATTAAATACTATTAATCGCGATGCCTTGCTATCATGCTATTTGGAGACTTGCCACAAGCCCACTTCCGCCCAACCTGTATTATGCTGTGAACCTTGGAGGCATTTTAAACATCTCGTGCAAAATTCATGAACTTGAAAAGGAGCTTGTCTATATTTTCAAGATCTTGAGGGGCTGGGGAGCCTTTCTGAAACCCAACTCAGTTCAGGGCTGATCCATAGCAGCTACTACACCTCAATCCGACTGGCCAAAGCCCCACTCAAGCCCAGATGATTACCACACTCTATATGCACCTTCCTTCTAATGAATATAGGTTTACGGACATCTCATGCATTATTTACCAAGGTGTGCTTATTATGATTGCAATGATTTAAGGCAGTTTGTTACAGGCACAGCTCTGAGTGATTGCGATCAATAGAAGAAACAAGAACAAGCCAATCTGCATGGAACAACAGTCCTGCTCCTCAGGGGCTGTGCTTCCCTGATTAACCCTTCCTAACCCAGCAGCAAAAGAAGCTAGCACTTGTTTGATAGACACAAATAGTCAGTTACCCTCTCTCTTATCCTTCCTCATCTCAGTCAAGGGTGAAGAGGCATTCAAAAGGGTTGTGCAGCTCCTCCAGCTGTTTCTTAGGGCAGGATCCCATGTGCTGGCAGAGCATTCCTCATGGAATTTAATGTGCACCTTGGATGTGGCTACAATCTACTCATTAGGATATATCCCACCTCCACCTCCAGGCTCCAGATACAAACCCTCCACCTATTTTCCCAGATACAGATTGCTGCTAGCTGTGAAGATCCCAGGTTCAGCCCCTGAGGATGATGAGTAAAGTAGCAGGTATGAAGCAACCACTGCAAAAAAGTAGCTGGACACTGATCCTGCATGGAAGGCAGTGGTAGCTTCCTCATTGAGAGCCGGAAGGAGGAAGGGAGAGGGATGTGGAGCAGATTTGCAACTTCCCAGGTTTAAAGACAGAGAGGTCCCAATTCTTTGTAACTGATACCTCCTAACATACAGAATTATGCTTCAGCATTTACTCTGTGCATTCTGGGAGTTGGACCAGATCTCTGAACCAGTCTGGACAACGTAGTGATGTTGTTCTAATGTGCCACCACAATAGTACGAGGTCTCAAATACCAGAAACTTCTCCCCTGTACCACAGAGAGCAGGTAGCTAGAACCTCTGGGTAGCCCAAGGAGTGTGGTTTTAAGGACAACCAAAAAACACTGCTCTAGATTTATCCCAAAACTCCTCATACAAGGTGAGTCTGAAGATGTCCTTCCCCACCGAGGACATCACTGATCTCGGCGTAGTGCTTTGCTTTTACGCGGGAGCTTTGGATCGGACCCGGCACACAGGAAATAGATTCATTACTTCAAAGGGGAAGCAAACAGGATGTCTGGACAAAGCACCAAATAAAAGGCTAATGACACAAATGGATATTTAATACAATGACTTCCTCTGATTATCCTAGAAGGAAACACTTCAAATGCTGTCCATTTTGTACATCCTGCATCATCCTAATACACTTCAGAGTCCGGGAGGGAATTTTCCACACCGTGCATTGGTAAGGTGGAGCTGCGCTCCTACCTGCCTGCCGCAGATGAGATGGTACGGCACGTCTCATCCACGTGAACTGCTCGGCTTCCCGGGGTGCTCTGCCAAGCAGCAGGATGGCAGCACCCTTCCTCCTCCCCATCACCTGCTCAGCATCCCCAGCACAGGGAGAAGGGTGACAAGGCATCGCTGTGGTGGCTGTTTACATTACAAAGCTATTCCTGGTGACACACAGGAGACCAGAGTTACATCCCACACCCATCATAGCCAGCAAAGCATCAGGAGCTGGGGATAAACACCAACACTGGGATACCACTGCCTGGCTTCAAACCCCAAACTCCATCTCTCCAGGACTGTCCCATAGTCTGAGCCATCCCCGGGGCACTTTTGTGCTGAGGGATCACTGAGCAAACAGAGTTTAACTGAAATCCCTGCTTAAATTAAACCAAGGCAGGATTTCATTAGCACAGCACTTGTTCCACATGCTAGTGCTGATCTCTCTGGAGAAGAGACAGCTGAAGCCTTTTGCTTTGTAGCAACTGGGGGGAAAGGACAAGAATAAAATAGTTCAGTTAAAAAAAAAAAAGAAAGAAAAAATTGTTTCCAGAGTCACCGTGACCTGATGATTGCATTGGGTTAAACTAAATCCAACCCAACATAATTGGCCAAGAGGCCAGAGACAGCAATATGTAGGAGAATTAAGATTAGATTCCTTTTTGCTGGAGAGAGAAGCCTGAAAAACTTCTCTGCAAAATTACTTTTGATTTCTCTTTGATTTTTGACGTGAAAAATTCAAGTAAGAATTGAGCTCTATATGGTTACTGAATAGCAAAATAATGACACCATTAGGAGCACAAAGCTGAATGATTGAGGAAAGTTCCCTTCTAGTTTAAACTCGTACATTTTGTTAACAGTTATTTCATTCCAGTGCCTAGCCAGCACTTTGTTTAAAAGAGGTCTTTGTTAATATTTTGATTAAGTTAATAAATATTGTTAGGCAAACCTGCCTCTACAGAGCCAAGGAAGACCTCCTAGCAAAATAAAGAGAGAACATTTGATAGTCCTAAAAATCCTAAGATAAGGCAATGTGCAGAAGAGTTAAAAAAAAAAATTCCCCTCAATCTGAGTAGTCTTTAACCCTTCCCACAAAATTAAATACATAAATAAAATGAAGACTAATTAAACAGCAAATTTCATTACAGGCTGTTTTCAAGGCACTGCTCTTCCAATAAAGGAAATCTATAGTCTGGGGAGGAAGAGGAATATTTTCTAATGCCTTTCGAAGTCTGACTTTCTTCCAGCAGTTTATACACTGTTTGCTGGGATGATTCCATTGAAAAAAAACCAAAACCAGAAAAAACACCAAGCAAAACCAAACACTCCTCTTCATTTCTTAGCAGCATCCTTGGAATAAACCTGGCCTTCCTGATGCAATAAAGATAGTTTTGACCAGTACAGGCATCGCTGTTGATAATCAGACTCCGGTATCATTGCACATGGTGTGAATTATTGCTATTTCTGCATCAGGGATGCAACAGCAGATTTTTACCCATCTTGAGTTGCTCCTAAGCTCAAGGGAAAGAGGCTCATTCAATCCCATCTTTGCTGCACAGCTGCTTTAGGAAAGAAGCCAGTTAGTGTTCCATACCAGGCCAAGAAAAATAATTTTTAGGGATGAGATAAGACAGAATTTGATCCTATGTTTACAGCTCCCATTGCAACTGAGGCCAAGCCAACAGACCTGTGGGAAAGCTGGGTTGTCTCACAGAGCATAGGTGTCACTGCAAAAACAGTTTGCCCCGAAGGGGTAACGTTCCTCCCTAACCCCTTTCCTGGAGCAATGCGAGGGATTAACCGGTATCATTATTTGATAGCTCAGAGCTCTTTATTGATTCCCACCTACCGCTGACATTAAGAAATTACAATTAGTTGCAGCTAGTTTTCACACTGGGACAAAACTGCTGGCAGCAAGCTTTAGCAGGCAGAAGGAACCCCCACAGTCCCATTACCTGCTCAAGTAGACCACCGTCAATGGAGAAATCAAAATGCAAAACCAGGAAACCACCTTCATTCAGATTCAAGGCCATCTCCCTCTTCACCCACAAGAGCCCTAGGCTCCGCTGCCTCCTCCAGCCTGGGAAATAAACCCCTTTTCCTCCACAAATGACCCATTTCAACAGGCAGCAGCTGATGCTCGGCCACTTATTTGCGTCCACCTTCAGCTGCTGGCTGATCGCAAAGCAGAGGAGGTTAAGTGTCACTGGAGCTTAGCAGCAAGATTGGACCTGCCCTTCTCCAGCTGCATCCGTTGTGCTCTTGGGGCTGGGCCAGGCTCAAGACAGAGGATCTGATGGGGTGGAAAAGGAAATTCTGTGCATTCCTCATCCGTAGCCTACATGCCAAGTGAAATGCAGCGATGAGCGCGTGTCTGAGGCTTCATTCTAGCTGCAAAAATTGCAATGTGTTTAAAGCGCTGTTATTGAGTTGGGTCCAGAGAAACCAGGCTGCTAGGGTTATGAAATCATTCACCCTCCAGTACTAGTGCAACAGGTGAAATGTTAGGAGGAGCAGAAATCCTGAGATACACCCTCCAAAGACTGCATTCTGGCTTAGGAAAAACACCTGCTCTGAAATGTCCTGAGCATGTGATTTTAATTTTCCTTGACCTTTTCATGTCTCTCCCTAGCCAGGCACAAAAATATCCTCCTCAGAAAAATTTTTGCCTGGAAATGATGGTCCTTTTCCCCCAAGTCCTTTTAAAGGGAAGAAAATTGCTTGTCTTCTTGAAATATGCTGTTATGAACAATGCATGAACTGCCTGATTGGAAAAAAAGCATGTTCTGCAGGGGGAATTCTCTCAGTGCTCATCCATGCTTATAGCAGCTATATCCTAACAAACACAACAGCAGTGAAATTAAAACGTAGCAGCAGGAGAATCCAATGTAAATGCAATGTGACCTTGATAACTAACAGTTGAAAAACCCAGCTTTTGGTTCCCTGTTCCCTCCTGCCCGTGCATTATTGACTTTGTGAATGGAAATCTCCCACGAGCAGGATCGTGGCTGCTAATCGCAGCGTCCTGACAAATGCTGGTGTGAGTAGTTTCCCTTCGTTGTCCCATCTACCTTCAGAGAGTTTTGGGAGAACTGTCCTCCATCCCCACACCACCACCAGCTCCTTTAGTTCATCCCCCAAAGCCCCAAGCAATTTGCTGGGGTGCCCCAGACCCAAGTCACGTCCTCTCAAAAACTGTCCATTCCACTTAGTTTTAGGCCCACAGGATAGCTGGGTCTCTGTGGGCATGAAGAACATAAAAGACACGAAGTGCATCACTGTTATAAGAAGTGCTGGAGAAGAGTCTAGCCAATGTCCATGCCCAGGGATGCCTGTCAGGTATCCAGCATGCAATTAGACCTTTAAACCTTTCAGCATGAGGGAGCTGGAGCCAACAATACTCATGCCACAGGGAAAAAAGACTTATGCCTCATAAAACATAACCTGTGCCTTCCCACCCTGGCCTGGTAGCCAAGACATTGGCCAATACCACCACAGCACCTCATTCATTCCACCCAGGATTGCTGACTTGGATGGGACATCAGCTCGAGCCCAGGACAGTTTGGACAGAGCTCAGTCAGGTTTGAGGCCAGGCATTTCTGGCAATTCTACCTCTGATTCAGTAATAACATTGGGTTTGGAGCCTTGGCTGCTGAAAACTCACCAGCTCAGTTAAAAATACTCAGGAACAGAATAGGTTTGGGAGATGATGCCAACAGCCGAAGTGCAGCAAACTGCTCAGAAGAGTCTTCCAGGAAGCTGGTCAAGCTCTATTGGCATTGTCCACACAATGTTTTCTTCACCACAAAACCAACGTTTCTGCCATTGCTACCACTAATTTCACTCCATTGCTTGTAAAACAACTCCCGTCTTTGTAAATCTGTTTCCCGAGAGGGTTTATAACTCTCTTTTTTGCACTATTCAGCGTGGGACTCGCTTCAAGCGATGTGGCAGGTGCATCACCCAGATCCACTCAGCGGTCATCTCTAGTTGCTGCTAAATGTCACATCTTCTCAGAGGAAGGTGCAACCCTCTTTGGACACCACTCCACCCCAGAATTACTGCCATCCAGGAAGGAGGATGAATTTCAGAAGGGAAAAGCCAAGAAAAGCAACCTGTGAGGCACCATTACAAGGGGATTTCTCCAGAGCTCTCCGTACTATACACACCAAAGTAGATGTACCATAGCATAAATTATTCCTAAGCAGTTAACCTGAAAACACTTCTACCTCCACATGAGGAACAGTTTCAGGCTGAGCTGACTCTCAGCTCGAGCAGGTCAGGCTGGGGGCATCGGCCTCATAAGAGAAACGAGTCACAGATCAATGGGGAATCCAAATGTGCAGAAGGTAGTTGGTAGGGATGTCATATGGGACGCTTTGTCCATCAAAGGGCTTAGTTAACAGCTGTAGCTGATGCCAGTAGCAATGTACTTCATAATTCATGCTGCCTAAATGGCTTTTGGTGTTTAAACTTGCCCGCATCGATGCTTCTTTCAGCTGGATATGATACTCTCAACATCCTTCCCAAACCATCCCATAGTTGTCTCCTGCAAACTAAAGCTAGTCGCCACTCAGTGCTGATTTCTGCTGAAACACCACTTAGAATCCAGCTGGTTTTACGTTGGCCGACGTAAAACCCTGGGATAAATATCAACCACAACTTGTGTACCTTGGATAGAATGGAAACCTCCCCAAGAGGGACAGTGCCTGTGGGTACAGGAGACAGAGCTCACATCAAGTTGGCACAGGGTTTGGTCTTTTGCTGAAGGACAAATGACATGAGACTTGCAGGTTTTCTTCCACATTTCTTCACAGAAAAAAACTGTGATCCAGGAACAACCTTGCAGCACATGTGCTGAGGGTAAACAACCACACTACTTTTAAACCAGTGCAAATAGGGCTATGATAACATGGACCATACTTCATGTCCTAAAAGGGTTTTTCCAGCCCTGTGTCCTACGGTCCTGTTCCTTTGACCTTGCCCTTCTAACATTAACACATACCGCACATTTTTCAAAAAGCAACCAGCAAAATGAGATATTTCACTGCATTTGATCCTCCCTGGGAGAGATGAGAACAAAAACTCCTAATGCACATTAATCCCATCACCAGAGCACTGCTGAAAGATGGTTGATACTTGGGAGAGGAGCACTTGCAAGGGACAGGAAAGCCTATAGCCTTATGAAGGCTCCCACACCTCACCCCAGCAGTGGTTGGTGAAGCAATTCTCAAATTTGTCCAGCATAAATAAATCCTTAGCAAGGCTCAGTCGTGATCACAAAGCACGCAGCACCATGATTCAGACCCCGCTATCTGCCTGCATACCATGTCTCACTGGGCAGGGAGGTGGCCCAGAGGTTTAGGTGATGGACAGCAAATGCACACTGCTCTACATGGGTTGGGTCCAATCTCCTCCTCAGGAAAAAAAAAACAGAATCAGACAACCTGCATCTATGGCACCTTCACCAGCCACTTGTCTAGGGGAGAAGAAACACCAACGAATACAATGAAATTCAAATAAACACAGTCTAGATGAAGAGTGACACCTTCAAGGGGAGGAAGGGAGAGTCAAGCAGCAATTTCCATTCTAGGGCCAGGGCAGGTGGCAGCAGCAGCCGCCGCCGGGGCTGGTACAGACTTGTCCTCATATTTGTCCTTTGACCCTCTCTCCCCCCAGCAGCTGAGCCTTGTTTACTGGCATTTCGGCAGCCCATCTCCTGTTTCCATTAACCCTCAGAGGATAAAGGAAAGGGTTTGTAACGCTGGGCAGTCGGTGCTCCGCGCGAAGGGCAGCGAGCTGCTCTCAGGCAGCGCCACGGAGAGAGGCCAAGCCAGTATTTATCACTGAGGAAAGCACAGAGACAGCACCCAGACACTGGGCTGGCTGCTCTGCCTGGTACGCAGCACACTGGGAGAGACAGGGCATTTGCGACGACTCTGAAGTCGCCAGCTTTGCCTCCGATGTCAGCCATCTAGGGGGGCTTTCGCTGCTCCGATGATTAGACGGATGATGACAAAACTAGCCCAACTCTGCCTTTGGGCTGTGTTTGTTCAGCGCAGGGATGAGGCATTTTCAGAATTCCTCCACCGAGTTTGACCTTGTAAGAGAATCGAATCCAAAGGACCTGTCCCCTTCAAATGACACCATGGAGACTTCAGTGCTCCTGGACAACTATGCCCCATGGGTTAAATCCAAGAGTTTAACATAAAAACAAAGGGGAAATAATGTCCTGCTGACAGTCAGAGCAACCGAATCCAAGTGATCTGAGCCACTTCTGACCAAACAGATCAGAGATGAATGATATCTGCTACAGGCAAGAAACCACATCACTCATTTTCCTTGCTCCCTCTGATCACACTGCAGTTACTACAGCATGGATGGTACTGAAGCTTTAGCTTGGGATTATTTGTGGGGACAGTGCTGAGCCATCCCAGCCATGGGCCAGGCCAGTGCTGCACTGTGACTGCCCAAATAAACCCTGCTCCAGGGAGTGTGAATCTAAGAAAAGCCCTCCCAAGCCTTCGCATTGTGAGAAATGAGCTCTGCTTACCTGCAAGATCACCAAGCCTTAGATTTAGGATATTTATACTTACAGAGTTTGGCTTTTCTCTTATTTTTTCCTTTTTCTTTATGGAACCTATTGTTAGCAACAAAGAAGAAATTTCATCTCTGCACCACTGCCAACTGCAAGGCACCAGCCCTCGGTTTGGAGAAATCCCATTAACCCTTTTACAAGATAAATGCTGAAGCTAATGACAAGCTGCTGTACAGTTGTTCAGGATGGATAGACAGACTCTATCTCCTTCTACTCCGTTAAGTGTTTCAGTCCAGCTGCAGTCAGTCAGCCTGGCTTAGCCATAGGTATATTTGTCATATAAGGACTTGAAGGATAGCGAAGGGCGCAGATTCATTATTATTCCTGCAAGGACAGCTTCAGCCTCCTCACCCTGTGCCTAGGAATTATCAAAAAGCCACAAAGAACAAATTGAGGATTAAAAGGCCCCCTCGGTGCCTGCGACGTCCCGCTTTGCTGCTGGCCCCGGGGACCGAGCGCTCCCCTTCTCTTTGTCTCTGATCTGGACTGGGGCAGGTGGCCACTCGCCAGAGCAGACAGCAGCCTTCCCTGCTGCCCCGCAAGCGTCAGGGTGCTGATGAATATCCATCTAATTGGAATTAGAGATTCTCCGGACCAGCCCTCCAACTGGAGAAATTAGCTAGTTTATTCCAATAAAGATGCTAATATGGGGGGCTTTGTGAGAGGGAGAGAAATTTCCATTGTCATTCAGAAGCAATTTGTAGCGGATTTGAAGCCTTTGAAAAGGTGATGTGCTGGTGGCTGGGTTTGTATAATACCCATCCCTGAAATTCACAGCTGAGCATTCTTCCCCTCCATATGCTTCAGTGCTGCCCAATTTGTATTCCCCGGGTGAGGAGTCGCTGGAGCGGAGCAGCGAGCGATAGCGAGTGATAGCGAGCCACCAGCGACACGGCTGAGCCCGGGGAGGGGGACATGGCAGCCGGGCACAGTGGGGCTCCACGTTGGGCAGCCAGGGATGGAGATGCCAGGCTAACCTCGCTGCTGGGGTGGGTAGCACATGGACTGAAAACAGCTACTTTGGAGGAGAAGGGTCTTAGATGCCTTCATCCAGCAGTATTAATTGTTTAATGCTTCTTCAGGGTCTTCATGCCACTTACTAGCATTGAAGCCTTCCATACAGCTCCTTTGCTTTTTTGGAGCTCCAGCTTCCCATTACTCTTCATTTCTAGATTTAAGTCATTGTCTCTGGAAGTGATTGAGCCTGAAGTTAACACCATCTCTCCAGAGTAACAGCAAAATCCTTAACCAAACTTCCCAATTGAATTTAATTTTTCCCCAACGCTCTCTCTTAAGATCAAAGAATCATGAATCACAGAATGTCTTTGGTTGGAGGAGACATTCAGGATCATCAAGCCCAACCTTCAACCAAACACTGCAAGCTCACCGCTAAACCATGTCGCTAAGCACCAGGTCCACATACCATCTGAATACCTCCAGGGATGGAGACTCCACCAGTGCCCCGGGCAGACTATTCCAATGTTTGATACCCTTTCAGTGAAGAAATGGTTCCTAATATCCAGTCTAACCCTCCCCTGGCACAGCTTGCATCCATTACCTCTGATCCTGTCACACGCCACCAGGGAGAAGAGGCTGTCCCCCTGCTCGCTCCAACCCCCTTTCAGGTAGTTGTAGAGAGCGAGAAGGTCTCCCCTCAGCCTCCTCTTCTCCAGACCGAACAACCCCAGCTCCCTCAGCCACTTCTCGTATGACTTGTGCTCTAGGCCCTTCACGAGCCTCATTGCCCTTCTCTGGACATGCTCCAGCACTTCCATGTCCTTCCTATAGTGAGGGGCCCAGAATTGAACACAATATTCAAGGTGCGGCCTCACCAGTGAGACTATTAGACGTAGTCTTCTGAACTGAAGACTCTACAGGCTGGTGCCTTGCATGAGACACCTAATGAGACTGAACTATCTAGGGAGGCTTAGATTCTCCAACCTGCTTGGCAGGTGATGTTTCGCTGACCTTCTAGCCAGATTTGCCTCTAATGCACCAGTCTCTGCAGTAAACCTAATCAGCATTTTAGGAATGAAGCACTTTTGCAAACTGCAATCTAAATTCACATAAAACCCAAATGCCTCCCTAAGCTACTCTTTGCAGATTGCTCTAGGAGATATAATGACACAAAAATGTTTCGCCGGCCTAACAGCTGCCTGGAAATGGAGGCAGAGCTCTGCACCACAGCGAGCGACTATTTTTGCTGAGGGGGCATCCACTTGCCGCTGACCTTATATCCTTTGCTTTTTCCATCTTCTGATGTAAAGTTGAGGAATGAATCACAGGATCACAGAGTGACAGCAGAAGCCATGAGCAGCTGGGGTTGCTCCCCAGAAGCCCAAGATGCACTTGACTCCTGTCCATCTCGCTGTCTCTATAGCTTTATCTGTGCGAATCCTGGCACTAAATTTCATGTTTGCTGTGGATTGCATCGCTCCGCTGAGTCCGTATAACTGACAGGGGTTGCTCTGCTGTAAATGTTACGCTAAGGCCCCTGCTCAGCCAGGTATTTCAACTCGTGCCTAAATTTAAACACAGGATGGCTGCGCCGAACCCAAGGGACTACTCCCATGCCTGCTGCAAATTCCTTGAGGTCAGATGTTTTAGAAGCACAGGCAAGAGAGAAGGAATATTTCCATCTGCTCAGGATCCTGCCTTTGCTCACGGACCACTTAGGAGAGGACACTGTTGATCAGGTCAGAGCCCATAAACTCACTCTTAGCCATGGTGAGGTTGGCTGCAGACGCTGATGGGCTGATTCCCAGAGACGTGAAGCTCAACAGCTTTTTCCACAGTATCTTTGCCAGGTCTTTGCATTTTTCACCAGGGACGTTGGCAGGCAAGCAATGTGCCCACATGCAGTTTTTCAGCAGCGGTGAACTCCTGGCATGGCAAAATTAAAAATTCTCTGTTGAACCAAGGCTTGAATATTTTCTCTAACAATACCTGGCAACACAGAAGGGACTTCTGGTGTTTCTCAGCGGCTATACCATGCAGTTACTGCTCCGGTTACAGTTGAACCAGTATCGGGTTTTGATGCTTAAAGCAAGTGTCAATTTAAAAATAATAGATAGAAGAATATTAATAAATGGCTGCATAAGAAAAAAACAAAGAGGCTTGGTCCCCAGCCAGGGCAGCTGATGCATCTGTGAGACTTTGCTTGGCTGTGCAGTCTGGCTTGCCATGGTTCTCTTGTGTGACCAGAGAGCAGATGAGGATCATTCAGAGTAGGAGAGCAGCCTTGGCTGAGCTCAACTTTATGCTCTGAAATAAGCTAAATTCAGCTCCAAAACCCCCTGAGTAGGGATTATAGAATGTTTGCGATCACAAAGCCCTATATAGTTGTAACTGTACACTTCTTTTCTTATCTTACTTGCAATGTTGATATGAACTTTAATGAAAATGAGAAAAAAAAAAAAGTGTTTCTCAGACATTGTGGCCAACTCTGAAGCAATGCTTTGCATTATCTACCCAGGAAGAATAGCTCTATTAGAACAATAACTTGCCTTTTTTTTTTTTTAACCTCTTGAAAAATGGAGTGAAGATAGTATTTTATTTTTGGTTTCCAGTTGGCTTCACTTTCTACATGGGGCTCAAAATCGGGGAGTTGTGCATTTGCTCTGGTCTTTGATCAGGATGGGGCCATGGCTCCTTCCACTCAAATGCAACAGGGAAAGAAGCAGAAAGGAACTATCACAGAACCACAGAATCACAGAACGTTAGGGGTTGAAAGGGACCTTGAAAGATCATCCAGTCCAACCCCCCTGCCAGAGCAGGAACCTAGAGTAGGTCACACAGGAACGTGTTCAGGTGGCTTTTGAATGTCTCCAGAGAAGAAGACTCCACAACCTCTCTGAGCACTGCAATGTCCCAAATAGGTAGGTCAGACCCAAGCCAAGGAAACGTGTAAAGTTTAGAACAAAGACCCCACAGCACACATTGACAACACCTCCACGTTGACTCATTCCCAGGGAAGAATGGAAAGAAAAGGCTGCCACGCTGCAGGCAGCAAACGCGCAGTCTCGCAGCCCATCCCACACTGGTTCACCGCTGGGCTCCAGTCTGGAGACATCCATGTCCTCCCCGTGGTGAAGAAATCCCATGTAGTGCTAAATGCACCCCACAAAACACAGGCTCCGTCACCTGCCTGGTGGTCAGGCCTCACCTCCTTGGTGAGTATGGGTAATACAGTGTAGACGTTGGTCGCTTTGTGACAGATCTCTCTGCTCCCCAGCCCTTCCCCTCCTCGATGGTTCCACATGCTGTAGCTCTGCAGTCTAGGCTCTTGGGGACCCTGTTTTAGTTTAGCCCATGATGCACTGAACAAAAGAAAGGAGCTGGAAGGAAGGTTGTCCTTCCCCAGATACACGGTCCCCACGGGGGCTTTCTCAGTGCCACCATCAGCCCTACCAACGCAGCTGGGTTGTCACCTCCTGAATGGGGCCATTGTTCCTGCCTCCAAAATAAAAGAGACACAGAAGGCATTTCCACCCAAAGAAACCAGTTTCCACTGGTGACTTCTCGCCCCTTGCTCAAGAATCCTCCTTCCCTCCCTTTCAGGGCCCCCGTAGCTTTCCTTTGTGTCTCTTCTAGGATGAAAAGAGGTAGTCATTGATTGTATTAATAATTCAGAGCCTAATCTCACGGATGGGTGTTCATGGCCCATGAGGTGGCAATCTTTCATCTTGAGATCAGGATCAGCCAGATCTTTTAGAGGTCAAGGAAGATAGCTGCAGCATGGAAAATGCCTTCAAAATAATAGGTTTAGGCAATTCTTTTGCATAGATGAAAATGGCATATGAAAAGCTCCTGTGTCTCATATTCTCCATCACCCCTGCATCTCAACCTGGTGATGACCACAAAACCTTGAAGATTACTTCCACCAGCTTCAGTCGAGCTGTGGAGTGATCTCTGCTACACGACCCAAGCCATCAACACTGCCCAGGTCACCTGAACCCTCCTGCACCTCAGGACAGCCACTTGCCTCCCGTTGATGGATCTTGCACCACCATCCCTTTTCTCTCATGGCTAAGCTCCTCCTTTAACTGCCTACTCAGTTGCGTTGTCGTAATCATTTCTGGAAGGACAAAGTGTACTGGCACTATTTGCTTTGCTTGTTTTGTGGCCAAGCAGGTCCCTGTGTAGGGAGAGGGGCAAATTTACCTTCAGTACAAGTAGGTGAAACGGGTCACAAGCATCAAATTTGGGGATTCCCAGGACAAGCAAAGAAAAGAGAAATCTGAATATTTGGATTTAATTTTCACCTGACCGTACTTTACACACTGGGAGCAAATCCGCTCTTGGAGCCTATCTAAAAGGCCAATAGTCCATTCTCCATCGAGCCCTTCTCTTCTCTTCATGATCCACAGTTATCTCTCTGCTGCAGCTGCACTAACGCTCTGTTAGCTGGGTGTTGCTCTCACCCCAGGGGCGAAGCTCAGGCAGAAGGGTGCCCACCGACGGGTGCCATTACACCTACACCTACGCTCTGCACCTTGCTGGGAGTTTATGGCGGAACTGGCAAGGTCAAAGACATGCACCTTGCACCTGGAACTGAAGGTGCCAACTCTTGTTGCGATGCCAAAGATAAACGGCGCGCTGATAAGAGCTGGGGGAAATGGCCGGCGGAGACTTCTGAGAGTTCCCACAAGTGCGGCTGTGCTTTGCTGGGAACCTCCCTGCTCCGGGGCTCCCGGTTCCCAACAGGAACCAGGCTCAGCACCAATTTGCTGCCGCTGCGATGCTCTGCTGCTGTTACCAAGGCACTTCCAGCGCCCTGTGCATTAGCATTTCTTCTCTTGTGCTTTGTCTTCGCAGGGAAGCACTTCCACAGCACAACCAAAGGCGATGCGCTCGCAGTGGCAATCCCACCACCCCCTCAACCAGTGGTGGCACGGTCCCCAAGCGCTCAGATTAGTAACGCTCCAGCGTACCTCATTTTACAGCCTGGGACTCGAGCCCGACCCACTGTGCACACCTGCAGGAAGGCCTGGGCTTGCAATCCCTTCTACTCCCCTCCTCTTTGTCTGCTGCATTCACTCGGGCTCCCCTGAACAAGCAGTTCACCTCCTCTCAGGCAGGGCTTGCGCCTGGTTTCCTGTCTGTGCAGCCTCCCAGGCCTGACAGAAGCTGCTCTGTCTGTACTACAGGATCCAGACACCACAGTATCCAGAACTGTGAACTGATTTGCAAATAATTATTACGGAAGGAAGCCATTCCTTCTATAGCTGATAACTTATCTGGTATACATCAGGCTTTCCCCAGTCTTTTCTCTCTCCTTGCTTTAACAATTCATCCTCAACACTTTAACAATTCATCCTCAACACACTGTTCCTTTGTCAGAACTATACACTTGTAGTATCCACATTTAAGAAAAAGACCTCCTTGATGGTAGGGTTTCCACAGAAGAGCTGCTTAGATTTGTTGTGATTAAATCACATCCATTTTCTAATTTGTACCTAACACACACTCAAATCCCTCCTTAAGCTTGAGCTGTACAGGCACATTTTGTCTTCGCTGCTGACTGAAGCAGCAAAGAGCTCCTGTGTGCACTCTGCAATTGTTGTCTCTTGCACTGTAAGGAAGGAAAAAAAAAAAAAAAAAGAGAAAGAGGAGAAAGAAACACTTTGCAAAGGGCTGCTATTATCCCCGTACTTTGGTGACAGCATATTTAGTGCGTTTGTGGCTCTGGGGCTGCAGTAATTAATTGTGTGTCTGACACTCTGGCTGGCACAGCCTTGCACCCTGAGTTTTCCCATCACAGCAGCAGAAAAGCAGGCACCCTGGTACCCACACGTACCAAAATCAGCCCTCCCGGGCCTCTATGGGAGATGGGTGCTCATCCCAGGCTTGCTGTAGGAGGCTGGATGGGGGCGGGGGGGGCTGCCATACTTTGCAACTCCAGGCAACGCTGGGGCAGCTGGGATGAGTGGGTTACACCGAGGTGCTATTAAGACAGCCAGAGGTCTCCATCCCATTCCCATTGCCAGGATCCTTGCCGTGATCCCCCATCAAGAGAAAGATGCTCTCAGCATCGTTTTAGAGGGGGTGAACCCCCCTTCCACCCCACACCCTTCCACTGCAGGTGGAGCATCCCCACCCCTTCGGGAGGAGGTGCACCCTGCAAGCCCTGCAAGCCCCTCTCCCCCCCCCTCAACTCTGGCTGCCTGCACGGGGGGGGGTGTGATTGCAGCGGAGACCCCCCCGACACACACCCACCCCCTTAGCTCCCGCTCCGCCTGGCCGGGGGTTGCGCCTGCCCTCCCTCCGCCGCTCCTCGCTAACGACGCTGCTCAGCGTGTGCGGAGGGAAGGAGCGAGGGAGGGGACAAGGAGGGAAGGAAGGAGGGAGGGAGGGGACCTCCCTATCTGGCTCTATCTCCTCCGCTGCCTCTCACATGCTCCGGGAGGGCGATGCGGCTCCCCGCGTCCCGCTGAGCGAGGCCGCGCTGCACCCCGCCGGGGCTGCCCTGCGCAGGGCNCGGCGTGCATGCGGTTATTCATTTATCCTCCCTTCTGATGGTTGCCACTGAAAATGCGCCCTGCTGGGCTAAGTCAATCGAGTAATTCCTTGCAGACCGCTGATGAGAATTGAAAATTCGGTATTTTCCCCTTTTCGTCGGATAGCTTATCGCGGGGCTGATCGCGATTATCGAGACCGGAGCGCTTCGTTTGCGGAGCCCCCAAAGCTTTGCCTTCACTGCCGCGGGTTGCAAAGCGCTGGGGGGGGGGGGGGGGGG
>VWZK01014938.1:367209-389280 GCA_013396935.1 Baryphthengus martii
GGGGGGAAAAAAAAAGGAGAGAAATCAGGAGGGAGAAAGAAAAAACCCAAACGCTTAAACCTCCCGGTTTATATTTTCATTTTAGTAAAACTTTCTTCTTTTTTTTTTTTTTTTAATTTATTAATTTTTAAATCTCCTCTGCCTTTCTTTTGCATAACCGTAGGTGAAGCTGTCTTGCACACACATGCAGTAAATAAATAAATAACTGCTTTACGCCCTTCCTCCTCCCTTTGCCCTCTTAGCCCTGTTACAGGAAAGCGAAGCCTTTTCAGTGCTGCCCATAGTACTGAGGTGTCCCCCCGGACCTCAGTTGTCCCAGGGGACTTCTCAGCACCCCAGCAGGCTGGAGGCTGAGCCCCCTTTTTTTTTTTTTTTTTTTTTTTTTTCCTTCTCTGGAAACTCTGGAGCTGCTCCCATACGTGTTGCTTAACGCCCTTTTCGGAGCGTTTGAGTTGCAAAGCGTTGAGGCTGTGAGATTTACGGTGCAAGAAAGAACTTGATAGGAGATCTGGCTGGCTGCTTTGTTTGATTCTCCCTTCAACAGTCAAATAAGGTGCAAAGAACTGGCAGAACGAGGTGATCCGGAGCCCGCGGGAGCAAAGCGCAGGCGGAGACGGTGCTCCCCATGCGCAGGGGCTGGGAGCACACTGGGGGCTTTCGTTGAAAGCTTTTTGGGGTGGGAAGGTAGGGAAAAAAGAGGGGTATTTATTCCCTGGTTTATCCTTTGCCTCTTCTTCCCTATGCTTCTTGGGAATTTGTGGGTTCCCAGCAGGTTCCCAGCCTGGAGGAAGCTTCGCACCCCTCCTGAGAGCCCTGGGTGAGTGGGGCTGCTGGAGGCTGCCCAAGCGGACGCTCGGGGTGTCAGATCAGTGCCTCGCCGAGTCCTACCCTATTTATTTATTTGCTTAACCCCCCCCCACGCACACACCCCGGGCTGGATTCCCGCTTGTGCTGCTCTCCCACCGACGGCTTCACTCCGCTGCCTCCTGGGTGGCCCCTGCTATCGAGCGCCCTTGGGCTGAGGACAGCAGCGTGGGTCACCCCTGCGTGGGTCAGAGTGACCGCTGAGCGTGGGGCAGGAGGTTTGGGCAGAGCAGGCCACTGCCAACAGTTTCCCTGGCAGGAGTCCTGCTCTAGGCTTGTGCCATGTCCCAGCGTTGGATGCTCAGGGACAGTCTTCCCTCCCGGCCTGATTTCCTGGGGTGCTCGGCTGACCCCCCGCCTGCGTTTCCCAGTACGGGCTGTGCTGAGTTTTCTTGCAAATCCTTTTGTACTTTCAAAATCTGGCCCTTTGTGTTTTTGCCCTAGATGCCAAGCTTTGCTCTTCTCCCTCGTACTCCACTTTTCTTTGGGTTTTCCAGTTTGTCTTCAGCTTTGCCGTTTGGGCTGTAATACCCTCACGCCTCCAGAAAAATTTGGGATTTTTTGCCCTTGGTCCATCTGGGCACCGCGGTTGATTCCAGATAAGGATCCATCCCTACTGGAGGTGTATGGGATCGGTTGATGAATGGCTTTTGTCTCAGCAGCAGGGAGGGCCGTGATTGCAGCATTAAGCCGAAATTGAGAAGGGGGGTTTAGGGGCTGTTAAAACAACACCTCCTCAACGCTCTGGATGGGGAGCTGGGCTGGGGGCCGGGGAAGGTGGCGGCAGGGGAGGAGCGTGCCTGTGCAGGATGTTGTCAGGGCAGAGAAGAAGGGAGGGATTCAAACGTAAACCTGGAAATATTTCGGCTTCCCTGTTTTGTTGCTCGCTCGGAACTCGTCTCAGAACAGGGAGTTCTCTGCGACTGCCAGCAAGGCTCCTTATGGGGCTGGTTTTAATGCAAATGGGGTGGATGTGTTGCCTTTTTTCCACAGAAAATCCTGAAATTCCTGGCCCTTGGTTACTGGGAATGGAAGGATATTACGAGTGACTTTGGGTTTATCATGGCAGTAGCTGAGGTTTCCTTCTTTGTGGCCCGAACAGCTATGCTGAGTCGGATGTGCGCATGGAAGTGCGCCTAGGGCTGGGCAGCCATAAAAACTTCCTAACCTGGGGGCTCTGCTCGGTCTCTGCACCAACCTGCTGTCCCTGGAGAGCTGGGCTGCAGTGCTGGATCCAGCTCCAGCGACAGTGAGCTTTGTGGTCTGTCTTCCGGCTCCCTGACAGGCACATCCCACAAAGCAACCCTAGGCTCTGGCGGGGTGGTGCATGGCCCAGGAGAGCCTCTTCTCAGCCCATCGGTCCTTCAGGGGACCCCACAGCTGAGCCCTATAGCTCCCAAGGGGACAGCAAAGAAGGTCTCCTACAGACTGCTTTTCCCAAGAAAGGTTGGACCGGATAATCCTTGAGGTCTCTTCCGAGCTGGTATGCTGTGATTCTGTGAAGGTCAAAGATGAGGGGGTTTGGTCCATAAGGATGGATTTGATTTCCCGTTGGAGCAGACACCAGGCTTGGAATAAGAGGAACTTCGGGAAGCCAGGACCAAAAGAGTATCAGGATCCCAGGTGGTTTGGAGGGGGTTCAGGTGAACTCAGGGCTGCTGCAAGCCAGGAGTGATGTGTGCTGGGGTGACAGGGAAGGGTTTTAAAGGAGGATGGGGGTTACTTGGAGATGTAGCTGTGGTGCGGCGGGTGAGCGGGTCCCCTGGCCTTTTTTTCTGGCTGTCCTGGTAAATCCGATCTTGATGCTGCAGATCAGGAGAGAGCTGTGCAGGCAGGGCGCTGCCTGGCTATGCGCGGCACCGGAGTGCACTTGTAAGAGGAGAGCCCCTAAATGCCTTTAAAAAGCTTTGTACCCTGCACTTGGCAGCTACTGGCATGCAAAGAAGAGGATATTTATTCCCTCGTCCGTGAGCTCTCAAAATAACAGGGCGTTCGATTGTAGCCTCAAGATTGCTTTGCACTCAAGTGCAGCCCGGCTGAGTAAATCACTGCTTCACCAGCTGAAATTCCTGCAGCAAGGGGGAGAATTGAATTATGGCCAACTGCAAAACCAGATGCCATCCCCTTGATGAAGTCATCGGGCTCTTACTGCGGAGAACAAGCTGGCTCCTACACACACGCAGCCCTCGTAGGCGCAGACTGAGCCGCTCTGTCTAACGGCCTGGCCGTGGTGCGTGGGGCAGCCGGAGGCTGGCGTCCCGTCCCTGCAGATGTGAGAACAGTAAGTCCTTCAGGGTGGAGCACCAGAAGGGTGTCGAGTCCCACTTTCTGCTGCGTGAGCATCCAGGAGCTTTTGGCCATTTAATTCCCAGCAAGCAGAGCTATCCCTGCGCCTGTGGGGTTTTTATGGGTCAGGCAAGAGCAGGCTTCGCTTCAGCCCAAAGCATTTTCTCCTCCCTCGGTTTCCTCTCCTTCCTGGACAGCTGTTGACTTTGGTCCCCAAAGCCCTAGTAATGATCTATGGTGTTCTGGTTTGTGGACAAGGTACCTTTTTTTCTTGCCGTGTGACACACTCCAGCTGTCCCTTTCTGAGATGATGAGGACATGTGGCAGGACATTTTAGGGACGGATCCTGGTTCTGGGCTTTGCCAGCCGACAGTGATGTGAGAGCTGGGGATGGGAGAGCGGGGGACAGCAGGACTTGGGGGGTGGATTCTAGTTAGAAAGTTACTTTCCCTCTTAAAATTAAAAACCTGAGCCCAGGGGGGCCATCAGCCACATGCATTAAAATATAAATGAGCTTCTGAAGGTCTGTGACTGTCAAGGAGGGACAGATAACGTGGCTTCCATGGGCCATAAGTGGTGAGGAGCGTGTCTGGTGTCGAGTGGGAGCCTAGCCTGAGGGAGGGGATCCAGTAGATCCTCTGTGTCCCTGGGAGTGGCTCCAGCACCAGTCAGGTGCCCGTGTGAGTTTTTGGTGGGCTTGCGGAGCTGCTGCTTACCAGCCGGGCAGCTGCCACCCCACGCCCCGCGCACAAACCAACGCCTCCGATTGAGATGCCGCAATTTTTTTGGCAGGCATTTAATTGTATAAATTTGCCTCATCCAGATTTATGTGCTCCGGGCTTTTCTCCATCTCCTCGTTTCGTGTCTCATTTACCTTCTGCGTTTGAAGGGTTGAAATTTCACAAGAGCACGGCGGGAATGATTATTCCTAGAGGGAATCCACACCTGTGAGCAGAAAGCGTTTCCCTGCCAGCCCCACCGCGGCCCGGGCGAGGGGGAGGAGGGCGAGGGACCTGCTGCCACACCTGGGGGGCCCCCGGGCGCTGGTGGGTGGCAGCCCTGCCTTCAAAGGCACCCTGGGAAAACAGCTTTGGCGTGGGGAGAGCGATGGCTGCTGGAAACCCAAACTACTCAGCAATGGGGGTGGCTGGTGGAAGCGGCCTCGTCCGGGTACCACCGCTTTGGAGGGATGGGGACATAGGTTTTGTTGGCTGGGGGAGGAAGCTGAGGGTGTTGCTTCATCCAGGGGATGAGAGAGCGAATCCACCTCTCTTCCCGCTGGCCTCATCTTGGGTGAAACTCTTCACACCCTCAACATCTTTGTCTGTAAAATGGACCGCTCTCCTCAAGGAGGTTTACTGGCTCTTGAGAATGGTTGGCGAAAGCGACTGGGCGCTCCCCAGCTGGGAGGGTCAGGTGTGCAGCTCCAGCAGCGCTTTCCGGCCCGCTGCCCACCATGGTGGGGAGCCAGCTTTGTTAGCGCGCTTCTGTAGAGAGAGAATCGGAGGAGACCCCTTCCTTTCCTCCTCGTCCTCCATCCATCAGCTTGAGGCGGAGCAAAACTTGCATCCTCTGAACCAACCTTCCTCTGAGCGGGTGAAAGCTCAACGGTTGCAGCAAAGGCAACTCTGAATCCCAGGATGAAGTTTTAAAAGCAAAACCTGCGACTCTGCTGCTGCTTTGGCTGTAAACGCTGGTTCCTCCCTTCAGCCCATCACGCCTCCCGAACTTCCTGTGATTTTTCCAGACCAGCATTACCGGCAGCTCACGGCCCTGGCTATCAGCTCCATGGTTGATGCCTTCTCCGATGGTGTCTACTCAGCCTTCTCCCTGCGTGGGGATGTTGAGGTGAGCCTGGAGGAGCAATGGTGACTGAGAAGGCTGAGGAGAGCTGCATTCACCCCCGCCGAGCGTGCCGGCTCAGCGGTAAGCTGACTCTCCAAGCCAAAATAGCTGACTAAGTGACAGGAACGATCAAGGGCTCCTTCGGCAGCATCCAACAGTTCGTGCCGTAGCCGGTGAAGACACTGACTCTGCTTTTTTTCCTGCCTGTGCTTGCCCCGCGTTTCCGCGACACCTGGAGAGGAGGGATGGGGGGCCGTGAACTCGGCGCTGAGGACAAAAGGGAGTTGGCCGTGGTAGGTCCTCCAGATGCTTTAGTGATTGACATAGGTTGAAATGAAAAAACTCCTCCTGCCTTCCTTTTTTAACTTAAAGGAACTGAAGAAAGCCTTTCCCCAGCATCCTCGAGCAGCGCCGGGGCCGGAGCGGAAGAAGCCGCGTGGATTGAGGTGTGCTCTCAGATAGGTCTGGAGTCGCTCTATCGGTACGGCCTTTGCCTGAATTTAATGCATCTGCTGCTTTGGCCGGTGGAAGAGAGCACAAAACCCAGGCCCCAGCGCGGAAGGTGGCCCCTCTGAGGCAACCTCCCCATGCACGCCCTTGCAAAATATGAGCTCCAGCTCTTTAAGAGAGTCAGGTTTATTTTTCTCCTTCAGTTCCCTCCTCCCGGTCCTTCCCCCACTTCAGTGCAACTGAAACCTGATCTAATCCCTTTGCACATGGGTAATTTATTGGTCTATTGGGCTTTTCTTGATGGCAAATTGCATTGTCTTTCTTCCTGGGTTGAGGCTTTGGAGCAGTTTGCTGCATTCCTGCAGCTCTTTTCTCAGGGCTGATCTTTCACACCCCCTCTGAGCACAGTCAAATCAGTTTATTGGGCCTCTTTGTTATGCAAACAAGGCAATAATAACCAGGCTATTATTCTGCAAGATTGTGCTTGATTAACAGTTCAAAGGAGGTCGCTGGAAGAGCCGGCCGCTGCCGTAGCGCACAAATCCTTTCACCAAGCTTAGGTCAGGTGGCCCTTGGGTCTTCCTCGCCCCACGGTGCCCTGTGGGGCTGCAGGAGAGCCGCCCCTGCCCATGACACCCCATCCATCAGGCCTGCGGACACCACCGATGGGCTCGTTTCTCTCCCTGGTGTGATAAGGCGCCGGTTGATGAATGTCGTAAAATAGAATCAGAGAATGGTTTGGGTTGGAAAGGACCTTTAAAGGTTATCCAGTTCGAGCCCCTGCAGTGAGCAGGGACATCTTCAACGAGAGTGGGTTGCTCAGGGCATCGTCCAACCTGACCTTGGAAGTTTCCAGGGATGAGCATCAACCACCTCCGTGGGCAACGTGTTCTTTGTGTTTCGGCACCCTTACCGTAAAAAATTTCTTCCTTATATTGTCTTGCAGCCCACACAGGCACCAAGATGTGGGATCAGCACGGCTGGCATGTGGAGTGTCTCCTGTAGACTTCCCTGCTGGGATAGGGTCAGGGACCGTTCAAAGGGCTGGACAAAAACTGCTGATGTCTTTCCTCTGGCTTTGCTTTGGACTCCCAAAGCCTTTCTGGAAGGGATCCCATCGGCAGGTTCTTGAGGAACAATGGCATCTGTATTTTATTTATTTTTTTTTAAACTCTTTTGGGATCATTTTGGAGGTGACTGCTGTCCACTCAGGAGTTGAGCAGCCCCTATCTCCTTGAAGCTGGCAGATGTCACTGGTATTTAGCACCTCTGAGAACTGTGCCTTTCCTATTGAGGTGTCAGCATAAATATGTTTATTTAGATTACTTAAATAAATATGTGTTTAGGAGCCTAAGTCGAGGTGCTCAGATGTGAGGCCAAAGGTAATTATGTTTTACTGTGTTCTCCGAAAAAGCCTTTTACTGCATGTGTGAGGCTTGCACATCTACGCTTCAATCCGTATATTTGGAAAGACGCGGGATGATGTATTTGCATCACATGTGGGTGATGAAATACTTTCCAGCCTGTTAGTAACTCGGAGGATATTAAACAACATTTCTTAGCAGTGAATGCTTTAAACTTAACAGGTCTAGTTAACATGCCCCCAAGAGTCTTAAAAGAATTGGCTTTTGCTTACTGAAATTAATTTCTACTAATTCTCTTTGCTGGAGAAATTACAGGAGAACAGACGAATTGTTGGTTTTGTGCTAGTTCCCTGAAAAAAAAAACAACCCATGATTTGGGTAAATGAAATCCAGGTAACCTGACACCAACTGAAGGGAAAATAAGGGACATTGATAACGAAGCGGCTGTTAAAATTAGATGTGTACATGTAATATCTATGAACACTTAATTTAAGAGTGTGTAATAGAACGTACCGATGACAAGGGCAGAGCAGCAGGACCTAGGTTGTGTGATACCCCCAGGCTCCCAAGCGTTTCAGAGCTCACCAGGGCGGGTGGACCACGGGATGCTTGCTGGATGGAGGACCCATGCTTTGCAAACTGGGAACTCTGGGAAAGATCATGGCCAAGCAGCACGTCCCGATGCCTGCTGCGGTGCAGTATCCCGGCGAAAGGAGTGACCTCAGGATTGCGGTGAGCGTGTCCCACGTCAGTATCGCCCGTCAGGATAGTAGGTTTTGCAGGAAACCAGCCTGATGGGGAAGGGGAAGGTCTGATGGTGGGGCTGAGCAAACACCTTCCAGTGAGAACTTAAAAGTGCAAACCGTTTAGCTTATCTAGAGGATTGACAAGTGACTTGATTACAGTGTGTAAATATCTTTGTGGGAAACGTACTGGTTACTAACAGACCTTTTACTGCTTTGGAGAAAAATCACTGGTTCTTTTTATGTCCCTACAATGAAGTCAGATAAAATCCACTTAAAACCAAGACCCACGTTTTGTAAAGGCGATAAACTTCTGAAACGGGCTGCCGAGGAAAGGGGCGGCTTTTCAGACTGCTCAGACCACAGAAGTCCTCGTGGGAGATATACCTGAACAAACGTGGGGCTCTGGGCTGTACGGGGAGGGGGAACTGTCTTAGTCCAGGTGATTTAATGGTTTCTTCTGGCTTTACACTTCCCGCAGCCATTGATTTCAAGATAGCGAAGGAAATTTTGTCCTTGGTTTGATTGGCACCGAGCCCTTGAAAGGAGATGATGAGGAGGAGGTTGGGATATGGTTGGGCTGTTAAGGGTTGAAGTCACCCGTCCCCGGGTCGAAGAACCCTTTTGATGGACAAGGGTGGTGGCATCACCCAGACTCAGGACTGTCTCACAGATCCCAGGAGAGCCTTACTGGGTTCCTGCTTGAGAGGGATTTGTTTCTGTGCTAAGTCATCTGTGGCTGAAAAACAGATCCATTATGAGTCGATGGAAAATAGATTATGCGAAATTGAATAAACATCGTTTCTTGGCCTGGGTACAAATGAGCCTGCACCGCTGTGCCAAAGCTGCTGCCGGAGGGGACGAGGCAAGGCGTGCTTGTCAGAAGGGCAGGAGGGTCCTGTTTGCTGTCTTCCACAGGCTTTATCAGCCGTGGTCGAGGTTTGCCAAACCCCGTGGCCAACGCCGCGGTTAGAGAAATGTCTCCGGGAAAGCCCAGGCGTGAGCGGCCCGGCTCGCACACGGCCTCTGCGCCGCGGCACCTGGCTGTGGAAATCTGGCCTTATATGGGGCCCTGAGCGAAAGAGCAGAAAGGGGATGGGTGCCAAAACTGGAGCGATAACATCTTAAAGAAGAACGCTCCCCCTTCAGGCCCAGGGAGGAAGGAGAAGGGCTTCCTTACGTGCTGTTTGGTTGGGTTTTTTTAATTCGGTACCTTATAAAGTCACGGGTGACCCTGGGCAGCGCGGGATGCTCGGCACGAGGGTGCATTTAGCACGGAGGGTCTGGGGGCTGTTTGGCAGGACCCTGCTCTGGCCATAGGCTGCCGCAGCTCACGCCTGCATCCCCTTATCCAAGTGATGGAAGCGTGTCCTTGAAGAGCAACAGGCTGTGGCTTTGTTCCTGCTAAAAAATTCCCCTCAACGCAGCAGCTGAAGGGTTGGAGCAGCCAGAGCGCTGTGCTAGCTGCCGGCTGGACAGGGTGCTTTGCACGGTGTATCCCAGTGCCTTACCGAGCTGTCAGGTGAAGCGGGGTGTGTGGATCCTGCGTGTCCGGGGATGTGTCCTCCAGCTCCTCCCAGGGCAGCGCTGGCAAGTCTGTCTGCAGTGACAGCGCGTCGGGCCGCGTGCCTCCGCGAGCTGTACATTAGCATAACTACTAGGAGAGCAATGATTTTAATTGCCTGATGCCACAGCTGTTTGGGATAACTGGCGGTGGTGGCACCGGTCACGTTCCTGCAGGCGTTTTTGATTCCTGCTTTCCACTGGGAGGATCCTGGGGGATCTGCGAAGCTGCACTCACAGTCTCTCATCAGAGGGAGTGAGATGCAATTTCCTTATTTTCCACCCTGCTAAACACAAACGTCTTGCCCCAAAATGCCCCACTCGCCTTCCCCATGCCGGCAAACGCGCTCGCTCCCGTCACTCCAGCTGTGCTGCCGTGTGCGATCGCCTGTGTTAAATACCATCCCGTACTTCTCCCTCTGGCTTTAGGCCCCGTGCTAGCTATGGAATATTGCAGCAGCCGTGTTTGAACGTACAGAGCCAAGGTGGGCAGTGGTGGGAGCTGGGCTTTTCTGCCTGCTGGTAATGAGACGTCGTTTTTGCATCACGTCTCTGATGTAGGAGAAACACCAAGGAATACGCTCCACCACAAGCCAGCGATGGGAAGCCAACTGATAAGCAAAAAAGGGGATACGAAGTAACAAATATTTTTAAATTTGACCCATAGATGCAGAAGGCTTAGTGGAAATGTCGGCCCATATCCCAGGTCAAAAGCTTGTTATCAACTCACCTTTGGTCAATGACGAGTTACAGTTTTTCCGCAGTGCTTCTTGCAAGTTTAAATGGGATGCTGCCAAAGCAAAACAGCTCCTGGATTCTCGGTGCTGTTGCTAGCATCTTGAGTTTATTAAACATGAATTTTAAAAGTGTGAGGAACCTGTCACCATTTCCTATTTGCACTTCACTCTTCTTGGAAAGGGAGAGGAGACAGGCTTGTTTCTTAAAGCAGGAGTGCTTAGTGTTTTATAGCCTTGGTCCCCCTTTCTGAGTTTCCAGCACCAACTATGTTTAGGTTTCCAGCACTGTGATGTTTAAAACTAAAACATACTGTTTTCCCTGAAACAATACTGGGTTTTGTAACTTTCTTTTTAAACAAATCTGAAATGGTTTTGGCACAGATGCCTTGCCAGCCTCCTTCTAAACAAACCCCGAGACAGGAATATATACGGGTATGCCTGCGAGAGGCACCACAGAAGTCTCTGGAAACGGTGGGGCTTTTCTTCTCATCCTTCTGCTGCTGTTTGTGCCCGAGCCCATCCTGTTTCCAAGCCCTCAGAGAGGGTTGATAAAGAGGAGAGGAAGGAAAACGCTGAATTTTAAGTGGTGTGAGCCCAGGTTCATCCAGCAAGGCTCCAGCTTGGCACGGGCAGAACGGTGTCTGTTCAGCGATGGCCGTGTGCTTTTTGCACAGCTGCTTGCAAGTCTGCTCTGGGGAAGCCACCCTGCCTCAGGGAGCAGACGTTGGGAGGGAGGAAAACAGGATCTGAATTTTCTCTGCCTTCCTCCTCCTTGCCAGCGAGCGCTGGAGCTGCAGCTGAGCCCGACAAAGGCCCTGCTGCCTTCAGCTTCGCCTCTGCGCGGGGCGCGAAGGGGAACACGGGCTCGGCCGGCGTCCCCGCACCCTGCCGCGCCGGTTTTTCTCCTCCACCTCTTGTTCTGTCTCTCTCGGCGGGCTGGGGTGGGAAATGGGCTCCCAGGGCTGGGCAGAGGCACGCAGCAGGCAAAAAAAAAGAGGTTGTTTTGGCATCTGCTTCTTTCCAGAGGCACGGGAACACGGGCGAGCGCTGCTTCTGGCACCGCTGCAGCCCTGAGGATGGTGGGGTGGCCACTGGCTCTGCTGCAGGGCTGGTGATGGCACAGATCCTGCTCTAACCTCTGCAGGTCAGCCTGTGTCTGGGGCACAGCGGTCATGCCGGGGTTGGGTTTTCCCATGCCCATGGTGGGTGGAGGAAATGGAAGGCAGATTTTTGCCCTGATAGAGCTCGGGCTGGACACGATGCACAGTAATTTAGGCAGCAGCACAGAGCTTTGAATGCCAGACCCTAAAAAGACATTAAAAACCCCCATTGCGTCTTCCCCCACATTAATGATTCTGCCCTATCCCCATTTCATGAATACATCCCATTCTTTCCCACCCTGCTTTTCCCCTCCAGGAAGCATTCGTCTAAAAGCTGGATGCTCTTTCCCTTCTTCACTTAAATTGGGGCAGATCCTGTTGGTTTCTTTGGCTTTGATGCATCAGGGTTAGGTCATGTGAGAGGGTCACGTCTGGTGATCAAGGCTTCATCACGCGGTAGAGCCAATGTCATGAGTTTGGGCTGTGGGAGAAGGAGACTGACCTCTTGCTGGGGATAGAGTTGGATGTCCCACCCGCAGGCGTGCAAGCACTGACCACCCTGTACTTTCCTCTCCTCCCACAGTGACATCTCCATGCAAGATCCTCAAGTGCAACTCTGAGTTCTGGGCGGCCACGTCGGGCTCCCACCACCTGGGCACAGAGGAGGCTCCCGAGTTTTGCACGGCGCTGCGCGCCTACGCGCACTGCACCCGCCGCACCGCCCGCACCTGCAGAGGCGACCTGGCCTACCACTCCGCCGTGCATGGCATAGACGATCTCATGATGCAACACAACTGCTCCAAGGATGGCCCCACGTCCCAGCCCCGCCTCCGGACGTTGCCCCCCGGCGATAGCCAGGAGCGCTCCGACAGCCCCGAGATCTGCCACTATGAGAAGAGCTTTCACAAACACTCGGCCGCCCCCAACTATACCCACTGCGGGCTCTTCGGGGACCCCCACCTCAGGACTTTCACGGACACTTTCCAAACGTGCAAGGTGCAAGGAGCTTGGCCACTCATAGACAATAACTACCTGAACGTCCAGGTCACCAACACGCCGGTGCTGCCTGGCTCCATGGCCACCGCCACCAGCAAGGTGAGCCTCGGGCACGTCCCCAGGAGCAGAGGTGGACAAGGGCAGAAGTGCTTCTGAACAGCCTTTCTTTCCAACATCTCTCTCCTCCACTATTTGCCCATCTCTTTGGGGAGGGTCAGAGCGGGTGGGAACTTTGCTGAATTTGAGCTTTTGGTCCTAACTATTGAACACCCATCTTTCCTTTGTCCCCACCTCCACTTAAATGGCCTGTGGTTTCTTCCTGAGCACATCCAGCACCATCATGGTTAGCAGAAGGAGATGCTGCAGCTCAGAGGGCCATCATGGCTGAAGTGGGGCATAAGAAATTAAGAGGGCTCCTACCTGGGGGACTCCAGGTTGCTGTGAATGGCCAGATCAGGAATAATGGCGACACGCAAAAGTCCAAGCAAACTCAGAACCGCCCTCCAGGGAGGCTCCGTCCTGCGTGGAAAAGCTTGAAGGGAGCAGAGCTCCTCACACTGCCTTCCCCTCTGCCCAGGCTTGTGATTGTCTTTGTGGTTTGCGGCCGAACGAAGGCATTTTGTGGGGCACGGTCTGTTCTGGAGCTGCTTTGACAGCCTAGATAAGCGTCCTGAAAGTACAAGGCAAACACTGAGAAAACCTAAGTGAAAATACATTGCTGTGGTACAGCAAGGCCTGCGGAGAATGGCCTCAGCTTCAGGAGAGATCTGGAGCCGATGAACTGTTACATTGCTCCACGATGCACAAGCTCTAAAGCTAAGGGGCTATTTTTCATGCCGTAAAAAAAAAAGGGACGTTCAGCAGGAGGCACCCTCTTGCTTTTGGAAGGTATCCTGTCCTGCCATGTCTGGGAGTTCTGCTTCTCCCTTCGTGTGGGGATAGAAGCACATGTAGGACAGGGGCTGCTTCTCAGCTCTGGATGTGATCTTTTTAGCTTGAGCTGGAGCTGGCAGCTTGTTTTCAGCCTGTCCCTAATAAATCTCCTTAACGATACTTAATGATGCTCTCAGCTACTTACCTACAGAAAGACATCCAAACCTGCTGAAGCTTGCAAGGAAGTCTGGCTTGAGGAAAGTGGTCCTTAAGGACTCCAGGGACCTGCAATTTCTAGGCTGGATCCCAGGATCACCATCTTAATTGAGCCCTTTCACCCGTTATCTGCCTCAGGGGCTTGCGGTGAGGAGGGATTAGTCATGAGATCTGCAGCATGAGCTGTGGAAAGCATTACTAGGTCAGTGCTAGAGGACCATTCGCTGTTGGAAAGGATTGGGGCCTCTCTGTCCATGGGGCATACTGTGTTTTTCCATGATGTTCCCTGGTCTACCCTTCTTCCTCCATCCAGAGGCAGGGCTGGACCCAGGGGAGGTGGCCAGAGGTCCATGCGAGGGGTAGTGCAGCCTGAACCCCAGGGCACGGCGATGCCTGATGACATGGCTGAGGAGGCGGTAGCAGGGCTGCCGTGGGGCTGGGAGCAGCTGGCCACTCAGCAGAGGAGTGGGGGGGAGAGAGGGACGTTGCCAGGGCGCTGAACTTGGCCGTGGCCGTTTCATAGGTGAAGGCCTCGGGGGGGCCGGCATCACTGGGAGCAGAGGTGCTGGGAGCTACCACTGTGCTCTGCCCAGTCCTTGGGGAACCTCAGTTTTTTTAGCTTCATACGCGACCCCGGGGTGTACCTGCCCTGTAGGTGCTGGAGCCATCTCTCCTCCAGCGCTGCTCCACTCTGGCCAGGTCTCAGTCTGCACTTTTCACGGGCCCCACACAGCAGGAGGTCCCCCTTACAGCTCCTCCCTCGTGGAAAGTGGTGCAAGAGGAAGAACAAGTCTGCAAGAGGTGAAAGAAACAGTCTAGTTTGTGTGGGAAGAAGAGTAAGTTGTTCTTTCTCCCATGCGAACTCTACTCTTCCTCCTCCTCCTCAAGCCTTTCCCTCAAAGCTGGGTCAGCAAGGGAAGAGCAAGCCCTGTGAGGTCCTGCCGGCAGCAAGAGACCCGTATTTAAATTCAGCCAAGGGTGGAGCGCTCTGTTGGGCTTAGTCGAGGCCCATATCACCCCTAGAAGGGTCTGCTGAACACGTGTGTGTCTGTGCAGTAGAGATGGAACGCAACGTGTTCTGGAGCCCAGAGGAGAAGGTTCTGTGGTCTGCAAGTGGCCAGGGAAAGGAAAAGGTCCAGCCATTGGAGTATAAATATCATGGGAGCCAGAGGAGAAGCTTCACCACCTCTGGGAGAGTCAGGGCTCATCCCCCTCTGCCATCTGCCAGGCCCTGGAGGCAAGACAGTGCTGAATGCATGGGCATGCCACCACAGGTCTGTGAGTAGTGATACTCCACCCAGCTACATGGAAGCTCCTGTATTGGGCTTGGAGATAACAGCACAGCTCCAGGTGGTACGTTTAGTCCAGCCTCTGGGTCTTGACTCCATACACAGTGTCCTCATCCCTTTGCTGAAGCAGGGTGACCGTGTCTGGATGCCTAAAAGTTGGAGCAACTTCTTAGTGTGAAGCATCTGCCCATGAGCTGAAGACCGCACTCCTGGCCAGGCTGAGTGGATAGCTCCTCTACCTCCCGTGCCGCTCCTGGTGGTGGCCATATGCTCTCAAGCGGTCATTGCTGATTGTAACTCTGTCCCTTTCTTTCCTCCTCCACAGCTCACCATCATCTTCAAGAGCTTCCAGGAGTGTGTGGACCAGAAAGTGTACCAGGCAGAGATGGATGAGCTCCCTGCTGCCTTTGCTGATGGCTCCAAGAACGGTGGGGACAAGCACGGAGCCAACAGCCTGAAGATCACTGAGAAGGTGTCAGGCCAACACATCGAGATCCAGGCAAAGTATATCGGCACCACCATCGTGGTGAGGCAGGTGGGCCGGTACCTCACCTTTGCCGTGCGCATGCCAGAGGAGGTGGTCAACGCCGTGGAGGACCGGGACAGTCAGGGCCTCTACCTTTGCCTCCGTGGTTGTCCACTCAACCAACAGATTGACTTCCAGACCATCCGCTCGGCTCAGGCCACAGAGGGTCGTGCGCGTAGGAAGGGGCCCAGCCTGCCGGCCCCCCCCGAGGCCTTCACCTATGAAACGGCCACGGCCAAGTGCAGGGAAAAGCTGCCCGTGGAGGACCTCTACTTTCAGTCCTGCGTCTTCGACCTCCTCACCACAGGGGACGTCAACTTCATGCTGGCTGCTTACTATGCCTTTGAGGATGTGAAGATGCTTCACTCCAACAAAGACAAGCTGCACCTCTATGAAAGGACACGGGACCTGGCCCCGGGCAACGCGGCTCCCTCGGGGCCCCCTGTTGCCCTCGGGGTAGCATTGCTGTGTTTGAGTCAGTGTTGGTTGTGCTTGTTGTAGAGGTTTGCTCCTTCACGCCATGGAGAGTGGGGAAAGGAGAGCAGGAGGGAACCGAGAATGAGATGACAGTGCGGGACAACAGGAGGTTGGATGTCAGAGCCGCATGGGTTGTCCTCACACCTCAGCCCCACTCTGCGGTACCAGGTCCTCCACCTTCCCAACTCTCGCCTGGGAGGAATGCGCTGCCAGTGGGACCAGTCAGGAGTTCTTGCTGGACTGTACCTTGCTGGACCTTCCTCACCTTCTCCTCCTCCCAGTAGCGTGAGTGCCAAGGAGACCCCACCTCCTTCTACCGCTCCTCCAGGTCCTGAAAATGCATGTAGTGACTGTGACGTTGGCGTGCGGGAACGTGGCTTTGTCTTCAGAGAGCACAGCCCACGAGGAGGACACAGAACAGGAAGATGGGGCCAAGCCTGGCCAGCACAGCAGGGCTGGGCTCTCTGCTCGCCAAGGCTTTTTGGGCATGTCCCACTCTGCCCACAGCCCCGTCGTTACAAGAAGTGGTGCAGTGGGGCAGCGTGGTGGGGAATAGTCCCACAGTTGCCTGGATGCCAGCGCCAGGCATCTTCTGGGTAGAAAGAGAACTCGTTCCTCAAGCTTCAGTTCGCGTTTGCTGTGGTTCAAAGGGCATCTCCCGTTTTAGCCGGTTCATTTGGCTGATTCACTCAGTAGTTTTATTCCTGGCTCCCGTGTCTCTGCTCGGACCCACCGAGGACTCCTGATGGCAACGGGAGAAACCTGGCCAGTATTCCAGCGGTTTCTGCAACTTCTGCCCAGCGCTGGATGAATTCCTCACACCGTTTGCTCTCCGGTCCCCTAAAACTGGTGGCGGGGAGGCTGCTCAGGGGGAGACCCGATGCGCACCTCCCTCCAGCCCTGCGCCCCCTCACCTGCCCGCAGCTCGGCCAGGCCCTGGGATGGAGCGGGAGCGTCACACTCTTGTTTGTTTGCTGCTAGGTCTCTGCTCCGCTCCTCGTCCTGGGGCCATGACTTGCAACCCCATTGCAGACCAGTCGCACCTTAAGCCCTTCGGGGCTTGAATCAGAAATGGGGCAATGTTAGAAATCCAGCCAGAAGATGGGATGCAGCAGAGAACCCCCCAGCTGCCTCTAAAGGTCTGTTCCCTGCCTCAAAACCTTTGATAATCCCCTTCCCCCACCACATGGTGCTGCCTGTCTCCTCTCCATGTTCTTCTGTGGTTCACCTCATCACTCACTGAACAAACAGCAAGACCACCTTTGGTCTGCGTCTTGGAGACCTCCTGACGGGTTTCCCTGCCTTTGCTCAGGGGGAAGTCCCAGAAACAAGCTCCAAAACACATGTTGCTCTTGGGGGCGCCTCCTGCTCTCAAGGGAGGTAGGTCTCTGGGCGTGATGAGACAAGCTAGCACCAAAAGAGGTGGGAACCGGCTACGTTTGGCAGTTTGAACTGGTGCCAAGAGGCAGCCCGGTGTAAATATTCAACGTGACTATTCATTGTGTCCTAACAGCTCTAGAGCTCCAGTTGTAAAGCAGCAGAAAAATGCAAAATTGTGTTGATGGATGTAATTTATATTGTCTCTTTAATATATAGAGCCCTGGCATTGATCTCGTGTGACTGTACAGATGAAGAGATGTAATTGGTTTTTAAATGTTTAAGGAAAGAAAAGAAACAAACAAACAAGAAAAAAAAAAAAAAAAAAAAAAGATGTGTTTACTACTTTGCTCCTTGCTTTGTTTGCTGGTGCCCCAGGTATTCCATTTAGGGAGATTTTTGAAACAAGGATATCACAGTTTGGAGGCTCTGAGGAGAGCAACCACTGGACTGCGGCACAGAACAGTTTAGTTTCCCAATGCACTAAATGCTCAGCCAGGCTGATTGGGACTTTTTGTTTCCTTTGTTCAAAGAAAGAACCAAGTTGGTTGTTTTTTTTTTTTTGTCTTCCTTAGAAATTCCAAAAGCTGAGTTTTGAAAGCCAAAATTTGTCGCTGGGGAAGAGGAAACCTTTGTGTCTTGCTGCCTTACCCCCTGGATAACAGCAGCTTTGCAAAGCATCCCTGGGAAGCAGCCTTGGCTGGCCAAGCCGCAGCGCGCCCCCCAAGTCAGGACTTACCTTAAGACCTACCTTTCTTGTAAAGGGGTCGCCCTACGGTACGATGCGCTGCGGTTTAGGGATAATTTCCAGCCAAGGAAAGTCCGTTTGGTTATGGCGTGGCTCAGTCCCGCTGTCCACGTGAGCGCTCCAGTGGAGGCCGGTTGTCGTACGGCGGTTGGAGTATCCCTGTTTTAGAAGCAAACAGTGAAGCACTTTATTTTGGTTGTGTTTGACCCGATTCTGGATAAAGGTGAAGCGTGGCCGAGAAAGACCCGATACTTGGAAACAAATGAAAAAAATACGTAGGCAAAGGGGGGAGGGCGTTACGAGAAGGCCACCCCCCCACACCTCCTCCCTGTGTTGAGACCCACGGGAGTGTCACCGCGTGTATATACTGTAAATTATTTATTGAGAGAAACACAAGTAAAGTTTGAGGTTTTTTTGACAATAAACGAGTGGGTCTCCGTTTGTTCCCGGTGTGTTGGGTGGTGCTGGTCACCACGCAGGATGCGAACGCCGCCCCATTTCTGCATGCGCTCTGAAAACAAGTTTCTTCCACCTGGAACCCTTTGAGAGCTCATTCCTGTCCTAAATTCTCCTGACAATCTCACTCGGGGAATTTTATTTATCTACAGCCAAATAAGAAAAATAAAAAGAGGGTGGGGGGAGAAAACACAGATAATGAACTATTGGAGCCTTGCCTCGCTTGGGGAGGAAGCTGTGCAGCAATGGGGGTCCAAGCGGGTGCCGTCCCCTTTGCCCCGCTCACCCCAGCAGCTGGGATGTGCACCCCGGGAAATTCCCCTTTCCATTATCTCGCATCCTACTCGGCCCGTTTGGATGTGTTACTGCCCTCTAATGAGGGAAACCAGAACTGCCATTTTTGTTACATTTTCCTTTTTCGAAAAGCCGAAGGACTCCTTGGCCCAGCAGCTAGAGGCAGGCAGATGCTGAGCCCCAGTGGGACACTGGCACCAACTGAAAATACACATTATCTGGGCAAATCCTGGCAAAAACAACCAGCACCAGAGATTTGAGACCCAACCTGCTCCTCCAGAGCCCTGAAGAACTGGCAGCTTTTGGAAAGAGCCACATCCACTCCCTCTGCCACCGCTTGCACCAGCTCAGAAGAGCTCAGCTTTAGCCAAGTCAGCAAATCATGTAAAAACTGCTCAGAGCATGGGGAGCTGGGGGTCTCCCTCTCTCGCTGCCCTGCCAGGAGGTCACCAATGGTCCCCTGCTCACCAGCCTCAGGCAGTGTGTAGACAGCAAGGGCACGCCAGCATGTCCTGGTGGGACCAAGTGCTGATGTAAGGGGATGGTGACCCCTGAGCGTTCGCGATGCCCCAATGGTGTGGCACTGAAGCTTCCCCGGGAGGTGAGTGGGGAATGCACAGGCCAAGCAGGGACACCAAGCCACCAGAGCAGTGGTGGCAGCAATGACCTTGTGACATCTCTGAGAGGTTCAAATTGCTCTCCAGATCATGTTCCACAAGCAGTGAGGGTACAGCCCCAGCTGCTGCCGGCAGCCCCTGGGGGCTCCGATGTCCCGTTTCGTCCCACCCTTCTGAAGCACGTTGTCCTGTGGTGGATGGCTGTTCAAGTGCCACAGCCTGATGTCTCAGGTACAATTTCAAGCCCCATGACCACCCCCAGGCCTTGGCCGCTCTGAGCTTTAGATCAACCGCTCGGGCTGAGCAGGGACACGGTTGCCGCTCGGCCGCTCTTCACACCCGGCTGTCTGGGAATAACTGCCACTGCAGAATATTGCTCACCAAAAAAATGGGATTTTGTTGGGAACCGGCTGCCCTCTAGAGGGTCTGCTCTGGCACGGCAAAAAGTAAAAAGGGGGCTTCTTGGCCTCCCCGTCCCCTCACTGAGCTGGGTGTGAGGCAGGGCTGGGGGTCCTGCTCCCTGCAGCTGCACGGTGGCTTTTGCAGAACACCTCGGGCAATAGGTCCCCTCGCCGAGATAAGCCCATGGCAGTGACCACGGCTCCAGCCTGCGCAGGGTGAACACACAGCTCAGCCCCGCCAGCCAGCACCCTGAGATGGCCACAGTGCTGCATGGAGACGCTCCTGCAGGGCCAACTGGACCTGCAGAGACATGGGAAGTTGCATCATGCCAAGGGGTGATTTCCCTATCGGCTTTGAAGAGGCCTCAGGATGTCACTGTGCAGCGTTGGTGCTGTGGACATGGGTTGACAGAGGGGTGCTAGGAGGTGCTCTGCAAGGGAACCAATGCCACTGTCCCCTAGCACCAAGGTGCCCATATCCTTACCTGCTCTGGCTCTTCAGTCTCCTTCTCCAGCTTTGGTGTGGATACCCCTGGATAAAAGATGAGTTGGTGCTGAGTTAAAAAGATGACCTGCCTCAGGTAGATTCACCCCCTTTGCTCCGAGCAGGGACACCCAGACCAGGTCCCCCTAGGTCCCTGTGTGCTTTCCTTCCAGCCAAGCCCCCTCTCCCTACCACAGCCCCACCGCTAACAGCCAGTCACTCTTTCCATTAGGAAATCCATTTTTTCAGAGGCATGTAACTCAGCTGTGAAATTCCACTCTTGGCTGAAACTTGGCTCAGCTGAGCAAAGGGTTGGACCCAGTGGCTACAGGTGTGAAAAGCCCTTTTTACAATGAGCTCTTGTAACCTGGGGGAAATGGCTTCCATCCCTGCATCGTGTCTTGCCGTGTGGGCCCTGGTGTGAACGGATGGAGGGTAGAGACCTGCAGGACGCCATCACATCTCACCCAGGAAGAGGGGAGAGGCACCTCCTGCCCAGGAGGAGCTGGAGACAAAGCACAGAACTCTATTAAAGCAGTGGGAGCAGCACTTCCCCTAGAGAAAGGGGAAATTTCCCCAGCAAGGGTCAAAAAGAAGTTTACACACCCTCAGAGATCCAGAAAGAGACGGTGGCTGGATAAAGGCGTAAACGATCGGTATCATCCCGGCGAAATCCTGGTGCAAATCGGTGAGGAAATGCCCGGCTTCTCCTGATCGGGTGGAAATTCCCATCCGAAGGGGTTTCCAAGTCGCTATCACCGCAGACTGTGAAACTACGTAAGACAGCCAAGAAGAACAAGTTTATTCCTGCACAGTGAAAATACCCATGGCGGCCCGCCCGTGGCTGTCGGGAAAGGGCCCTGGGATTCCAGAACAGCCCCCAGTTCCGGGTGCTCACCCTGTGCTTCCACCCAAGCCACTGGCTGCAGGACATCCCCCCCGTCCCGAGACACAGCACGCGGGCACGGTTCTGAAAATCTCAGTAACACTTTTTAATATACAAGAATCAAAAGTACAGCAGTTTTACAATGTAGGAAAATTTAATACATACTATATAAACAACATATTTACATCAGAAATCACTAGGACAGTGGCATTTTTTTTTCACAAATATAAATTAATATTAATTACTGTTTTTAGTCAACAGGTTTAAAAGTCCACATTTTTACAGTAAGAGTCCTTCTCTCCCCAGAGGGGAGGTGGAGGTCAGGAGGAAACGGGTGAAAGCGGAATAATATTTTTGTGTGGATCACTTAAAACTGTTCACGTCAGGACTTCCATTAAGTATCCGTTTTGGTTGGGCACCACATCACCTGTCCCCACAGTACGTTTCAGTCTGCAGGACTTCCATCATGAGAATTCAAAACTTTACACCATTTCCAAAGCGGTCAGGATGAAAACCTCTTTTTTTAAAATAAAATAAAACCCCCAGCAAGTTGCTACTTTTTCCTGCAAAGAGACTAGAAGGAATCCTGCAGCTGGTTTGGAAGGAAGAGCTGTACCAGATGTTGACACAAACACCGCTGTGAAGTTTATGGCTGTGGACCTGCCGCCTCCAATCCCGCTCACACCCAAGTAACTGCGTCTGGTTACGGCCCCTGTGTTGAGGGGACATAAAATGCGTGTGTGTGTGTGCGCTCAGGGAGGATTTTCTCCCAAATCTAGTTCTTCAGCTTCATTAAAGCCAAACCCAGTGAAGATCCACCCACCATGAGTGAACAGAAGTATGTGACTTGAGTATCAGGCTAACACGACAGTGGGGACAGCTCTTTGGTGAGTACGGGTAAAGCTTTTGCTGTTGCACAAGAAGAAAACCCCAACCAGCCTCATACCTGGAATCCAGGACGAGCAGAAAGCCCCACGTCTAGACACGGAAAACGCCTCTTGCTGGGGTTCCAAGTTTTCCGGCACCAACCGTTAACACTGCTCTGGCCAGTACTGCCTTTTGCTACAAGTGTATGGCACGAACTTTCCGTCAGGATAGCACCGCTTGGTGAACCAAAAAGAGCAATTCTCTTTGCCCCTCCGAGGTTTCTTCCATTTTCACATTAAAAGCTAATACCTTTGAAAAGAAAGGACCTCTTTGTTGAACACCACAGCAAGCGCGCCTGCAATCACAGCTTAGTGGGAAACGTGCTGTTATCTCAACACCTCCCATCGCCCGGCAGCTCCAAGTTGGGGGACTGTGGAAGACTTGCCCTCACCTCCTCCTGCCCAGGTAAGCACAAGTGTAACACTTTCTGGGGGCCAGTACAGCCCCCCTAGGGAAGCAAAACTGCCCCGCATTGGGTGGAAAACTTGCAAAATAAAAAAAAAAAAAAAAAAAAAAAAAAAAAAAGGGGGGGGGGGGGGGGAAAACGCTCTC
>VWZK01014938.1:389291-439476 GCA_013396935.1 Baryphthengus martii
GAGCAAAGCTCTTCCCGTGTGTCCCAGTAAAGCAGCAAGCTCAGAAAGGAGCGAGTGACGGCAGCGGGTTTCAAAGGGTGCACTGCATGGAGGGGGGACACGAGGGTATTAGTGTCAGTTTGCGGGCGCCTTCCAAGGCACTGGCTGGAGTCAGGAAGCCAGCCCTGAACAGCCATCTCCTCTCAGACTTTTAGGGGAAGGAAATCACAGCTTATTAGGGTCAGATACTGGCACCTTAATAGGAGGCCTGGCTTCTGCCCCCCACCAAAAAGAGGTGCCCTGGAACGGCCTGGTCTTTAATACTGAGCTCCAGGAGATGAAGCATCGCCAGCCACCACGCTCTGGGCAGCCCGGCTGTTGGGAGAGCTTTGTGGTCTCCAGGGATGTGACTGAGCAAAGACCTAGGACCTGAAAGACAATCACCCGAGCTACTTCTGGCCAGCAACCGGTGCACAACCCCTCTCACCACACCAGCCTCCGAGCCGGACACTGTTCTGCATCATATGTTGTGGCTCCAATACCTGGAGGAGTGTTTGAAGTCCACTGAGCTGGGCTGCAGACTCCTCTTTTCCCTCTGCCATGCTGGGCTCCAAGACATTTGCTCCAAAGGTTTTTAAGGACCCAGTTCTGAATTCCCTCATTCTCTCCCTGCTCACTAAGTGCTAAGCCCCCAGCCACAATTTCAATTTAGACCGACAGAAGGTCTTTCAGTGCAGTGATCTTTAGCAACTCAGAGTTACTGCTGACTGCTGGAACGGTGGCAGGAAGGTCCTGATCGGCCCACTGGATCCCTGTTTACCTCTGCTCTACCATCCCTTATCCTTTGGTTGCAGTAAAGGCTCGTGATCACTGTTTTACAAAGCACAGAGAGAAATGACTTGCCCACTTCAGTGGAAGGGAAATAAGAGCTTCAGGATCTCCAGATGCAGAGAGCCATCTTTAGACCTTGCAGTTCCCAGCCAGCATCTGTTAATTCCTGGACCATCCAAACGGCCCTTGTTGGGAAGAGGAGTTTTATTATGAATTCCTGAGCCCTGCCCACTGGGAAATACTGTTCTCTCTCCAATTTCTTCCCTGCTGGTTAGAAGTGAACTAAGCGAACCAACCTTTTGCTGTGGAAGCCTGTCAAAGCCTCCCGGAGTCAAGATTTGCCAGTTCCAGCCCTGGAGATGGGAGGAAGATCCCCCCCACACCTCTTCTGTTGCAGGGGACACAACAACAATCAAAGCAAAGCCAGGTTCTTGAAATGGATAAAGACATGGAAATGATAATATTGCCAGAAAAGCACTGAGTTGTCACCAGCACGGCTCCAACTCCTCTGGAGTCACTCTGCAGGGACATCAAGTCCCTCTTTCAACCAAGCTTGGCTGCTGAGGGATTCTCCTGTCCCTCCCTTGCATATACCCTCCCATTGCCCTATGCTGGTTACGCACAAAGCCCAGCCCAACCAGTTTATCCCCCATCCCAAAGCAGCATCTGTCACGTAACATCAAGTCAGAGCAGGCACACGGCCTTCTGCACAATCATAAGCAGCATCGATCCGCCTTCTCCGTTTGGGGAAACACTGGCTGGGAAATATTCCCTTGGGTCCATCAGACAGGGTGGGGGGGAAAAAACAAAAACAAAACAAAGAATGAGGCAGCAAGGACATTTCCAGCGTTCGATGGTAGAAGAGGGGAAATGGGAATCCAAACCAGAACCGAGAGCTAGGGAAAGTCTTCCTCCACCTACTCTCCCAAAATCCTCCTTGACCCAGCAGGATGATAGCAGCATGTTCAGAGTCTCTGGTTGCTGGCTTGGAGAAACCAGCCGCTGTTGCATCAAACCAAGTATTTCAGACGTGCGCTTTGCCCCCACCAGTGACTTTATGCTTTCCGAATGTTCCAGTTATAATCTGGATTGTTTTTCTGTTCTAACGACCTATCCAGAGGTGACCTGTGATCAAGAGGTGACTTGGAATCGTGGGGGGATTTCTGAGAGGGGGGAGAGCGAGGGTCCGACATTGCCGAGTGAGGTGGAGGGAGAGGCTGTTTGTAATCTCCCGATTTGTCTGTGTGGAAGGACCGGTAGTGGTCCGAAGGTCCTTGGCCATGGTATCCCATGGGTGGTCTGTGATCAGACATCCGTCGGAAATCCTGCTGGTGGTAGTTCTGAGGCCTGAACTCATCGGATCGTCGGCGTTTGGAATCGTGGTGGTGCCTGCGGAGAGAAAACAAACGGGTGGAGATCAGTTTGCCAAGGAAAGCCCGGCCGTCGATGGCGGGCGCATCGCCGCAAACTCCTGCCAGCCTTTCCGAGGCCAAAAGGAATTACCTGTCGTAATAATCTCGGTGGCCTCTGTGGTCTCGGTCACTGTTGTACTGTTCGTACGGCCTCTTGCGGGAGAGGTTATTTGGTCTGTAGTTCCCAGAGCTCCGGTGGGGCTCTCCACGAGATCGCCGATCCCCGTAGTGGTGGTCCTTGTACCAGTGCTGCTCATACTGGTGATGCCGCTCCCCACCCCACATCTGGTTGCTGTTGCCACCATAGTTGAACTTTCGATCCCTTTGCCATTCTCCTCGGTCTGCAATGAAGAAAGCACCAGTAAGTGCCTTTTGTAATTTAATCTAAGGCCATTGCTTTGCTGAATTCTCAAGAAATGATTATTATTGCTCTGCTCCTTTAGCTTTCTCCTCCCTAACTACGTAGGCCAAATTTTATTCTTTGAATTTCTTGATCGTTATTCTAGCAAATCTTATTGTGTCCTGTTCTTATACTCTTTTCATCACTATACCATCAGGTTTTCTGGTCGAGCAGTAAGTACAGCGATAACATAGGTTCCACCCCATCACCTTTAAACCTGACCTGCCACAAGTCGCAGAAGGATTTGTGTCCAAAAGCAAACAGCCATTAGGGTAGAAGGGATGGTTTCTCCGGGCTTGCCAGAGCTCACCTGTGTTGCTGAAATGTCTCTTGTTTGGATGGCCGTAGTTGTCACGTGGGTGCCCGTGCATCTGCTGCTGGGTGTGGGAAGGGGGCAGGTGGATCTTCTGGGAATGAGGATTGTGAGGCACGTGAGACTGGGACATCACAGAATCGCGGCTGGAGCCTGAAGGCTCTGGGCGGAACGGCTTCTTCATGCTGGACATGTCCTCCTTCTTCTTCTGCTCCTGCAAGGTGCAAGAGGGGGTTAGAGCTCAACTGCTCTGCCACCAAAAGATTCTGACTATGTGAGCAACAGCCTTGTCTGTCAGGCTTGGGATTTTTCTGCAGACTCCCCATGCTGTAGGCCACCCCCTGCTTTGAGGATTTGGTGAGACCCAACTGTGCCCAAGCATGGTATGAATGGCAACGGCACAAACGCGGGGGAGGACAGGCAGTTTTGCCCCACGCAGCTCTGCTTCTACATCCTATCTCTACGAGGCAGCACTCCCAGGATTTCCACTCTCTAAAGGTCAACTCAACAGAACAGGCCACATCAAGCAACGTTTTTCCTTGGTCAGAACAACTAGGACAAAGTGACCAGTGTTGTTAGGTGAAGGGAGAAATGCAACAGGCCGTTTAGCAGTTAAAAAAAACAAACCACAGACTGCCAACAACAATAAAGCAAGCCCATGATAAGAGGCAAAAAGTATTGACACTTCAAGTGTGACAGCTTTTCAAAGACAGTAACTGGAGGGAAGCTGCTTCAGATCTCACCTCTTCTTCCTGTGATCTTTTCTTATGAGCCATCTTGTAGAGTTTATGCAACTTTCTTGCGTCAAATTCTGTGAATTTTGACACAAATATCCATAGGTTCCTAAAAGGACACAAACATTTTCTGTTAATTGCTACATCAGCAGTTTAACTGCCAACTGCTTTCAAACACCAAATCAGTTCTACCCTCTCTGGAGAGCAATAAAATAATAAAGGTTTGCCCTGGTTTATCTAAGCTAGCTCTCTAATCAGTTTAAATGAAATCAGCACGAGTTGCAGACAAAACCCTCACCTGAGACTGGTCAAGGGCTGAGCAGGATAAAGAACGGAGCATTTCACAGGCTAAGAGGCAAATGGCACACTCATCCGCATCACAGCCAGCAGCCTCTGACTATCGTTTTCAAATATCGCAGACAGCCACAGAAAAGAAAATGATCCCTCACCTTCTCCATAGCTTGATATGATCCTGGTCAGTGTAGGCTTTAAGGCACTCAGAGATGCGGTCCCCAATTTTCAGGAGGCAGTTGCGTGTGTGCTCCAGCTGTTCTTGAACCGTCAGTCCCTTATCAGGCTTGTCGAGTTGCTTCAGTGCTTTTTTGACCGGTCTCATCCTTTCCTTGCACTTGAAAAAGCAATAGAGAGCACAAAGTGATTCATGTGGAACAGGACTCTACGCTGTTCTCTCCTTGTTCATCAGGGAGAGCTAGAAGAAGTTCATTAGCAGCAGCTATTAGCTTTATGTGACCATTAGGCGAGGAGAAATCAGCTATGAAAACAGCAATTTGTTAGACACGCTGCAGAAAATGATCAGGAAGGGACAAGAGCCTCCTGCTTTTAAGAGAAGAACAATTTGCTTCGCAAACCATAACGGCACACGCTCTGCTCCTGCACCGACCCCACAGCAGGCAGGGGAGGGTAACTGAGCACCGACACGCTGAACCCACAGCCCCAGCCGAATGAGCGCTTGCTCAGCCGCCTCCCTCATCCAGCCCCATCTGTGGTCGCTTGAATCTACCCCTTTTACCAAAACTGGGACATAGAAGATGAAAGCACCATCTTTTCTCAGCTGTGTGAATCCACACCGCTCACAGACAGAAAACCAGACAGGTTGCTGCTGCCTGACTGGACCTTTCATGCATCACAAAGGGGAAGTTAAAGGAAAAAAAAAAAAACAGACAAAAATAACACAGGACCTGCAGCAAATACATAGATTTGCATTTAGAGAACTGTTTTAAAAGTGGTATTTCAGCATTTCCCTGTGCAAGCCAGGCCAAGGAGAGTCTGTCATGACAACTTTTACTTGTAGTAAAAGTATACCTCTAGTATTTTTACTTGCAGTAAAAGTATACTTCTAGTATTTTGACAAGCCTTGCAGGCGTGTTTGCTCCAAGAACATTTACACAACTAGGGAAGAGTTTACAGCTCAGACAACTCCATCACTCTCTAAACTTTCCTGTATTTCCCTGCCTGAAAGGACGCCAATGGCTCCTTGGCTTCTACAGGAGCCAAACTGGCACGTAAAGCCACAGGGTCTTCTGCAATCCAGAGCTGTCAGATGAGCAGCGGGAACTTATCAGCTGAAGAGAGACCTTCTGCATGCTCTGTTGACATGCTGCCCTCTTCTGCCCTGGCTGGCATCCCTGGCAGAGGGAAGGGATGAACGTGTATGCTCACGCAAAGCTGAATTTTGCAGAGAGTTATCTGAACCCTTTAACAGTGCAATTGCTCGGGGAGAATCAGGAGCTGGAAGAGCTTTGATGCTTTTTTCAGTTACAGTGCTATGTACAGCAGCCAGCTGGTAGGTACAGAGGAGGCCAGTGGGCAATTCCCATACAGGGTTGTTCTGCCGCGCTCTCGGATTGGCCAGAGGACATCACTGTTGGAGGGGGCTCACATCCCGACACCTAAAACATGTCCTTGGATAATATGAAAGCCTATCCTGTTTGCCTTGCTGGGATCCCTGCCACTGCTCTCCCATTTCCCAAGGAAAATACTCACTATGCTGAATGTTTCTTGGTCCAAATCGTCATCCTCATCTTCTCCAATGGGGATCGGTTCGCTCCCTGCGGTAATGTGGACGGGACCTTGAGATCTCTTCCCTTTACTTCCAGATTTGGCTTCACCACCTTTAGGCTTTACAAGAACAAATCACACACGTCACATGATGATCCAGACTGCAGGATCTCAAGTGATCCAACTAACAACCTCCCCACTATTGTTACTGGCGGTTGTTAAACCTTGGGCACCGCTCCTACAACTTTCCTCCCAAGATCTCAAACTGTTCCGCTGCAATGCCTCAAATTTAGCTTTACGTCATCCCTGAGGGAGTAGAGGGAAGTCAAAGCCAGTATTTTGGACACGAATACGATATTCATACTCACGAAGAAAAAAAAAAACAAGATTGAAGACTTGGAAGAGAGGTTAAGCTAAAGAACATGTTCCTTGCAAAGGACAGAGCTCAGAGTAATCTGATGTTGACAAGGACCTGCAAGTTCATGTGGTGTTACCAGTCCTCAGATCCTCTAGAAAGCAACATCAAATCATAGCCTGTTAATGTAAATTTTGACTTCGATGACTTACGCACAGTCGAAGGCCTTTAGAGTCAAAGTCGTACCAAATATCACTGGAAAGCAAACTTTCCCCTACATATGCAACGAAACTTCTTCATTTGTACTTATGACCTCAGCGTCAAAACACACTGGGCATGCAGTACATACCTGTTCCTTGGACAGGTACTTCAGGTCATTATTACAGAAGATTTTACCCCACTTCCAATTTGAACCCAGCCTCAGGGTAGTTGTACCCAAAATTCAAGGGACAACTTAGTCCACAACATACCATTGATGTTGAAACACTCATTCTGGTGAGTCCTGAACAGTGACAAGGACAACTGAAGAGTCTTGATGGTGCGGACACTTGGGTTATTTGGGGTGAGTTTAAATGAAAGGGAAATACTGACAAGGAGCTGCCAACCCTGTGGTAAATCACAGCGGAACAGAACTTTCATCTGCGTGCTCCAGGCTCTTCTCCCTTTCTTCCTTAACATCAGCTCTTTGGCCATATCGCTGTTGCAGGGACAGCTGTACTTTAACGGCGGTTTGACAAAATCTCTCCCTTTTTGCTCACATTCCATCAAGCTTTAGGACTTTTCTGAAGCCTTTCCCACTTTTAATTGCAATTCTTTACAGTAAGAATTCAGGAGGGCTGAAAAAGGGATAATACCTCACCCCACAGTGCTATATCGATGTCTCTTCACACAAGGCTTTTAATGAATCATAAGTCTTATAGTTTGTCCTTCTGCTCAGAGACTTTCCTATCTCTGAAATTGCTCCTGAGCGTACCACGTACCTTCTCTTTCTTGTCTTTTGTCTTCTTTTTCTCTTTATCACTTTCCTTTTCTTTCTTAGTGCTTGTCTGTTTTTCCTTGTTCTCTTTGTTCTCTTTCTTCTTCTGTTTCTTTTTCACTGGGCTCTTTTCCAAGCCATCCTCCTAGAAAATCAGTCACAGCACAAAGTTGGAGTCCCTCCCCTCACGTACACTTTCTTCCATAAAACTTACATCCTTGAAACGCAGGCAGTTTCTGAGGTCCATCCGGATTTGCCCTCGCACCTCTTTAACCAGACAGCAAGCCCTGCTTAACCAGCTGCAATCCACCCAACCCTTGGCAAAGGGGTATAAAAACCAGAGGAGCCCCAGTCTGTAAGTAGCCGGTGAAGCGCAGATAAGCACGGCTCTCCTATGCCAGCTGCGCTCGAGAACGCTCAGCCCCTGAGGTAGATACTGATCAGCACATCAACAAAAAGCCTCAGACAACAAGCCAAACCACTCGAAGACAGAAGGTTTTCTAAGCAACAGCATGACCTTGGTAAACTCCAGCTTTGCCACTGGCTGACGTACTGAAAAGGAGAGGGAAACAATTCTTCTTTCTCTCTTTTAGAAGGGCAACAGACTTTGTCCTGAGACAACCTTTCCTCCAAGTCAGTATGTGGATGCGTGTGGCCGTTCACTTAAGGCCCTAACCTGCAAGGGTGGGTGGGAAAGCCCTTCTTTCACCCCAACTGCTGTATATGTTTTTGTGAGTTTGCCAGTCTCCTGTGGGAACGTGCTCTGTAGGGCCTAACGACTCCATGGGGCGTTTGCTGGGGGTGCTTCTCAAGGTGGGTTTCTGCACTAACAACACAGCTCAAGGAAACCTGGAAAAGCCTCTATCCAGCAAATTGCCTCACCTTGACTTCACCTTCTTCCGATGGGTTGTCTGAGTGCCGAGGAGAGGAGAGCTCATTCCCATGCTCATCTTTGACTTTGGGAGCCTTGTTCTCTTTCTTTACTCGTGGTTTCCTCTTCTTTAGTTTGCCCTGGTGAAAACACAGAACGAGTCAGGGCAAGCGAATGGCTGCAGCTACTTCCTGGGGACATAGCCCATCTCCTGTAGCTGCAGGTCCTGCAGGGTGGCAGGAAGCCTGATGAGCCTGAGTCCTTCAGTAAGTATAATAATTACCTGCCCCTTACTAATTATCACTTTAGCATCACAATGCAATCAGACAATAGACAAGTCCATATTCTTTCACACAGATGACGTTCAGTGACCTGGGAGCACAGGCCGCCTCCCATCATCAGCCATCCACTCATTGTGGAAACCCCCAAAATCAAGCAGCCACATCTCACCTCTTCCCCATCTTTCATGTTTTCCTTCTTGTCCAGATCTTTCTTCAGCAGTTTCAGTAGATAATCAACACGGGTCTGAAGCTGTTTTCCCTGAGGCTTCTTATCTGTCTCAACAGGTAGGATCTTTGATAAAGAAGAAAAAAAAAAAATACACCCACATGTATCTATCGAACCTTGACAAAAGAGAAGCACACCAGCAGCAGTTCTTCCAGGCCCAGCAAAGGGTCGGAGATGCTGCACCTTCTGGGGAATACAAAGGTCCAAGCATTTCTTCCAGCTCCCACACAGACTCTCCCTGTCTAGCCAAAAGTCAAGCTTCTAAAAGCATCCCTCCCCCTGGCCTTTTGTGGAAGTGAAAAGATCCCAAGACAGCTCTCTAGATTCTCTCACATCTTTCTTCTATGCGTGCAAAAAGACGAAAAAACTTTGCAAACTATATTGGGGCCCTTGAGTTGCAAAATCGAGTCCAGTTTCCTTGGCACATCAGATTTGTTTGTGACAGCCTTGTCACAGCAGGCTGGTCTCCTCTGGTATCCCGAGACGTTGCTACAGCAATGATACAGATGCAGATTTCTTAGTGGAAAACAAGGCTGCAAGGTGCTGTTTTGTGGAGGAAGTGTCTCAGCTTGCCAACTAGGTTACCTTCGTACTTCCTTGGAAATTGGGTGGCACGTCTTAGGCAACTGTTTCCATTGTAAAATGCCTTTCTGAACGTCACGTAGGAGGGCTCTCAGCCACAGCCTGATCTTTCCTAAAAACACTAGTGGGGATGTCATGGGAATGTAGCATATTGGCAGCAAAGCTGGTGTAGAGCTTCTCCATGTTCCTCAGCCCTGTGTCGCAGTTTGCTCTCCTTCCATTGTGCTGACACAACGGATGGCGGCTTATTTTTAACCTGGATCGTTTCAACATGGCCCCCATAAACAGCTCTTATGGGAATGACTGAGGAGCAGAGGAACTAGATGGAGGCTTTCCAGCTGGCTCTGCTGCCATAGCCAGTCATGTAACCATACCCTCAAAGCTAACACAGACCAGTCTTGACATCAGCAGTGTCAAATCTGTGAAAAATTATTTCCACACAGAAATTCAGACTCAGCTTCTTGTGAGATGGCTCAAGGAAACATCAAGTCACGATTATGCAAAGCACCCTCTGTACTGTGCATGTCAGCATTACCATGTTCTCCCTGCATCATTTCGGTGTGGTTCATACGGTACTGGTTCAGAGAAATTTTACTGCCAATCAAATAACACAACTCAGCTTTCCAACGAGCATGCAACATTCTGTGGAGGTCACTGCTTTCCTCAAAATTATTTATTATTATTTTTGGAGTTGCTACAAACATAAACATCTGCTTCTGGAGCAAATCAAACAAGTTCTCTACGAACACTGCAATGGACCCAACGCAAGTGACAAGCAAAATGACCTACCTTATCTGATAACTTCAGTTCCGGATCTGTCTTAATTAGCTCCCAGTTTCCATAACCATGCTCGTAAATTCCCACTAACAAGCGAGAATCCTCCTCCACTCCCCAGTCTACATCAAAATGGGCAGCTTTGACGCGGCACGTCAGGCGGTACCTGAAGGCATTTCAAACATGAGCTACTTTTAATGCCATGGAGGACAAAGCAAATCCATATATCTAGGCTACTCTCTTCCCAGCACATAATCCAAGTTCCCTGTGCCTCTTTCTGCATTGCCTGCTTAGCCAAACTCACTTCTTCCTTTCCTCTGGGTCCGTGGGAATGGATTTATGCAGCATTTCAAACTCTTCTTCATGCTGGATGATGGATTTCACGTTGACCTGGACACCAGAAATCTTGATAGTAGGACCTCTTCTTTTTCCAGGTCCTTTTCCTGCTCAACAATAGAACACAGTAACTAAGAGAACTCTTAGAGGAAGAGTAAAGTGCTTCAGTAAAAATGTTTAGACACAGAGATCAAGACATTGGTTGCAACTTCGTGTTTAGACATAAGGCTTTCTGCTAAGGTAGGCCCAAAATGCCAGTTTCCTTTCACTAACTGACTTAGATCTGCAATCCAAACACCTCCCAGCACCATTTTCTTAAAAATACATCTAAGCACACTGGAGTTGTTACTTCAGTAGTTTTGTTCTGCTTCAACAGGCAGAGAACCAGCAGGAAATCCAGCCCAGACCCCCGTATCTCCAAATCGACAGCACAGAACAATCACGCAGAGAACAGTTGGTGATGCCAGTTCCAAAAAGTGCTAATTGTGGATCCAGCTTTACCATGGAGTACACAGCACTAATTTGGTTCTCAGTCCCTGGAGAAGTTAAAGTATGATCTGCTTTGCCTTGTGGCCCAGCATTAAATAACCTGATTACTTCAGCCTCTCGCCAGCAAAACTCATGTTCAGCAGAAGCCAAAAAATCCAAATGGCACTTTTCAGTTTGAGCAGAAGACTCAGGGGCTTCTCTCCATTGGTGAGAGCTGAGATGGTTTAAGTTTGTGCTTGTTCTTTGCTTTTAAGTCACAACGTGGCTCGCCTCCCATCCAGCAAGGGAACTGTTTTCTCACCAGCTCCATGGAACGCCCCCAAAAAATATCTTAACTGCAGCACACAACCCTCTTATTTTACCTTCACCTGGATTTTCTTTCAGCTGCTCTTCATATTCTTGCATTGCTGACACGCAGCTGTTGTGGATGAGCTCCCCTAACCGTTTCAGATCAGCCACAGACTTATCCACCAGCTCAGCATCCCGGGCAATACACTCCAGCCTGGGAAAGGGGAAAAATGTTTTTGGTATTGGATACAGCATTTCTCCTCCCAGTCACTTCCTAAGCAACTGCTTCATAGGTTTTAGTAGGCAATGTTGCATACGTACAAACGTAGGAAACCTGCACAAGTTGAGTCTGTGCAGGAAACAACACAGTTTTAGTCCTTTTTTTTAGGACTAACAGCTGCAGTACAGTGCAGATGTAGTGTAACTGATCCCATCCCTCCCATTTTTTTTGTATTAAAGCAAAGATGAGAACTATCTTGGACACAACAGTCACCATTGTGACTGTCCAGTGTTCCGTCATGCCTTCCCAGTGCCACATTAACTCCATTTGATGGTCAAAAGCTGCCATCTGCTGTCCCTTCTGCCTGGCTGAAGTTAGTACCATCAAGGCCCACACGCAAGCCTCGTGTTTCACAACCGACGAGTACAACCAGCTGAAAACACACAGTCAGTTCTCATATAATACACGCAGGGATGCCCACCTCAGCTCTGAGAGGTCCCAGCACACATGCCCATCTCCCTTTCTCCCTCACTTAGGCTGGGTCACAGCACTCGTGCAAGGCTCTGCAGACCCACGCTCTTGAAGGGGACGGCGTGTGCCTCTCCCCGCTTCCCCTTCAAGACAGATATGGCAGCGAGAGAAAGATGCTCCGAATCCAGCCTTGAAACTAATGCATAGAGAAGCTTGGCAAACGTTTTGGGTAACGTTTGCTGCTCAGACAGCTGCTCCCTCTCCTTTCTAGGCAGACTGGAAATGCCCCAAGGGCCAGATGGATCCTCTGTCGACAGGACGATGCCGTGCAGAGCCCGGCCCCGCCGCTGCTCTCGCTGCTTTTCAGCCAGGATCCATCAGTGGCCATCAACCCCGATAGGAGGGGCTGTACAGACCCTCTTGGGTCTCTTGGGTTACAGACCACACGACAGCAAGGCTTTGTGCTGTGCTCAGAGGTTGTATCAAACACCCACAGCGATGTGTGTGTGGCTCTGCTTACAACTACAACATCTCGCCGTGATGGAGCAGGGCCAGCTCGGGACTTACCGTTCAAGAGGCAGTCCAAATTTCTTGTACGCCTTGATAAACCTAAGAAAAAAAACAAAACACCAAAACCCAGAAACTAAACCAACTGCCATAAAAAGTGGGTCCAATATCACAAATATGCTTGAATATATTAATTACAGCCTGCCACATTATCAACCTTGCATTCCACACTGATTAGCTAAGCATCACTCAGGACTGGGAAGCCAAATCCATTAACCCCCACAAAGAGTTTTGTGACCCTGGCTGGAGAGGAACACAACATTATTATGAATGGTGGATGTTTGACAGATGGAGGGGGGGCAGGGGAGAGTCATAACTGTAGTATAAAAAAAATAAATTGAAAGAAGGCATTGGCTCACACCATGTTGGTAATTATTAACTTCATTTTGCCAAGGAGAAAAGAGACATTAAATGAATGTCATTGGTAATTTTAACACTCAGGCTAGAAGTGTAACAACCCCTCACAGAAGCGCCAAGTGTGGTGCAATCCATCGCTGAGGTTTGCAGACAAGGATTGCTATTTATTTTTAAGGTTTATTTTTATTGTGAAAACCACTGCCACAGCTAACACAACTTCAGGGCAAGAGTCAGATACCCTTGCTGCGATTGAACAGGGACTTGTGCTGGGAGTAGAACCAACGGTTACAACTAGAGATTATTTTTGTAATTGAGTTACTTCTTGCCCTTCTTTTTTTCATTTTGTGTTCTTTCAGCCTTTCTGCTATGTCACAATAACCTAACCCGCTGCTGTAGTTCACATCATGACACCTCCAGAGATGAAGGGAGAATCAAGAAAAACTCACAGCCCCTTCTTTTCCATCTTTGGCTGAAGATCTGGGCAGAGCCATAAGACAAAGATCTTTGGGAAAGGCTCAAGATTTAGAAGATGAGAGAAGAAAATAATGCTCTGGAATTCAGCCCCCAGCTGACTTCAGGGACACAGTGCAGAAAAGGATACACAACTGCTGGAATCAACAGGACCAGTGCTTCTCATGGGGTTATTTTGCCAGAGCTCGCCTTTCACTTAATGCTTAAATCAACAGCACTACTGCCAGAAAAACGTCAGGAAGGCCAGAGTTCTTGGCTTCTCCAGCTCTGTATCTCATGGCACTTAAGACCTCATGGGTAACATGGAATTAGCTCAATCCACTTGGCCCAGGAAGGGCAGTTACAACAAGGATTAATTTTAGGAAGGTATCAGCTTCACTGCAGCCTGACTAGAGACAATCCAGTCCATTTTGCACAGACCTGAATGGTAAGGTCATCAGCTGGGAGCAGACAGGACTATACAAAGGTGTAGAAGCCGGCCCAGTGAACTAGCTCCACCTAAACTTCTGGTGTGCTTACAGGTGAACACCTCCAGGATTAATCCGGGGTTTTCTTCACCAGCATGGGATTGCTAAATTTGTTTCCTGAACTGCCTCTCGTGCTCAGCACTGACCTTCTGATTTCAGCATCAGTAAATCCTTCCACAGTATCTTTTCTAACACTCCGAGGACGCCCTCTGCGCTTTGGTCTCTTCTCATCATCAGTATCATCGGTCTCGCTTTCTGATCCAGATGATCTCTGAAGCCTCCTCTTAGTTTCTGCATCTGATTCACTGTCATTTGTCTGAGCCTGTATGTACCAGAAAAACAGCAGTACAGTTAACAACTGCTAATCTGCCGATCTTTTCTGTCCCTCCCGTGCAATGGCACTATTTTACCTTCAGACTGCAAAACATCTTGGTCTCTCTTCCTGAAGAAGAGGTTACATGCAAAAGCCCATGTAATCAACTCAGAGAGGCTGCACGTCCTTGCAGTTTCCAGCTGGCTAAAGCTCTGGTGGTCACCCTCCCTTCAGAGGCTTTTAGCCACCGGTTTCACAATTGCAGTTTGATTTACTAAGGTATAAGATACATTAAAATGCGTCAATTACTGCGGTTTTGTGCCACAGTCCCTTAGTCTGTTCTGAAAACCAGGATGCCTCAGAAATGAATCTGGAATCATCCAATATGAATTATCCCTCTCTCTAGTTTTCACTTTAACATCTTTCCCCAGCTCATCCCAAAGAAAAGTTCATAAGCCCTTAAAGTCCCGTATCCCAGATGAGTCTCCCTGCATAGTCTGCTTTGTGTTGGATTGAGGCAGATCCCGTCACCTAAAAAAGAACTCTGAGAGACACCATCTCTTTTGCCTTCAAGAGCCACATTTAGGCAAGAGCAGCCCAGGGAGTTAGAGAGGCCAAGGAAAAGAAACAGGAAAATGGCATGAACTGTCATAAAATCTACATTATACAGTTGGGTATTTTACCCTGTGCTCACTACAGGTTCTCTTTATTTTGTCTGCTCAGACAAGGACGAGTTGTACCAAATCCACTTTGGGTCCCCACACTGCATAACAAACCACGGGCTCGATGCATGCTGCCAACACGAGGTCAATGTGCTGCCTTCGTGCTTTACTCTTAAACAGCTTCGGAGGAGGGAGGGAAAGAAGCACTCAGATGACAAGAAGGCTTCCCTCAAGTGTTGCCTTTGCCAGCTCTTGCCTCTTGCCTCTCACCTCCTCAAGATGGGCTGTACCTTTTTAGTCGAGCTCCGGATTCGAGGCAGCATGTAGATTTCCTCCAATTCTTTCTGCCTTTCTTCCTCCTCCACCTTTTTCCTCTGCTCCTCTGGAATGATATCGTCCCAGTCCTTCTGGGATCGTTCATCCAGCTCTGTTTCTTCCTCCTCCATGGTTGCAAAATTGGCCACCTTTTGCAAGCAAAAGGAACACTTTTAGAAATTCCCCCTCCTGGCAGGAATACTCCAAAGCTATCTGCTAAGCTTCAACTCCTTCGCCACAGGAGTTTTGCCAACATTTCCATAACTACTTTATAATTGATCCCTATGTCACTGCATTCCTGGTTCCTTGCCATGTCTTTGGGCTAACAACTTCTGAGGAAGTACGTGCAGTTTAAGAAGTACTGCTGAGCCTGTGTGAGTTACGGGGTTTGTTTCCAAATTTGGTAAACTCTGCATTTTATTCACAGCCTTCAAAACCACTTATTTGAAATGAAATTAAGATCCATATATCTCTCCCCAGCTAAAAAACCCAGACAACCCCGCAGGAAACTGCTTTGTACAGGTCACTTCTCACCAGGCCTGATTTGCCCTGTTTGTTACTGACTTTACCACTGCGGCAAAACATGTGGGAAACCACATTCCCATGCCCCACAACCGAGCCAGGGGATCCATACCTTGAACTGGGACAGGAGCTCGTCGGTGGCACTGGTGGACACTTCATTCTCTCGTGTTTCAGCCAGACGCAAAATCTCATCAATGTCCATCTCCTACCAGCCACAAAGAAAAGAAAGAGTGATACAGAGGAGGGTGTTGAGCACAGCAGGAAAGGAGAGGCTGTGAGAACAGACTTGTGGGATGCAATAGCTGAACGTGCACCGTGCTGACAGGAGCTAAATAAAGTGCAAGTATCTGCAGGGTGTCTTCGCCAAGAGCAGGGATGAACTATCTCAAGTGGTACAAAAAAAAAGTATAAATAAGGGTGATAGGATAGAAGAAAAGGAACATCAAGGCTGAGCAGCGGGGAAAATTTCCAGGGAGAGAGATATATTAACTGTGGACTGTTTCCCTCAGGGGAAGCTCTGCTACTCGAGAGAATTGGTCAAAGCACTCAATACTAAACTGTCGAGCAACGCTGCGCTGAGGCAGGAGAGCGCGACCTATTCAACTTCCCTGAGCTGACTCCTGCCTCTCTATGAGAATAACCAAAAAAGGATGCTGAAGAAGAGCTCAGAGGAGGCAGGGAGAGGAGCTTTCAGCAGGCTGTGCTATAACAAGCTCATGAACCCTCAAGAGCCAAGGGACTCTCTCAGTGACCACTATTTAACCCCAAACAACAAGGCTCTCTCTCATCACCCACCTGATCCCCCAACCCCAAGAGCTCTTTCTGCAGCTTTCCTGGACTCACAGGTGCCCTACTCACTGACCCGCTCTCATGTACTCGGCAAGCACAAAGAGGGAGCAAACACACAGGATCCCCTCCGTGCAGACCTGCAGAGGACTACAAACAGGTAGGTGATTTCAATTTCAAACTACCTGAGGCTCTGATTCCTCCCCTTCAAGCTCCTTGAAGAGATCTTCAGCTCCAAACTTCAGAATAGCTGTCAGCTCCTCTTTGTTGAAAGGATTTGAGCTGCAAGAACAAGCAGGAAGGAAAATGAGTTTTGAGCTGTTAAGTCAGTGCTGCTACAGCACAAAACCATACCAAATTTTTTCCTAATTAAAGCAAGTTTTCTACCCAGCACTATAAAAAGCTTTATTTATTCATCTCTTTCCTGCTCCAGCAGACAACTAATGTAAAGGGAACAATCTTTATCTCCTGGGTGGAAATGGGGAAGAGTCTGAGGTCACTCCCAAACTGCAGCTGTTCCACCACCACCACCAGGTTCCCTCAGACCAGGATGATCTCTGAGAAGAAGATAGAAGGAAAACCAGGTAACACAGTAAAACTATGTTTTGGGACGTTTTTTGATCATCTTTAACTTATGTGCCCAAATTAATGGATGCATAAGCCAAGTCATTGGAAGCTGTCATTATTTATTAGCCTCCTGCCCTGTACCTTATCAAACAAATACAGTGAGATATCAGCAGGTGAAGCTGGTTACGTCACACGCTTGTACCAGACATCTCTGCCTGCTGATAAAATCACTTACTTGGATCTCCCAGAATTGTTGTCCAGAACAGTCCGGCCAGTGGTGTCCATACGCTGGATCACCAAGTGATCCAGCACCATTTTCTTCTTGGCCCTCTCAATGATCTCCTCCTCTACAGTACCCTTTGTCACCAGGCGGTAAATGTTCACCTGAAGGGCAAGAAAAGAGCAGAGCTACTTCCTGGATCTGAACATGCTCTGCTGACAGAACAATGCATCCTTCAGTGGTTTCACAGGAGACCAGTCTGCTGACATGGTCCCTTCATGCACAGATGTGTCTTTTCAGAATAGAAACCATCACTTACTTTTAAATCTCAGGGGGATCAGCTAAAATCAGGGTGGTTAACACAGATCCTGCAGTGTGATTAAGCACTGAGGAAAAATCTTCTGAAACAATCACTTAAAATCCAAACTAGCATCAAAACATTTCACCTAGTAAAACCCTGGTAAAGGTTAATGTTCAACTTTCCAAATTTTTCAGGTCTAGAAAGAACAGAGTCCACTAGGCTGAGAAGTGTGATGCCACAGGTTGGGTTCCTGGTTTTGAACCATGCCAGGATCCAAAGCCAACAGAAAGACCTGGCACTTGGCAAATTTGGGCTGGTTCTTTTTGTTTGTTTGTTTCCTGGCTTTTAAATGAGTTTCCCTCGAATGGGCAGTGCTCTCTGGAGTTAGGACTGGGGGCAAAACGACCACGTTTCCAGAAGCCCTGGTAAGGTGGGACCTTGTTTAGATGCCCACACTGAAACCAGAGACAACAAACCAGGTAATTCTTCTGACCTGCTTCTTCTGTCCAATCCGATGAGCCCGAGCCTGAGCCTGAAGGTCATTTTGGGGGTTCCAGTCCGAGTCAAAGATAACAACAGTATCAGCAGAGGCCAAATTAATTCCCAGCCCTCCAGCTCGTGTTGACAACAAGAAACAGAAGTCCTGGGAGGAAAGAAAAAAAAGGCATCCGTGTGTTAACCAGCCTGTAACTGTGGACACAAAACAGCAGTGGTGACTTCAAAGCTACGCAAGGAAGCAGAGGGAGGGCTCTGTTGTACTCATGCTTCTTAAGAAAGCTGAAAAAAGATTTCTTTTCCATACACTCTGCTCACAAAGGCTGAATGCCACTGGCCTTTAAGCCGAGGCACAAGGTGAGGTGGCGTTGGCAGGGGTGAAAGGTGTGCCGATCCAGGAAGGGCTTGGCACGCATCCTTATGGGAGCGCAATGCAAAGGGAACCTTGGAGTTGCTTTTTGAAGGTCAGACCACCCTGCCCACCAGGCTCCTAACAGAGGCAACAGGCAAAGAAGTGCTTTTTGTTGCCTGAAGCCTGCTGGAAGCAACTACTCAACTGTTTGAATCACTGCCCGAGAACACAGGGTGTCAGGTTAGAGCCAGGATGTCTGAGCCCCCACAGATAGCCCAGGGAGAGGGGAAAGGGCAGTTTCTGTGGTTGTTCCTGCTCCTTTCCCACCTGCACTGCTGTCTCCTCTTCGCTTTTGTTAACTTTCCCACCACCATGAAGCACTTAACTGTGTCTCCTGTGTCAGCCAAACAGCCCCACTCCAGTCCAGGCTTCTGGAGTGAGGAGAGGTATTTCTCACAGCTGGGCCGACTGTGGCACAGAACAAGTGCCTCACACCAGTCACTGTGAGTCAGCAAGCCCAGGGGAGAGGCTCAAGATGCCCTCTCCTATTACACTCGAGACTTTCGCCTCCAACACCGGCCTCCACCGCCTGCCAACACTTAAAACCTCCCTTTTGCCTCCTCATCTCATATCCAAAAACCAGCTTTAGACTAGAGGAATCGTTTAGCAACCACCTCATTCCCCAGACCGTGGGGAGAGAATCGTTATATTCTGGTTCTTCCCAGCCTCTTTGGACTTTCTGGAGACGTGACTTGCAGCCCTGTCCTTTGGATGTGGGAGATTTAAAATAAGCAAGATGTCTAATTGCAAAACCTACTATATCTCTGTCCTTAAAAGTATCTGGAGTCCTGTGAAAAGAAATGAACTGAACTAAGCCCCTCTCGGCAGCCACAAACCCGCAGCTCAGCCACGAACACCCAGTGCTTGGGCAGCCCACCCAGAGGCCCCCGAGGCCAGACGGCCCCAGCCGCGGTACCTCCGAGCCGTCGGCGTTGAAGTGGTCCAGCGCCTGCTTTCGGATCTCCCCTTTGATCGAGCCGTCCAAACGCTGGAAAAATCAATCAGAATGATAAAAGAAAGAAGGTAAAGGAGCCCTGAGGAACTGCTGCATCCAAGTTCTGGAAGCCCTACAGCCCCCTTCCTCGCCTGGAACATTTAATAATTAAAAATAACCGCCAATTAAAAATAACTGCCCTGTGCTTAGCCCACGAGGGCAGGAGGAGGGTACGCTTGGGCAACAGTCACACCGCGGGTGACACCGCAGCTCTCGTTACAGGCTCCCAGCCAGGGTCTCTGCATTTGCTGTTCTCTCCTCGGGGTTTATTACAGGACGCAGCCCAAAGCAGGGGCCTGTCAGAGGAGGTGTTTTGCAGAGATGGGGCCACACCGACATGAAGGGATTTCCCAGTTCCTTCCAGCGTATTTCAATAAGTGCAGCCTATAATCCTAGCCACTAACTTCTGGGAAACTCAGTGACTCCCTCTGTATTTCCATGATTTTTCAATGAGCCCCATGGTTCTCCATGCTGATGTTTCTCACCTGAAAAGGGTAGTGTTTGATAGTCAGGTACTCTGCCAAGATGTCCAGCATCCTCACCATCTGGGAGAAGATCAACACTCTGTTGCCTCTCTCCCGCAGTCTGGTCAGCAGCTTGTCCAACAGAATTAGCTTTCCACTGCTCCTGATGAGAGACTGAAGAAGTAACCGTCATTCCAGCTGATGCTCTCCAACCTTACTTTCATATACACTACGGAAACATGCAGAGACCTGGTTCTTTGGCAGACATGCCTCTCCCACACACCTCTAACCGAATCATCTGGATTTACCCCAGCAAAGATCACACACAAAATGAATCATCCAAGATAGATCTTATATCGTATGCACCTCCCACTCTAGATGGACACAAAACGTTGTCTACAGTGGAAGGGTAGGGCAGGATATTCAGTGGCTCAACTGTGAGGACTGTTTCTAATGGAGAAGCAGCAGAAGCTAAAACTTCACCAAATCTTATCTTGGTGGGAGGACAGGAGAAAAGGAAAAGTTTAAAAAAACCAATGGTAACCAAAGACAATGTCTCACCTGCAGGGTCTCAAGGCCGTTCTCTCTCTCATTTTCCTCAGGAGGCTTGATAAGGTAGCAGTGGTTGCAGCACTTTTTCAACTCCATCACAATGTTCAGGAAACCAGATGTGCTCCCTCTCGTTCCCTTTGAAAGAGCTTTGTAGTTTCTTGTCAAAATCCATCTGCAGACAGGAAAATGAAAATTCCAGATCATTTCACGTTGCAGAGTGGGCATGTTGGGGCCTTGGAGGAACAAAACCTTCAGGGACATCTTGTTCAGGCATCAGTCTACTTCCCTCCATCCAACTCTCTGCACATTTGCTAGGGGATACTGCTGGTTCCTCACTAGAAACCCTGATCTTTCTTTCCTATCGTTATTATTACAATTTAATATTAAACAACACCACAATTTTGTGAGGAATTTTGATTCCTCCAGGAAAGACATAGCCTCTGTCCTGCCAAGTTGGCCAGCTGAACTGCGCCACTCCACAAAGAAGGAAAGATACCAACTACTCTATCTCAAATTCCTACTGGAAAGCTCCTGGTCCTACAGGTGACGACGGACACACTGCATTCTGAAGGACTCGGTAGACTGAAACACATTCCCAAGGCACATGGCAAGATGTGCCCATTTCTACTGACACTCCCAGTAACTTAATAACTGACTCACTTGTAATACTGTTTCTGCAGAGCAGACATTTCCACACGAAGGATCTGCTCCACTTTGGCTGGCAAAGATTTCTCCACATCCTTCTTCACTCTCCGAAGGAGAAACGGCTCCAGGACTTTGTGAAGGCTCTGGTAGCCGTTCTCTCTACCTTTCCCATGATCTTCTTCAAAATCCTCCCAGAACTCAAACCTGGCAACAGAAATGAGGAGCAGAGAGAGGTCAGAATATCTTTTGTCTTATTGCACCAAACAGCATCGATTGGATACGCTCCTGCTGCACAACAGGACAGGAGATCATCAACTTAATGGAGATACAGTGGAGGACACAGTTCACCCTGCTCTGGCTAACTGAACAGACTGATGACAAAGCCAGAAGCTCTCTGGGCTTAGGTGCCTTTCTAACATCTTATCTCTGAGCTCCACACTGACTCCCAGGACCCAAACCCCACATTTTCCAGTGTTCTGCTCCACTGTCCAGAGCGGGCAGTTACCTGGCAGCAGTTCCTGAACTTTCCACAGTGCCCTCCCCTCAGGCAGGCATTTGACACCTGGACTACTTTTACACTGCTCTGAAGGCTCTTTTGGATTGTTGCTTCCTCCAACAGCTCCTTTGAAGTGCAGAGATCTGCTCTTCTCCTCCACTTGGGTGACCTCAAACCTTTCCTTCACTCTTCCCATGATCCAACAAAAAGAATTTGGGAGGCAGCTCTTTTTGCAGTCAAACATCACTTTAGTGAGTTTTGGGGCATGTTTGCCTTTGCCTTAGCAATGCACAGAGCCCACTTTGGTTTAAAGAAAACAAAACATTTGTTATAACGTGGGCATGCGAACCATCAGCCAGACAGCACCATCCTTGAGCAAGACTCCCAGAGACCGGCATGAAACGGTTGGTGAGGGTGGCTGAACCACAGTGTACTGGAAACCTCAGAAATGGTTGAGGTGATTGCTTAGAACAAGTTTAGCTTTTTTAGAGATGGCTCTAAGACAGCAGACAGATTTGAAAGGTGTGTATTAGGTCTGCCCATTCAACTGGCCACCAGAAATACTTGTGTTATTTAACCTCTGATTTTCCCCACCGATGTTTGTTCTCCTTTCATCGCTCTGACTCCACTGAGTTTAATTCAGGGATTCAGTTCAGGAATTTCTGCCATTCCGCACCCCCCTCAAGTCTATTTAACAGACAAAACTGGACACGGTTTTTGAAGGACCAAAAGGAGACTTACTTCTCTGGCATGATGAAATGCAGCAGGGACCAGAGCTCTTTGAGTGAATTTTGAAGCGGGGTGCCAGTGATTAGCAGCCTGTGGTTGGACTTGAAATCAATCAAGGTTTTGTACAGCAAAGAGTCATCGTTTTTCAACCGATGGGCTTCATCCACACCTAGAAAGGCCCAGTTAATACTTCCCAAAACAGCCTGGAAGAAAAGAAGCAAAAAGAACAGGCCTCAAGTTGATGCTGGGTCAGACAAGCCCCACCACTTTGTACATGCCTCTCTCTCCACAGATGGAAAGCACTGCAGTGTGTGCTTCCCAGGATGTCCTGCCCTAGCCCTGGCACTGGACCCACCACCAAAGGAGTTGGGCTTACAAGAGTTTCATGTTAACAAAATCCTGGGACCATGACGCCTACATTAGTGTTGCCTCCCTGAAAAGGAAAGGTGAAATCTGCCACGCTGTACAGCACTCCTGTCAGACCAGAACAGTTTTTCAGTAAGTATACATATTTCGATCCACCTTTGCTTTACCCAGAAAGTCCAGCCCTCCCCCAGCCCCCTGCTCTTCCTTTTCTCCATGCCCCTGGGGCCCTGCTGTAGCTTTTTGTTTTCTGCTCGGTCTCAGTGATGCACTGACAAGGCTGACGAGCATTGTGTAGGCAGACACATTTCTCCTAAGTGTAAAAACCCAGATATTGTTAACACTGTGGCCAACGATTCAGTGGAATGTTTGGTCCTGTTCGTTAGACTAAATTAAACCAGGTAAAATCCAGTCACAGCCCTGCCCAGTGTGTTAAAAGTAAAAAAGAGTAACACAACTTTGTGGTACAAGAGTGAAGACACTGTAACAGATGACCCACATTCCCTCTGCATTACTGGCAAGCAAAAGCAGAGAGTCACCACGCGTTCTCCATCACCACAGAGCAAAGAGGTGAAACCCACTAGCTGGGAGCTGGTTTCCCCCTTTGCAAGTGAGAATAATTCTAAACAAAACATCCCTGGCCTATTACTCACCTTATCCTTGAGAAGGATCTCGTATGTCGTGATAAGTGCATTGAATTTCAACCTTTTGGACTGAGAGTGGATCCACTCATATTCACGGATCTGTGAGAGGAGACAAATGTGAACTTAAATCAAAAGAAAGGGTTAACAATCTGTATTTTAGTGTAGCTATAAGCCAGTGACTCCAAGTCCAAACCCCTGTTGTTCAAGGTGCCATTTGATGAGCTCAGGGTGCCCAAGCAGCAGCTTGTTTTAGTGCACACATGCTTCAACCGCTCTTGCACAAATGAGTAATGAAACAAGGTCAAACACCTTGCTGTTGTGACATTACCCTCAGCTGCCAAACAAGCGCATCATCTCACCAGTGACACCACCAGACTCACAACACTGGGTGCTTTGTCACCTGAATAATTCAGAACACAGGAGGCAAGCATTTTTACGCTGCTCTGCTCCTTACTGCAGCACATTTCAGCCCAGCGCAGCAGTGGTTTCCAGACTCTCTGAGAGAAGCCAGCGCTCCTGTGCTCACTCCAAGAGGGGAAATCGGGTAGAAAAGTCCCTGAAGCAGTGAATTACACCCAAGTGCTCAGCTACACCAGCTCCAGTTGCCTGCAGTACTTCCAATACTCTCCATCAGCCTCTCCAGCACAGTGTGTCACACGTTAGACACAAGCTGCTGCTTTGCGCTCAGTGTTTCTACCCAACCTCACAGCCTTTGCTTTCTGATTACACACCATGTTCCTGCTCATGAGGTCTCCGATGTAAACCACCACATTTATCTCGGGTGCCCACACTTCAAACTCTCTCTGCCATGAGGTGAGAGTGGACAAAGGCACCACCACCAGGAAAGGGCCATACAGCTGGTGCTGATGGAAGAGGTACGACAGGAATGATATTGTCTGAATTGTCTTGCCCAGGCCCATTTCATCAGCCAGGATCACGCTGTTGTTCCTGAGAAAGAAGAGAACAAACACAAATGCTGTCTGAGTGTGTGTTCCCACCCCTGCTCATTTACTGTGCACCAGTATGAATAGCAATCCATGACTGGGACAGGAAGGGGGCAATGGAAAAAACATTTATCTGAGCACTTCCCAGCGATTCCCAGAGACATCCAGACTGTACGTGGCACAGTAACTTGCAAAACCAGACCATGATCACTCCAAACTGGCAAGTAAGGACAAAGGCCAAGGAAGAGGGGAGTCAGCGGCCTGATTTTAGAAGGACGTTTCTCAAAGACTTCAACAAGTGTGCAAGCATAGCGAGCCAGAAACCTTATTCTCAGTTAAGGCAACGGAAAATTAGGACTGATCTGCACTAGGCTCACACAGCAGCCAACTCCAGTATGTGAACAGGCCCAGACAAGGAAAATGCTTTTTGTTTTCGCACAAGGTTTCTTAAGTTCACGCTCTAGATAGTTCCTGCTTGCAGTGTCTGCAATGCAGCTGGCTGTGAGCACACTTGAAATCCTTCAAGCTGCAGAAGCAGGATGGGTAAAGACCTCACTTGAAAACAAGAGGGCCAGATCCCACTGGGACAAAAACCAGGAGACAAACAGAACGTCACATAGCATCTGTACGTACTTGCACCACGAGTGAGCGAGCCAGTTGAGACCCTCCAGCTGGTAATCTCGCAGCTCCAGGTTCTCACCGCCAATGTAAGAAGGCTGTTTCTTCAAGGCAACAAACCTTGGTCTCTGCTTCAACACCTGGAAAAGAAGATGCTCTAAGCCCACTGAAGAAAACGACCAAGTCAGGTCAAAAATTCAGCAATGAATGTTTATCTGTTGAGTGGTTAAAGTTCATTCCTATTTTCCTAGCCAGTGCTTATGCCTGCAGTTCAGAAAACCGCTCCACAGTGTTACATTTTGCCTGCTGTCCTCTGGTTCTGATGACCAGGGCTATGAGGCTCCCCAAGAGTGCAGTAAGCTGTACATAATGCACACTAGATGGAACAAGCTCCACTTTCTTTTTTTGTCATCTTGTTTTTCCCTCCCGTTATCTCTGTCCCTCTCTTCCACTGTATCAGCATCTTGCATCTTTTCCCAGGTGTGCTGTTTTGCCATTCAACTGATATTAAAACTTTGCATTTCTGCAGCAGCTCCTTCTGAGGAGAAGCACTCTGCAGGGATTAAGCCTCCCACTCGCCAAGAGGACATCATGTTCTCACTGTGCCCAGAATAAACGAAACCAAAAGGGGGTTCACATCTCTGCCTGAAGTACAATACAAGAACACCAAACAACCGTTCAAACACCGGTGGGAGGACGGGAAATGTTCTCTGACATTCATCCTTCACATTCCAGCTGCTTGCATCATCGCCACCCCTGGAGAAACCCAGCAAGAGGAGAGAAGAGAAGCAAGCAAACCTTGCAGTCCCGGGTAGGAATCGTTTTGGAGTTGTTACGATTGTTGAAGCTGTCGATGCAGTGCTGAAATTTCTTGCTTATGAGAGCCTCGTCTTCCCAGCTGCACTCGGCATAGGGCAGCCCCATCCACTTACACAGGTATTCGGGGTCATTCGAGGATGTTTTGCGACTGTTGGCTGCAAAATATGCAAAAAAGCCCAAGCCTCAGCAACTGTGGTTCTGTGGCTGAACCACAAGCACGGTTCACAGGGGCAGTCTGAACCACCCCTACAACCACAAGACAGGTCTCAGCGAGCACAAAAAAATGGAGAGGGACCAAAAAACTGTTCCTTTACCTGGGAAATCTGAATGTCCCGTTGCAGACTTGCTGGTCTTCACAGCTGTGTTTGGAGACAGGAAGGGAAGGAAGGGTTGGGAGAGCTGGCAGCCAGCAGAGGGAGCAGGGCTGGCAGGCTGTCACTACCACCCACCCTAGGCGTTTGTATAGGAATTACACTGAAAATACGTTCAACAGCTTTCCAAGCCAATTCCCAAAGCAACTGGATGCCAGCACCTGACTGACATGGCTGTGATATTGCTGAAGCGCTCAGTTAAATCCTGTTTTTATTTTTAATAAGTAATCATAAAAATCTAACCCCTGAGCTGCCTCGCAGCCTAACCACATCCTCAACCACGTCATGGAAAGTGGTCCTCGCGAAAGTCAGCAAGGCCTGTACTGCTGATTTGGATACAAACACCTTACATTCAAAGGGCTGAAGTCAAAGAACCTCAGCAGCAACCTCAACATCTCCTTGGAAACTAGTGTATCATCCCAGACTCCAGGCAAGGAGATTGAGTGATTTGTAAATACAAATCTGTAAACCAAGGGTTTTATTGTTCAAATCCCCAAATTTTACACACTGAAATACACTTGGCATCTTTGTTTTTTTCTCCAGAGATACTGGAGGAGAGGGAAGAAGAGAGCATCATACACTCATTCTGTTGTCGCTGAAGTTCCCGTGTCTTACTTCACCCCTTTACAAGACTGTTGGGTTCACTCACCAATTACTCTCTCCACTATTTGATACTGTTTGTTCAGCTCTGAAGCCAGCTCTTGTTGGCAGTTGAAATATTCTACATCTTCAGGTGATACCTTGCCCAGCCTAGACGTAAAAAAAAGTCCAAACCAAAAAAAACCAAAACACTATAATGTTTCTGCCATAATGCTCATGGAGGCCATGTAAAGAAATTCTACTTATCTATACGGTTCTGTCATTCAGACAAGCGATTGAAGCAAACTACTGCTTATAGGACATGGTTCTTAAAGCTTCCTGTAATTATAAAGCATTACTGAGAAGTAAATATCACAGATGTTCCTACTGTCTCCCTGTTAAATGATGCCTTATTCTGCTGCAAGAATCAGTCTCAAAAACAGACTCAAACAGAGACGGAAGCTGCTACTCCAGCTTGCTCACTCTGGAAGCACAATGTAGCTCCTCTTAGAGCTCCTGGGGAGGTCTGACCCACACTGAAGCAAATACTTGCATACAGACAAGCCCATAATTAACACGGGTTAATAAGGCTGTAAGCTCTCAGGTCACCTCCTGGGCCAGCTGAATCTGTGCACCATTTATTTGTTGTCAGCTACTGCAATTCTGAAGCCTGGGAAGCGGCAATATTGGGGATTTTATGCCTCTTCCTCTCTCTTTCAACACCACGGCCACAGGTATCTCTATGAGGAGGTATGTCCATCAGCAGGCAAAGAGAGACGAGAGTGTTGTGCACCAAAAACAATTGTTTTGGATGAGAATTGCTTTGCAAGGAGAAATCAAATGTTTTCAGTCACGACTCTACAAACTTTCAGCTAAAAAAATACTCGCCCAAGGCCAAATCACTGGTTGAAATAAAGCGTACCATTGCTTGATCTCCTCCTCTTTTTTCTTGAAGTTTTCTAGCTTTTTCAGGCCCTTCACTTTCTGCTGCTGCAGGGACTCTTCACTCTCCCATGTGCTATGGATGTATGACCAGCCTTTCCATTTGATCAGGTACTGAACTTCTCCCTCGTCCTTTTCAGGATCAAAGTCAGCGCTTGGGTTGCCATTGGCTTCAGTCGCATACACTGTGGTGGAAGCACCAGTGGCTGCAAAAGAAATGGGGCCACGGTCAGTGCCTTTTTTTATCAAGCACTGGACGTCAGCTGCATTCGAGCAGAAAGGTGTTTTTCTAATACATCTTTTGTGACGGCACAAAGAACATCCTATAGATTCTGCAGCCCGGTAAGATAGGCACACAAAAGTTTTCCATACAACAGAATCTTTTTAAATCTCTCAGTCACAAATGCTTTTTCTTTAAGTGTAATTCAAAGGTCTCCTGAAAACGTTCAAGAGCATTGAGTTTTACAAAACCCCTTTTGTACGGCTGTGAGAACAAAACACCGGCTTTATTGTCACCATGGCTTTGTCAATGGAGCTATGAAAACTGACTCTACTGGAAGATCTATTTTATATTTCCCAGACGAGAAAAGCAAGAATTGTAGAACAATGGCTGCGTCTTTAAACTGCACGCACGCTAAATGAAAGCTGCCAAGCATATAAACTTGGCATTTTAGGTTTTACAACGCTAGACTTTACAACAGCTGCTAGAAGACATAAATAAGAGGCATAGAGGAAAGGGTGAAGAGCACTGAAGCAACACTTGGCCCCACTGTGAAGTTGCAAAAGCATTGCACCAGCTCAAGAGAAACTGTGAGTGCACGTGATTGACAACAGAAATAAAGGCTTTTCCCAGAACTACACACCTCCTTTTTTTCCCAGCCTGATGTCCAAGACTTTCTCAATAGTTTCACTGTTGTCTTGTTGTTCATCAGCTCCTTCCCCAGTCATCTCTATCAGGTCATCAGAATCCGTCTCAAAATCATCATCTTCTTTGTAACTGAACAAAATCAAAACCAAACTGATAAAAAAGCCCTTCACTCTTCCCAGTCCAGAAACACATAGAATGGCATGGACCGGAGCAAGCCTTCTCCAGCATTTATCCTGAAGTTCAGTGCACGTTCAGCACGTGCAGTTCTTAGGTTGGCCATTCATTATTTTGCTCATGCAGCTACACTTTATCAGATTAATACTCTATCTTGTCCATATGCTTTTTCTGACCACGGCAAGCACCAGAAGCTTCATGAGGAGGTGGAACAATCCCTGTAGCAGAAGCAAGACTGTCAATAGAGGAAGTCTCTTCTACTCAGGGAAATTTATTTTGTGTCTAACAATGGAGGTTGCAGAGCATCAAAAGGCTGCATGAGTGCCTACGCTGCCTTAGGAACTGCACTTTTCATCTTTGATGAACACTCAACCACCAAAAAATATTCTTTGAGTGGCTCTTTACAAGTCCCTTATTAGGACGGCCAAAAGGTGAGAAGGTATGTTGGGGAATAGATAGTGCTTTACCTCCATCATGACTCAACACTCTGTCCCACGGCATTACTTGTTAGCCACTCTCGGACAACTGGTCCAATTTGCACAGCTCATTTTAATCTAGAATTTGTAATCCTTAATCTCATCTGAGAGTGCTTTAGAAACATTACGCCAACCTCCTTACATTTCTCTAAGAAGGCCTGGTAAATAATCCCTCCTTTACAGATGGAAAAATACAGTAAAGAGAAGTCAAACGTCCCCAGCATGAACCCATCAAAAGAAGGACATCTCAGTCAGCAGACACCTGCAGGGTAGAGGGGAGTCTCTGCAGGATCACACAGGGAATCAGTGCCTAGGATAGGGAATTTGGGGTGCCCCCTCTTCCCCAGCCAGCCGGTTCTGATCATCAAGCAACTCCACACTTCTTGATACCTGACATTTTTGGCCGCTCTTCGTCGAGTTTGTCTCTTAGGGGTCTCATCATCTTCGTCATCATCGTCATCTTCAGATGAATCTGGTCTCTTTCTCTTCTTGCCACACTGGCGTTTGTGAGGCTTTTTAATGCTGGGTTTGGCCACTGTTCTAAAATAAGAATTAATAAATTCATAATACAGTGTTTTACGTAAACATCCATATTAAGAAGTCTTTAAGAAAGGATGAATCTCAAATATTAGACTCCTAGGGAATTAGCCTGCTTTAACTGCCATGGAAACCACAGCACCACTCACTAGAGCACGAAATGGGTAGACGAGAGAGTAACTAGGTCTTGGGTTTATTAGGTCATAAACAAGGGTAATATCACAGAAAAAAAACCCCAACACATTCTTTAGGGACAAAGAAAGATTCCCTCTCCAGTTAGCACGGGCAGAACAGACAGATGCAGAAAGAGAGACTGAACCAACCAATCCTTACCTTCTTTGGGCAGGTCTTCTTGCTTTAATTTTCTTCGGTTCAGGTTCACTCTCTCCACTAGTGCCTTGTTCCCCTCCATCTTCATCCTCTTCTTCACCAGAGACCTCTCTTTTCCATTTATTTCTACAGTCAGAAATGTAGGTCATGAAGAGCAATCATATTTCAACCCAAGTACCTGGCTAAGCAGACACCCAAGCCATCTAGGTTCATCCAGTAGGCCGTAATTAAGAGAAAAAGTTGGAAACTGCACTCTTGGTTGTTCGGTGTGACGCGTGGGGGATTTTATGGTGGGATTCTCTGTCACCTCAAGGTCTCAGTCACCTCGGGTTTAGTTCATGTAGTGGCAGTAAATCCTGAGTGAGAGTGGTTCTTACACTACAACAGAGCATGTGGCAGAGCTGCGCTTCTTAGGACCGGGTGGGCGAAAGCTTTGGTTTATTTATTTTTCTTTTCCATTTCTGCATTTCTGAAATGAGCTGGAAAAACCTTAAGAGAAGTGCTCACTTTCACTTACGGAGTATGAGCCACAACATGCACAGTTACACAATCTCCTCGTAGCCCAGAAATGGAGCAAGAAGTCTCCTGCCATCTGAAATCAGGCAATTAAAGTTTCCAAGTGTGAAGCCAAATCATATCGTCCCGCTAGTGGAAGGAAGCACGTTCTCTGCGGGCAATTCAGAACAAAACTGCAGTTCCAAAATGCCCTTTGAAGGAGCCCCTTCTCTCTCCAAGGGGATGTGGAGAGTCCACAAGGATTACTCCTCTTGCCCAGGAGAGATCCATACCACCACAGTCCTCCCTGTGCTTTATTACCTTCCCTCCTGCCCTAGTGTGTACATCTAAATGAAAAATTAAAAGACAAGAAACAGGAGGAAAGGAGCAGGATCGTGTGGCTGTGTTACAGTTTTCTCCAGCAGGCAGCTTGTAGTTCCCTTCAGTTCAGTTTAGTGTTTGGAAAAAACTAGAAGGTACTTATTAGATAGAAGAAGGCAGCAAACTATGACTGCAAGTGAACTCAGTTATGGTGATCAGATGTCCAATACATCCTTTATGGAAGTTCTTTTCTTTTAGCAGAGGAGTTATAAAAGATAAAAGAGGATAATAAAGTAGCATTTTATTCTCTGTTAATCAAAAGGGTGGGAGGAGAAGGGATTAAACTATTCTCCTTCAGAGATATTTAAAATAAGTAACTTCATGGAGAATTGAAAGACCAAAACCAGAAAGTGAACCTGACTTGTTCAGATTCCATCATAGGCAAAGTGAGAAAATATAAATAAAAGGAAAGCTGGGAAATTGCACCCATCTGTAAATCCATATTAATATTTCAATTTCAGTTATCGAAAGTATCATTACTGGAAATAGGAAATAATTTGTTTTACAGGCTTTCCATGCTCACAACACCTATCAACCAATCCAATGCACTATTCTGAACAAGAAAACCAACCAAAGTACCACCGTCCAAAGCCCTTTCCCTAGAAACTTACGTTTTTTTCATTTGCTTCTGGCCTCTTCTTTTGGGGCTGTCATTTTCAGATTCGCTACTTGCCTTTAATCGAAAAGAAAGAAAATCAGGTTGTAGGCTTCACTCCGGACTCTCTCCTCACGGGTGCAACTGAAATGCATGCATGCGCGTGGTCCGAGCTGGGAGCCAGCCTGCCCTGGCTCCTTCTCTGCAGCGCTGGAAGGACCCGTTGGTGCAACAGGGCTGCAGCGAGCAGCCAGCTCCCCGGCACCGTTCCCTCCACGCCGCCTCGGCTGCGGGGTCAATGCCGCTGCACTCTCAGTGTGAAGAAGGTAACTCTCCGCAGAAAGGCTGGAGAGCTCTACTACATCAGCTGTCCTGCAGCCCCCGAGCTCAGGATGCACCAGGCTGTGACCCACCTACCCCTCGGCATCGACCTCCAAGACCTGGCAGACGCCATCTCAGCAGTGGCAGCGGCCAGGCAGACCTACAGCGCGGGCAATACCCCACGGGTTACAAAACCAAGGGTGAATTTAACCCACTAGAACTTGCACAGCCTGCTGCTGGAGGCAAAACATATCTCAGAGAGACAGACAGACAGACCAGGCGGCTCGGCTGCTGCTGCCTCGGCCTGCGGTGCAAGGTGAGCATCGCTCCTGCCTGATGCTCAAGAATCAGGCAGCAGAGGGACTTTGTGCTTTCTGGGCAGCATTTTCAGGGCCTGCCACCACAGCGCTAAGGCTCAGCTGTTTTACAAGGCTTTTCATCCTTCCGTGCGCGCCCGTACTTGCTATTTCAGCAGGAATTCTGCAATACCTGGGGGCTTTCAGGCGTAGTTTCTGAGACTGCAGAAACTTTCGCAGCCACACAAATGCATTATGATCTCCGCATTCATCAGAGAATCTTCCTATAAGGAAGGAAACTCTTATAATGAGATAGTATTCCCATCACAAGAGTGTCCCTGCTTTCCTGAGCTGCTGAGGACCCGACTGGGTCAGAGTCGTGTCCTGCTGCTTTCCCTCCTGGTCTTCCAGTCTCCACCAAGTGAAGTCTCTCTGGCTAAATATATCTAGAGATACGCAAACTACCTGCTGTACTATTTTAAATGTGGGTGTCTAACTCCCACAGACTGAGATAGCAAAAAAAAAAAGGAAAAATATTTTTAGGCTGGTTGCACACAATCCCATTTTTGTAAAAACTGTAAAACAGTTCCTCGAACAGCAGATGCCTTCGCCTTACACACTTGCCCCAGAAAACACAAATTGGCAGGGAGAACAACAAAAAGACCAACACGAGACTTCTAAAGGAGTATTAAACCGATAAAAGTAGCCTCCTTACTCTATACACTTACTGGAAATCTTCTGCTTCATGCTGCTTTTTGCTGCAGCATTCAGCTTTAGCTCTAGGCAATGGCTGTCCACCACCACGGGTACCTCAGCTGGCATCTCCTGGTACACCCACCGCTCTCCTGGAAACAGCCAGCAAAGCTTACAACTGAGAGCTGCTCACACAAGAACTCTGAGCTGTAACATGAAAAAGCAGAGGCTCTGGCAAGCTACGGCCCACCCCTCCGCTTGCTTTGTTTCCATTTTCCAGCTTCCCTTCCACCACCAGAAATCTCCCTCCTTCTCGTGTCAGTATTTCCATTAAAATACACTGAATTATCAGATGCCACATTAGACCAAAAGCTCTGCTGAGTTTCACTGTGGTTTGGTGTGAGGTTTACGTGAACACAGTAACACCCTTTGCACTGTATCTCGCTATCAGTGCGTGTTCATCCACCTGCTTCGCGGCCCTGCGTGAAACTTCTGTCTCATGTACCAAGCATCCAGGAAGCAGGTGACTGGCAAACACCACAGGGAGCCCTACCTACCCTTGCAACATCAGCCAAGCATTCCACAGATTTCAGTTTTGACAAGCAAAGTTTAAAAGTTCTCAATTTTCTACTTCTCTGTTCATCTCCTGTCCCCTCTCTGAAGCGTGCTGCTTTGCCATTCCAATTTTGGCGCCTTTTTTTAAGAGCTCTCCCTCAACGCACGTTTACACTTCTTGTCTTTTGGCAAACCACAAGAGAGGCGGATTTTTCTTCTGCTCTGCATCCGAGGTGATCAGATTTGGAGAAAACCAAACACAACCTTTGGCTCTTTGGAATTAACTCCACTTCTTTGCCAAAATTCCATTTTTCAAGTTTCTAGTGTCCATTTTCCTGACGCCTCCACTCTCCCCCGGCTCTGTCGCTGTCTCTACAAAGCCGATGCTCATCTCTTAAAGATTCCTCTTTTCCTCACCTCTTCCTGCCTCGAAAAATTTAACTTGTGACTGCAACTCAGCCGCCTTCAGTTACATTTTTCAAAGACATCATTGTCTTTTTTGGATGCGTGTCAAGCCCAGCTCTATCTCCTGTGACACAGCCAGTCCCTAGCCTGAGTCATCTGCCTGCCTCGTGCTCCCACATCCTCCCTGCCCGAGTGCCGGGAAGCGCTGTGCCTGCAGCAGCCTCCCGTGACTCAGCCTCTCCTACCCGCTCCCTCGCCTACCACCAACCCGTGTTTCCTTCTCACCAACTCATCCTGGCATCCTAACTCTGGGGTGACAGGCTCCAGACCCTGGCTGAAAGCTGCTTTCTACCATTTAATACAGAAATCCTAGTTTTTTTGGTCGTTGTTTTTTAAAGTCATAAGCTCGTTTTAGCGACCACTTAATTCTGCTTAATTCCACGTTTCAGGGCCCAGCTGCAGAACTCTACGTTGATTTGCTCAAATCAGCCCAAGAGCAAGATTTGCACCTCTGCAGCACAACCAGAGCTTGTGCTTGTAACGCCCCGTTATCAACATCAACTCACAGGCTCCGGCTGGTGGCAAATTCCTCGGTTGAGGAAGTGCTGAAGGTGACCAGGGAGCTGGGAGCACACCAGGTCCAGAGCACACACCCGAGGTCCAGGCTGCACTCCAGCCTGCCACCCGCTGTCATCAGGAAGCAGAGCTGGTGGGAAATCACGTGGAACTTGCATTTTCATAACGTCACTTCCCTGAATGACACAAGCTAAGCTGACAAAATCCGTCTCCAGTCTCCACTAGGGTTTATTATTACCATAATAATGCTGCATACTCAGCACCAAGCAGAGCAATGCTGCAGGAGCTTTAAAATTCTGGTCCTACAGATTGTCCACGAGTCTCCTCACCACTAGCCCAAGGTAGGAGAAATGCAGACTCAAGTCCCTTGGCCTGGTCCAGCCTTTTGAGCTCAGGCTTCCTACTATGAGAGGTGAAGATTCGCTTAAACAGAGGCAAGAAATATTTCAGACTAAGGTCAATGAGAGGATTTGCTCATTTTAGGTTTAAGAGGCCAAGCTCCAGTGCTCCAGAAAAGCTGGAGAATCTCAGCTCACCAGATTAGTTTTCTTACATCTGCTAAACTCCTCTCTCCCAGCCATACCAGCAGCATCTGAACTTTCAAGCAAAGATACAAGGCAAAGAATTAATCAAAATGTAAATGAGCAGAAATTTTTTTCACTAATAAAAGCAACTGTATTTTGGGAACACTTCTGGTGAATGACTTGTGGTGTCTCTCTCACGGAGAAGCTCCACCATGGCATTTATTACTAACTTCAATATGAAACCACCCTTTTCATAGCAAAAAGACTGTGTCTGTTTTGGGCATGTTTATTTCTCGACTGCCCCAGAATATTCTGAAAGGCACCTGGCTCTGCACGTCTCACTTCCCCTGGCTGAAACCTGAAGCTGATTTATTAGCTGCAAAGAAAACCCATGGGCAAGTACTGTTTTTACTAAAAACCTCGCATGTGCTCTTATTCCTGGAGACAGCCCTAGTCCTCTGAGTAGCTCTGCCCCCTTATGCAAAACTCCGCTTTCGCTTCCTGATCATTCAGCCCAGGCTGAAAGTATCGATCTCCAGTTATCATCCCCTCCGACTGCAGCTCACACACCTACTCAGTGGCCCGGGCAGTTCCCAGAAGGCAATCGTTTCACACACAGAAATAGTCCTGCCCAAACTGCTGGTCTCAGAGGACAGAGGAGTGATTGAACAGTGCCTCAGAAACTGAACCACCTCCACCTCCCCAGAGCGGTGTGAGCCCGGGGGCAGCGCGCGGGGAGGTGTGATGGCCGATTCTCCTTCCGCGTTGGGCGCCTGCCCTGCTGCCAGGGCCACGCTGGTTACACAGAGAAGCGTTAGGGAAGGAGGCAATTAAAAGCCACCAGACGCTGTGCTGGAAGTCCCAAGCAACAAGAGCAGGTCACTGCCGACAGGCTTAACCCTGTAAAGATAAAGAGCAATCTTCAGAGGTGTTCAGTGCCTTGGGTTTCCGCCAGCTCCAGCAGCAGCAAGGAGGGCTCAGCACCACGCAGGCTCGAGCTACGCTATTTCCTCCTTCTTGGTGTTCACCTCTTCCAAAAGCAAGAGTTTCCATCTCCTCCTGCTCTTTGGGAGGCCCCAGCACTGTGCTCCTGACACGTCACACCCGCCATCAGATTCTGCTGCAGATGGGAGTTGCCCTACAGGGACCGGTCAGTGTTGCTTTGGGGAAAGAGAGGGGAAGGAGGTGGTCCAATTTTGTTCATGAAGGTGGCAGTGGGATTGTTTGGAGGACTCTTTTTTTTTTTTTTTTACAATATTTTGTGGTATAGCAAAGTTTTTACATCTTGGATTTTTATTTTTTTTTTTTAAAGAATTTTATTGTACCTTAAGTAGTAGGAAAAAAAGATATCGAAAAAGAAAAACACCATTTGCAAAACCACGTAATATTGTAAAACAAAAAAAAGGTGGGACTTACCTGAGCCCTTAAGAGGGCCCTGGGGTCTGCAGCGGAGCTCTGTGGTGGGTGTGACATTGCCAGCACAGTGCATGCTGGGGCATCGCACAGAGAGGCGGCCAGCGAGCCTGGGCTTTGCCGAACTTGAAAAGGAAAACAAAAGCTAAGTCAATGATGTGCCCCAAGCCCCTTCCTAACCTGCTGCTACGTGGGACATCCAGCACAGCAGTCTAGGGGGGCAGCTGGTGGCACTGGGGGTGCCGCACGGCTCATGATAAGGCACCAGAGCAAGGAGCTGAAGATTTGTTTGCCGCGCAACTCGGACCCCTCGAGCGTCCAAATGCTTGTTTGGTGGCGAAGCACAAAGAGCCTGATCAACAGAAAGCACCACTGGACTCCTGCTCTGCTGAAAATCTGGCTGCTTATCTTCAGATTCTCAACTTAAGAACCAAGCTTTGCTTCTGGACTGAGCCTCTCCCTATTTTTCCCTTCCCTCTGCTATAGCTACTCAACCTTCCTGAAGACGAAAACGCAGAAAGTCTGCTAGATACAAATGAAGACGGCAGCTGATTTCTGTATCTTCAGGAAAAAAAAAAAAAAGGTAGTTCTGAAAAAGGAACAATTAGAAGGTTTGTCCGCCAGGTTCTGACCACTATCACCTCCAACCGATGCAGAAAAGACTCCCCAATATTCAACCAGAAGTGATGGTTCATAAAGCTGAACACACACAAACGTTATTTATCAGCGTGATCCATTCCAGGATGCGCAACGATTGTTTTGTTGGTATGAGCTGTTTCTGGGAAGTTTCCTTTATTCCTGCTCGGATTTGTGTCGCATTGTGTTTTGTTTAACACAGATTGATTCTTTCCAGGACGTTTCGGCAGCAGAGCATAAGCTGCATTACATCCCATTCCCAAAATCAGATCAGTGCATGCAGACCTTGGCCCACACAGTGGCCGGCTGACTCCAGAGGTCTCAGGCCAAGCGGATCCAACCACAGGACTGGGGCCTTAACTGTGAGCTCCAGCATCCAGGCATCAAGCTAGGACTCGGTGTTTACAGGGCAGTGCAGACAAAACCTGCCTTTGCTCTTTGGGTTGGGTTGGTTTTTATATGTTCAGTAATCCCTCAGCCTTTTTCTTTTTCCTTACCTCATCTTTTATATTAAATCGCGACGGTTCTTGTCTGCTTCGGTTTGACCTCCTAACCCCATAAACATCAGGATATTCTTCCCACATCTGCAAAATAAACAGACCATCAGAAGGCCTGCTTCACCCCAGTTATTTCTGACACGTTACAAGTTTGATGGTGAATGGGTTGTTTTTTTTAAAAAAATCAACACAAAGCTTTTAGGAAATTAGCAACCAGTAGATGGACACTTTACAAAACTGGCTGAAAAGGACGATGATTATCTTGGGGTGTTTGGTAACACTCTAAAGCAGCATGATTTCTCTCACCGTTATCTTTACAGTGGTCCGTCTTTCCACCAAGGTACAAATTACTCTCCAGCTCATTCAGGCTGAAGGCCAGAGCGTTGAGATAGCCAGCGCTCTGCAGTGCTGAGGATAAAGAGGCAACACCTTACATGTGGAACGGACCTACCAACTTCAAAAGGACAATTCACTGTCGCTAGCAGCTTCCACCACAACTCCTTTCCGTTGGGAAAACTCCACCACCTGCCTGATGAGGCTGGTGATGAGACAACACCTGTAGCAACATCGAAAGTGAATCCTATGGCCCAGGACTCCGTCCCTTGGCAAGGTGGTGGTGGTTCTCCTGAATGCACCGATGCGAATGCGGTTTGGCAGCGCAGGACATGTGGACGTGCAGAGTCAATGACTGGGAATGGTTGTGCTCTCTTTGTTGTAACCAGGTCCTAAATTGCTCAACCCGCTGTGTGTAACAGCATGCATTTGTTCTTGCTGGATGGGCAGGAGGAGAAGGGGGAGGACAAGAACCGATGGCCTGGGGGATATGAATGCAGAGCTGTGTTGCTGACACAAGACACCTGAAGATTTACAGGGCAGATACAAACCACCAACACGCCTCTTAGACACCTACACCAACAATCTCTCTCCCTCAGCAGAGCTTATCCTCTTACGGTTTTCTAAACATATTCATTCTGCTCCTCTCTCCCTCCAGTCCTCAAATGTCTCTGCAAGCCACCAGCAGGAAAAGGAAATCAAAATGCACTGCCAGATGCAGCAGCGACATGGGATTGAGAGCTCGATGAATATAAGGCTGCAGCCCAGCGATTTTTCTGCTACTGTTAAAGGAGTAATGGGATAACAGTGCAACAGCTTGTATCTGCTGGGCATGCGAGTACTGAGATAAATTCACATGAAAAAACAACCTCAAAAATACTCCCTGAACCCTTTGAAAAACTTGTCTTTTCATCTTTTAAATGGCACAGACTTTGGATGAGGGATCAACTCCCGCGACAAATCTGAATAGCACCCAATGCAAATTAATCTCACCTTCATGGGTGTATCTAGGCAGAAATAAACAATAATATAATAATTAATTGCATTGGTTATTCAAGGGGAACAGGTATCAACATGCCTAGACCTAGCCAAGGAAAACACCCATTAATAGAGAAATTAAGGAAGGGAGAGGCTTTCTCATTAGAGGGTGCCCTGACCTTTCCACATTTCATCCATGGTAATTATCAGCCTCACAGGATAATTTTAACATTTATTGTTTGGGACATGCTCTCAGAAGCCCAGAGAGGAAAAGAAAACTTCCTTCAGTCTCCACTTATCAACAATAAACCAGAAATTTGCATATTGTGTTACCACAACTGCCTTATAGACGCATCCTTCCTTGCCAGTCTAAACACAGGAGATTTAACCACGACCTGAGCCAGCAGCCAAGAGATTTGTGAGAGTGAGAAGCCGGTAACAAAATCGTTCACATCTCCCTTGCAAGCAGGTGGGGAGCACAGGCTGAAAGCACTGCCCCTTCCTTCAGAGTCTTTACACACAGAGCACCTTTCTCCATAACACTCCCTCTCACGAGCAAGCTGTGCAAACCACAGCTAAGAAGGACAGGATAGTTACACACCGCAAATAAACAAAACCAAAAAAACCCCACTCACCTAACCTGATTTTCCTCCCTCCAAATTCACCAAGTTCCTCCCTCCAAATGAGGATCCGGGCTCCTCTTTCTCGCCTCACGCTACGCTCTGTAACTCAGGTGCTCTCATCGCTCAGGTAAAGCAGGTACCCAAGGCACAGCTTCTGCACTGAGGAGGTGCTCGCCAACCAGAGGGACACCACGTGCATTAGAGACCTGCAATCCCCTTTCCTCCTGGGCAGCAACAGCTGGAGGGCAAACTTGGCTATTTGAGGGGGCTATTGCTAAGGGGTAGCTGGGAACCACTGTTCTGGACATGATAAAATTTAATAATTTTTTTCCTCCTCCTCTCTTTTTTTTTCTTTACTTTTTTCAAAGAGGAAGACAACGATGGAAATAAACCAAAGCAGCCCAAATCCTAGACAAACATTCTCCTGTTCATATATTCCATGGGGAAGCTTTACTACTGCTGAGGGAGAGAAGAGACAGGATAGAGGAGCAGAAAGACAGAGAGAATGAAATGACAGGGTCATGTATATATGACAGGCGCCTGCCCCTCATTCACACCAGTCAGGCCCCATCACTATTTGGTGCCCAAAGGGTTGTTCCATCAAACACACAAGCTCCTGCTGACAACGATGACACCAGCAGGGCACTAGCAGACAGACCAAACAGCCAACGGGTGACCTGAGGACACCAGAGGTCAGAGGCTGTTTGGCCCACATGCAAAGTGGCAGGGACATTGAAGACAGCTTGGTTAAGGTCCTGCTGTTGGCCCTTTCATGGTGGGTGCAGGAGTAACACGGCTACGTAGAGCAGCAGGGGCAATACCTTTTTAACATCTGCTATCCTTTCCTTCTTAGAGGCCGGTTTTTCTTTGGTTTCAGGAGGGGTCTGCTGGGATTTCGAACATGTTGATTCACTTTCGGATTCAGACTGACTTTCAGAGGATTCCGAGCTGCTGTTTGACTCGCTGCCCTGCTCGCTTTCAGACTGGCTTGCAGAGTCAGAGCCAGAGGCTTCTTCGGATGCCGAGTGACTGATGGTAGAGAAAGAAGAGATTATATTTTAACTGTACTGTCACAGCTTTGAAACATGCAGGGAGCAAACCTGAGCCACCTCCAAGCTACAACAACAGGCTTGGAATAGCCTAAACACAAGTGTGACCCACGAGTTCCCAGACAGACGCCCCGCGCTGGCACACTGAAGCAGAAGCAATTCCTTCCCAGGACGGGAACTGAACACACGGGTGAGTGCAGCCTCAAAAATTATCGTCCAGTATCTCCTGTCCATCAATCGTGCAAAATAGTGGTGGCACCAAGAAGAGAAGTATTAGCAATACCAGCAGCACAGGTCCTACTGGGAGGATCTGGCTCACCCGGAGTGAGCAAGAGTAAATATGTCGGGAGCTGTGGCAACCAGAGTCCATCCTGCTATATTGAAGACAAGCAGCTGCTCCAGCACGGCTCTCCACTACACCCCAGTGCGGCCAGTGCTGCAAAATTCCGACATCCAGCTTTGGAAAGAGGCCACTACTAAATACAGTATGCATAATGCTATATATTACAGCAAGTATGTTTCTTGCAAAAAGAATAAATCCAGCAATAGAGCAGCAGAAAGAAGCTTATACAGTCATGTGGCCGGGGCAGTTCCTGTTTAAAGGATTACACCAGTGCTGGGCAGGCTGCATTTCTCAAGTAGCCAATAATGGGAGAGCAGAACATCAAACGAGGTTTATTTCTCATTTTTATTTTTCCTCCTTTACATTAAGATGAATTAATATACAGAATAGTCACTTAAATGCAGGCTCCTGAACAAAACAAAGGAAGAGGCCAAGCTATTTGAGGTGGCCAAAAGACTCAAATACCTTTGCCCAATCACTCCAACATCTATTTTGCATCTAAAACCCAATTAGAGAAAACTGAAAACTCATTACAACATATAGCATACATGCTAGTAAGGCAGCATTGCAAATCCCACTCTTTCACAAACCAAAACGTAGTGCGGCGATAATGAGACCACAAACTTTTTTAATCAAATAAAGAGCAGCTCTTTCCAAGCCGGCTCCTGATCTGCTGGTAGAAGCTTTTGTAATGCTCAAGGGCATGGGGTGCAGATAGAACATCGTGAAAGAAGAGGCAGGAAAATTTAGCAGAGGGAAATCAGTGTGTTTATTTTTCCCCTTTTGTACAAAACTACAAATGTAACAAGACGCATCAAACGCTCCGCTCAGATTTCACAATTCAAGAAAGAAATAATACAAAAATAAAAACAAAAAAACAAAAGCATGTGTACAATTACAAACAGTTCTACAGAGACCCAATACACAATATGGAGGCAGGCCTAGAGTCAGCTGCTATTCACAGGCACATCCACAAGGAAACGTACACCATGGAAACAAGTTTCCCACTCTCAGATAAAAACATTCCTAGGATGTGTGTGGATGCTGAGGGGGCTGGCCCCAGCAGCTCAGCTCCCGGCTGCCGTCTCGCCGGGAGCGGGCAGAGGGCAGCAGCCGAGCGCCGCGGGATCCGGCTCCTGACATCCCTGCGGCGCAGGCAGGGCNAGCCATCCCTCTGCCACCATCTTGCGATTTCCCTGAGGTAGTGGCTGATGGTGCTGCTGCTGCTCTGGGTCTGTTCGAGAGTCCTAAAATGGAAGAGCTTAGCATGTGCCGGGAAAAAAAAAAATAGGAAATGGCGGTGAGGGAGAATTTCTAAGGCTGAAGGAATAGAAGCGAAGCCCTTTCAGCACGGAGCGGAGGGCGAGCTGTCACCGATGGATGCTGGTTTCAAAATCGTACCTTGGTTCCGAAGGAGATGGGGGTTTAGCATCACTTCCTTCTAGCAGGGCTGGAAAATCAAGTTCAATCACTGCCCTTCTAGGCCACCCGGTCTCTCCTGCCTGTCCCACTCCTGTCTGTGATAACCAAAGGCACAGCTGTTTCGCTACATCCCACCGCCGCCTGTCCCTTCCTCTGTTTCCTGAAACTTCCAGTCCCCTCTTCTCCACTACAGCCCTCCATCGCAGTGCTCTCCTGCTACACCCCATCACCAGCACCATCCACCATGTCTCTCCCGGTTCTCTTGCTGCCCTGCACCTCTCCACACGGTTTCTCACTGAGCACGTTCACAGACCCACTGACATCTGCTTCCACCGTCCCGCTCAAACACATCGCTTTGCCACCAAGTCTAAAAAAAAGCTACCAAGTCTACTTAAAGCAAGTGATGAAACTTCTCCATTGGAGAATTTTCAGAGTTCCTGGTTTGTTTGCTTTTTTCCAAGAAAACCAAGAGAATTTTATTAAGAAGCATTGCCACACCACTCAAGGGAACAACGCTCCAGCAGCTCTGGGGACAGCCGGTTTCCATGGGCAGGGCTCAGCATGACACCATCCCACGGAGCCTCCTGAGGGGATGGAGGCTCAACCTCTGTGAAAGAATGGGATCTGGAGGCATCCAAACCTCTGCTGTCACAACACAAAGTGGCAACATCAGGCTCTGGTTGAGGCACACTGGCGCCCCATGTTCCATGGGCCCGCATGAAAGAGGAAGACACTTTTCTTCAATCAGATTTATTAGCAATAACGAGAATAAATAACATCCCAGACTAGACTGAGGCCAAACAGCTCTGGTAGTATTTATTTAAAGGCAGAACTGTAATTACCGGCCTCCTCCCACTCTGGAGCTCTTTTGTTTCTCAAGGCCTTAAGCTTTATTTCAAGGACACAGGGACACAGCCTTTCTGCACATCCATAACCATAATTGATGTGCTTAATCCACCATTATCTGGACACTGTAATTCTTTTTTTCAAGATGTGAGCTGTGTCATCTGAAAAAAGGAAAACTTCTCTAGTGACAGAGATAACATACCCATCTGCAAATACAGGCATGCACGTGCTTGTCCTACTAAGGAAAGAAATGTAAACGAAAAGTCCTTTTGAAGACTGTTGCAAATGATTTTTTTAATAAACAACTTGTTATCAAGGCAAAAGGATATGTGCCTGTCTTTATTTCTACATTGACAGAGTAATAAAAAAGAGAATTGAAAAGGTTAATTCCATAAAATAATCCTAACTATCACTGAGACAATTAGAAAGCATTTCTACCTGTCAACAGAATATAAAGGATTAGCAACATTATATGTCAAATCAGACCTTACATTGTACATAACTGGAGATTTAAGTCTACTTTTGGAGTATGCTCTGCTTTAATGTCCCTAAGTTAACATCCAAACAAGTCCTACTTTTAATTAAACTATAAATGAGGGATAAGATATAACTAATTGTTGCAAAAATCACTATTCAACCAGTCCACCCTCCTCCAAATTCAGCAGAGAAAAACACCTGTGAACATCAAGAAAGCCACAGTTGGACTGTTGGTAACTCCCCTGAAGTGAGAAACTCCTATAAAAATTGAGGTCTGCTAAGACTTAGCCAAATATGTTCCCCTGGTTTCTAAGAAACACTTCAGGCTATAATTCTATTTAATTAAGAGCCTGCTCCTGACTTGAGGGGAAAGAAAACCAAATCATCCCTTACCAAGAAGGACATGTTCCTTCCAAGAAATAAGTAGCTGAACAGGAGCGATAAGACCCTTTACTATCGGCCATCTAAGTTTACGAGGCAATTAGAAGCATGCCTTACACCTCCAGCCTTAGCATTTAACATCTCACATATGATTTCATTTCATAGAGAATCATCTTTGCTAAGAGCAACAAAACATTTTATGAGCTCTCAACAAGTACAAACAGCAGGCATGCTTCCAAAAAGTGCAAGACAAGCTGAAAAAATGACCCAGTAATGCACTACTGGAACCAAGAGCTGACAAGGGAATGGCTCTAACTGGACAATTCTGCCCCACACTTTAAAATTTGGCTTTTGACAGACAGAACTTGAATTCAGCTACAGGGATAAAAGAGGATTAATGACCCAAGACCTCCCAGAAGCCAAGCCCCTCCCACCTTTAAGAACCGTTATGAACGTTCTTAATCTAAACAAGTTTGAATCCAAACCGTGCTGTTCCGCTGGGCTTCACAGGCTCAGCACCAGACAAACCGCCCTGTGCAGGCTCAAGAATCTTCCTTGGCACAAACTCCCAGGGCTGGATAATATCTAGGGTTGGATAATATCAGAAACCAAGTTTATCGTTCCCCTCCAACAAACATACGCTTCCCCTGTACGCACTGTTGGGACACAGCTTCACGTGTCCTGGGGTTAACTCACCCAGGTGTCCAGTCACATCTCGACTTGCTGCCACCAAAAGGCCAAAGGCTGGGAGCTGGGGGACGGCCTCTTCTCTCTCCCACCTACCCTCATGCTACAGCCCACATCCCCAGTACTCACTCTGTGCTTACACCAGCACTGACTGGGCCACTGGAGATCTCCATGAGCCACTCCGACAGGATAACACATCAGAAGACTAGCCCAAAGAAAGAGCAAAACAGGGCTCTGCTGGCTTAGAGAGCAAAGCCAGGCCCAGGCTGTTAAAGAAACTGGGAACAGTGGTAGTATAGTACCCTTGGCAGCACAGATGAGTTGCAGAAGAGAAAAAGGGCAAGCAAGGCCCCAGTTTTGGGGCAGCATCAAGCCAGGTGCAACCCAAGCCAACCCTGGCTCTTCAGCACCCCTCTCTTGCAGAGCCAAGCCAACTGCCAGCCAGCTCAAACATTCCAACTTCATGGCAACCTCAGAACCGTAGGTCAGCCCACTGGACCTACTGCCACATGGCACTAACAGACCCACGGCACAGTAGCAGGCAGCCAAGTTGTGGCTCTCTGAAGTGAGCAGGATGTCTTCTCCAGACCAGGTGTATCTACCAGACCCAGGTCTACCAGCAAAAGTAGCTTCTTAGCCTTCGCAGCTCTTCAGCGAGGGCTGCCAACCTCACCCGTCCACCAGTGGCACAAGCCACCAATGCACAGCTATTTAACCAGACGTATCTTCCTGGAGAGACCTACGTGCAAACCATTGTACGTGCAAACCATTGTACGTGCAAAGGGACGGTGACAAACCACAGCAGATGCTAAAGCACCAACTCAGCTGGATACCGTGTTATGTTAAACATTTCCTGTGAATATTTGATCTATAAATGTGATGTTCCCTATTGTGTATAAACACGTATGAAATGCCTATCTATATTGCACATAAAAACAAGCACCTTCAGTTAAGGTGGATACACACAGACCCAAGTCCCACAGCAGCTGTACAAAAAAAAGCACCAAACCACGTGAAACTTCACTTCTAGGCTAAACCAGCCAGGGAGAGAAACACAAGACTCATTCTGGCTGTCGATCATCTGATGAAGGGGGGATAATATTTCATAAAGAGGGGATAATAGGTGGACCACAAAGGACTGAGAACTCCTCCAAGGATCTATCCCTTGTCTTGGGAAAAAAAAAAACAAAACATGAGCAAATACTACAGTGAGCACAGCCAAGGCCGTGCAGACAGCACACAGAGCTTGCAGGTGAAGTAAGTGAAGGACACTCAGCCTGTAACACCGAAGATAACTTCATTCCTACTTTTTTGAGGCCCCTGATATTTTATTCTGAAAGTCTGTTAAGAAAAGTGATTGCTGCTTGCCTGTCTCCCAAGGCAAAGATTTTGTGAGTGATAAAAGTTGAAAGGAGTCAGTTGGTGAAAGAGCTTCTCCCAACTTGTTTCCTGAAGGCTAAAGTGGAAATGGGGGAAGGGTGGGAAGAAAAATATTCCTGCTACTCTATCCATACCCCTGCACAGGGCTGCTTCTAACAATGATCAGTCTCAAAGTAGAAACTTAAACTAGATTATACTCAACACAGCCAGGCTCTCCACACCGTTTAGAAGCAAGTCTCAAGCAACCTGAATACTCACAATACTCCCAATACAATTTGGCCTTTCAACGTGCACAATAAACACTCCCAAGGTTACAGGGCTGGCTGCCCCTGCCAGATATCCAACACATCCTTCAAAAACCAGGAAAAAACCCCAAATATTTCCCCAACCTCATTTTGTGACCTGTAACTTTTTTTGTTTTCCTTAACTAGACAAGTGAGAAGAGTTCCCACAGAGAGTATGTGAGTGACTGCAAACGTCGCTGGCAGAGGCTGCCTGTTAATGACGTTTACACAGCATTAGGCACAACAGGGCCGCGGTGCTACTGCAGTCACCGAGGGATTATGCACTCAGCAGGTATCCTATCTAAATAACCATCTGACCTGGGCCTGCCTCAAAAGAGAGGAAGGGGAGGAGGCAGATGGAAACCTTCACACACATTTCTGGCCACTGCTCCCAAATGCCCAAGGCAAAGGAAATCCTGAGCAGACAGGGAGCTAAATGCATCCCTCGCTAGCTCTGCTGCGGCTTCCCTGGTAAAGCACACTGGGCTATCTTGAATGACAAGTATTTTCCAAAAGTGGTGGGTTTGGGTTTGTTTTTTTTGCTGGTTTTTTTTTTTTTTCTTCTCCACTACAAAGACACCACATCACACTTGCATAAGCAAGTGAAACGAGCAGCTCATTCATGATGGATAGAGCTGGCACGCTCTCTCTGATCTTTGAGCCAGAGGCTGAAAATGCTTGGGATGTTTAGTGGGAAAAAAAAAAAAGACAAAACCAGTACAGGGACAAAAGAAGTCAAAACCTGTCTCCGTGATTAAGGAGCGCCATTGAGATTCTCCAAAGGCTGCATCCTTCCCCTTTCCTGCACAGAAAGGGAAGGACAATTGCCGTTCCCGGGGCTTTGACAAGGGCGCAGGGAAGGCGGTGGAGCGTTCCGCGCTCCACATCCACTACCCCCGCGGGAGGAGCCGGGCTGGCTCCCGCAGCACCCACCGCTGACACCCTGCTCGCTCCCTGGCGATGGAAGGAGCCCAGGGGCGCGCACCTTCCCGAAGAGGGGCAGGCCGGGGTTAACCGGCTGTGCCCCTCTGCCGCTGCAGCCACAGCCGCCGGCAGCGGTGTCCCCGCAGAGAAAGCGGCGGCGGCACAAAGGGAGCTCGGCGCACAGGCAGCACCCGACTTTTGGTAAAGGACGTGTAGATGGATGTGGGGCACGGGGGACTGGAGCGGGCGCACACAATCTTGGTTTAAATTGCTATAGAAAGGCTGGATTTTCTCCCTTCACATTTGTAAATTTCCTTTAAGACCGAATAGACTAATAAATAAATAAGTGCAGTAATATAGAAGTCTAGGACCCAAAATCATTAACGAGAACCTGAAGGTGCTCAAATTTCTTCCTGGTTCCAGAAGGCCTGCAGTTGAGCCTGACCTGGCCTGAGGGGTTTATTCCAAGCGCCTGTTAAAAGCTGTTTTTAACCCAAAGATTTGAGGCTCATCATCGAGCCTCCCTTTTACAGACAAGCCGGCACATGGCATTCAAAGCTCTCAACTGGTGACAACTGTGGAGTTAACAGCAGAGGTTCCTCCCCATCAAAGAGATGCAAATGAGTCCTGAAGTCATCTACACCTTGCAATAAAACTTGCAGGAACATAAATAGCTGCAACACAGCTTTTTCCTGAGGAGCCAGGTATTCTGGAGTCAGGGAATACTCGACATTGCAACACACTTGTTCACAGCCCGGGAAAAGGTTTGTGAGCCACGAAGCACTCAGCATCCCGGCTGTGGAGCGCTCAGGGCTTGGCAAACGCTCCACAGAAACTCTGCCAAGACGAAACGCCGTGGTGCAAGTGGTACCAGCACAAGACCAGAAGGGAAATGGAGATCACCGTTTCAAACTCTTACTTTTTTTAACCTTAGAAGTCAAGGCCAGAAAAGCACAAATACTACAGCGCAGACTATCTCGGCCCATGGGTAAATGTAAAACAAGCTGTATATTGGAAATTATACTACACGTTTGGAAGGACTCATCAGCATTTTGCTCTGATGAGTCTTGCTAAGGAGATGCTCCTTGCGAAGGAGACATTAACAGTGCAACACATTTACAAAGCTTCATTGCAAGTCACGAGATGTGAATTTTTCATCTGGTCCTTTTTGCTTTCACTTCAGGAATCCTTCACAGGCTATAAAGGAAGACTTTACAAGCACACCACCACCTGTTGGAAAAGCATCTTCAAATGGCATTTCAGCACACGTCTTTTATCAAAAACACATCACAAAAAAAAAAAGTATGTAAGACACCGTGTCAGTGGAACAGTAGCTCCTTTGCTAGAAGGTTGCTTATATCTAATGATGGTAATCCAGGCCATCCCCGCCCCCAGTGCCCTTCTTGTTTCTGTTTATTTTCCTTGAAGGAGAGGAGAGATAATGCAGAACAGAATCTTTCTCCATCCATTATCACCCGCTTCCAGAGCTGGATTTCAGCTAGGGGCAATGGGAGATTTTGAAGCAATTCACCATCTTCAGTACTTGACAGCCTAATTTAACATTACAATTCCTGCAGGAACGGTTGTCTGCAACAGGAAACAAGATACAGTGAATCTACGTACCTCCCTCCAGGTTGCTGTGTACCAGGAGATGCGGTTTCAGCATAAGCTGCCAAACCCACCCCAGAATAGGTTTATTTTAGATGTCTCAAGTTCAAAAGAAGCAAGGCCACGGCATAAGAAGCTTCAGTTCAGTCCCTGAACTCCTGCTCACAGTCCCAGGTAGTTTACCACATGGCTTAGTCTCACTGCATCTGCCACCCGTACCCTCAATCTGCTCCTTAAAACTAGCAGTCTGAACAGAGACGTGCCAGCATAAAAATTCCTCAGAGACAAGTCTAGCAATTCAGTAACCTGCTAATCGTATGAACAGCTTGCTGAGACGAGGTGAAACATGAAAACTAAGATGGGAACCGGTTTCTCCTTCTACCAAAGTTGGAGAGATTAAAATTAAAACATTCAGGGCCTGGCAAACCCTCCCTCTGAGACAGTTTAACGGTGGAAATGTTCGTTTTAATGCAAAGGCAAGTGTGGTTCTTGCAGCCCAAACGCAGCCAGCCATGCCACTTCCCAAGAGACACACGTCAGATCCCGTCTTCTCAGAAATGCCATCCCCGGGGAGCAGTCGGGGTACGACCCTGCGGCACCGCAACGCCGCATGATTTCTCCCGGAGCCGTGGGAGAGCTCGGCTGCAGCTCAGCTAGGAAATGGGGGAAGGTGCAGATAAGGGCAACTGTTGGCCTCAAAGTACAGCAGGTGAAATATCAACCCAACAGAAAGCGGAACGGGCTCTAATCTACAATCTCAGCCACATCAGCTCCTGTTGGCTGAAGGTGCTAACAGCACACACGTGTGCAGCAGTGTCCTGGCAGCAGCACCCACTGGGTGCCACACAAACAGCCTTACAACTACCCAGGTGAGCTCTTTGTTTCTGTGTTTCTAATTTTGATTCGGCAAAAGCCACGCATTTAGAGAATACATAAAATTCGATCAATTTGCTTCAAATGTCTAACTAAAATCAAGAATCCAGAAGAGAGCAAATTTCAGCTAAACGTAGCGTCTTGCAGTTGGAGCCTTTTTTTTTTTTTTTTGCACTGTATAAATCGTATCCATCCCTGGCAGGAAACAGAGAAGCTGAAAGTCTCAGAACTGTGCATTTGTAATTAGATGAGACATTTCCTTCGAGAGGGTAACGTGAAACAGAAGTAACAAAGCAAAACAAGAACAACCTCCTTTGTGCTGCGCACAGATTACATCATTATTCATAGAAATTCCTTGCACATTATTCCTTTGGTGTCCTGCACTGATCAAGCATTTTCCCTTTTTTTAAAAAAAAAAAAATCCTTCAAACTATTTCATAAAGGGTTAAAAGCATAAAAGGAAATAAAAATCCTCATTAAAGAATCCAGCAGTGCAAACGAAACTGAGAATCGGTACACACGTGATGGCCGCAACTGCTAAAAAAATAACCTGGATGAAAAGCTGAAACCCACAGTTAAAGGCATTTTAATAAATGCGTTTAATGTTTCCAGTCAGCTCAAAAAAAAAAAAAGAAAAAAATCAGTTGCAAAACGCACGATGAAAGTAAGAGTGAGTTTTAGTGATTTAAGGATGCTGAAAGCCACCATGCTATAAAAAAGCGCCAGATGTTCCAGGAATACTACAATATTCTGCAATTCTTTTTGAAGTTAAAAAAGAAAAAAAAAAAAAAAGCAGCACCAAAAATAACCCTGCTCCCTTTCAAGTCGCTTCTCAAAATAGCCTGCACTATTAAAAAAAAAACAACAAAAAACCCCACACAACACATGAAATAAAAGGCCGCGGCTGGCAGCGGATAGGAAGCGAGGGGAGGCGGCCCCACGCCGCACCGTCCACGCTCCCAGTACATCCCAGTTGAGCCCAGTTGAGCCCAGCAGAGCGCGGGGCTGGCGCGGGAGAGGCTGCGCGGCGCAG
>VWZK01014938.1:440001-460616 GCA_013396935.1 Baryphthengus martii
CGCGCCAGCCGCCGCCATCCCTCCCTCCCTCCGCCTGTTACCAGGCGAGCGCAGCCAATCGCCGTCCCCAGCGAGCACAAGATGGCCTTTGAACTCCCCACCAGCAACTTCCTGCTGTTTCTAGAGTACACACAGTGCAATGCAGTATGTCTGTCAGCTCTGCGGCACAAAGGAACAGCCATTTTGTGACTCAACTGGACCCGCACCAAAATGCCAGCCGGTGCAGCCGTCCCCTCTCCTTTCGCGGGGAATCGGGGCTTCTCGAGCGCTACCGAAACGAGAAAGGGTTGCCCTCTGCTTTCAGCGGCAGCCAGGGAGGGCAATTTTGGTTTAGCGCCTTATTTTCCCTCCCCCCCTCACCCCGACTCTCTTTCGTGTGTAACTACATCTTCATAAAATGGCTGCCACGTAGAAGGAGGGTGTTGTGCTCTGCGAGGGCTGCAGCACACACTGCAGAGCACTCTGCCTCTCTAAGGTGGCCACTGAGCTAACATCAAACGCTATTTCAAGACCTCAGGCTTCCAGACCTCTGAACAGAAAACAGGCTACGATTTAACCCACAACGTTTCTCCCCCACCCCTTCTCCCCCCCCAAAAAAAAAGATAGTTGAGAGCTAGAGATGCCAAGAGCTGGATACATATGCAAGGATTTGTTCGGCCCTGCAGCTTCTGTAGCAGAAACTGTTCCCACAGTGGGGTGGGTATTTAAGAGGTACAAGAGCAACTGCCACAGATGCAGGCCGGGGGAACCAAGAGGAACAACGTATCCACCGTCTGTTACTTGCTATCGCCTACAAAACTCACTCCGGGACTTTGGGGAGCCCCCAGTCTGCCCTCTCGCCTCTGAAGTTCACATCAGGGTTGCACCATGGATGTGATGTACCCCTCACACACCACCTGCCTTTCAGAAATGAAGCAGAGAAGATGCTAGAAAACACGCCAGAATTGTGTTCAGTTATTTAATTCTCAAATCCCAGGGACACAGGAGGTGGTTACTAGTAACTGCAGCGCACCAACTTCTATCCTAGGTGGAGAAAGTTGCATGAAATCAATCAGCTTCAAGTTTGGAAAGATTTCCTGTCAATAAACAAAGGACAGGTGTTGCTGTTCATCTAGAAAGGCACCAAGTACACCCCTCAGCTTGTAAAGTGTGAAGAGCTAATACCATTTCCCTCCCCAGGAATAATCCTCTGGCTTGGGACAATTCACAGGTACTTTTGTTTCTTCAGCATACGCTTTTGTGTTTCCTTAGGACTGGAAAAGTAAGAGTCAATTCCAAACACTATTTCCCAGTCAGGACACTAAGGTGGTGTACAGGAACTGTATTTTCTTCTGCTGTAACTCCTTTCCCTAGTCCTTGCAGTTTTGCTTCCCCATCGCAGGTGAATGGCACCGGCCATATCTACCTTTCCCACCCATCTCCACCACCCAGGCCTCCCACCAGGGTTTACGAAACAGGACTTCAGGTGTCTCCACAGACGCCGAGCTGGTCTCACAAGGGGCCAGCAGCACGTGAAGCGCAGCCCTCAGTGCCTTTCTGGGCTACGGTAAAGCAAAGCGGTGGCTTTACTTCCTAGAAATCATTTCCCCTGCAACTTCAAGTCAACCTCAGGAAGTAAAGCCCATTTTACGACATTCAGCTGACTCACAGCTCAGCAACAAGCTCGACAGGGCTCACTCGCAAATATCCTGTGCTCAATTGTTCCCACACTCCAGGTGAATGGATGTTAACCACCGCAAGTTTATTTTGAGGAAAAGAAAAAAAAAATTCGTGAAGGGGCAGAAGGGGAACTTCACACAACAGGTGTGAGGCGTCAATTGATCCATTATGATAAATCACCTTTCAATGAAAACACCACAAGCACACAGGAGACTCTATGCAAATATAACACCCCTAAGGACAAAAAACCCAGAGGTCTTCTTTCTGCAGAACTACTGCTTCATGTCCCCAGTTTAATCTCGTATTTAACGTAATATTTTAACACCGATAAAATACCTTAATTTAGATGTCCTGAACAAATTATACCTGTTATTGCTCTTGCTGATAATCTGCACTTTAAGAAAAAGCATAAAGACTTAAATAAGATCAGAAGTTTGTTGGGTTTTTTTTGTTTTGTTTTTTTTTTTTAAATTGACTTTTTTAAGCAATATTTTACATGCAGTATTTACGGTAATAAAGCTAGCACAGGTTGAAAGTCCGATGTGTTTTTAAATTGCATTATTATAAAAAGTCTGCATAGGTGCTGTATGTAATGCTTCAACAGTCCCTGAGGCTAATTGAGTTAATAATAATTTCAAATTGAACAAACTTACCCATATCCATTTTAGGATTTAGTATTTGACTGCAATTTTAATGCATCCAGAATAGCAGCCAAGTTTATGCTAGGAGGTTACAGTCGTTTGCTAACAGATCTATAATCCCACATCATTTCAAGTTTTTTTGTGTTTAAGGAAGGTAAAACACTGGACATCAAGAACACTATTCAAACACCTGCAACCATCACATAGAGCACATGTGATACAACAGACAGTTCAGAATTCTTTTTTATTAATGTCGATTAAAAATTGCTGAAGACAACACCAGAGAAAAATAAACAGGCCACGATTCAATTCAAATCAACAAAATGCAAGTGTATTTACAAACTAGGAAACAAAAAATGCATAGAGTTTCATTTCCAATTTTCGAAAAAGACGACCCTTTAAATACAAAACGAGCAATTCAGTAATTGTATTTCTGCATTCCCAGCAAACAAACATTGCGAGTATTTCATATTTTTCCCCACATCAAGGTTAAGTTTATAAAAAAATCTGTAAAAAAAATCTCATTACTCGACAAAAATAAATAAAACCACCCTGAGCAAAAAAAAACATTAAACAAGCAAAGCATTTGGAGCCTCTTGTTAACACTCCCAGTGTATATTTTGTGATACAAAACGCTATCACCAGCAGGAGAAAGTCTGGCCAAATTGTACAAAAATAATCTAAAATACCTAAACAGTATCAAAGTTCTACAAGCTGAAATAAAATTTGAAGTAAGGGGTATCAGACAAACAGGCACTTTCCAGTTTCTATTTTAAAATGAGCTTTTTTTCATTCATGTAACTTTTTCTTGTGTCTATTTACTATAATTTACTACTACACCAGGCTTCTGTATGGCCCTCAGTTAAAGTTTAGACTTCTGAGATTCTTCAAAGAAAAATTTGCCTTGTATGTAAAATGGTGCAATGCAGCAACGGCTAAACCGACAAGGTCATTTTCCACAGCACAAAAAAACCTAAAAATTGAAATTCAAAAGCTGGAAAAACATAATACAGAGGAAAGGGCTCCCCTGAATAAAGGTACAGTACCTTTTGACTATGACATGGGCCCTTAAGTCACAACACAACTTTCAGAAATTGCTACCAAAAAAAATTAGGGTGTGGCATGCTAACAATCTCAAGGTCATTCCTTAAAAAGGAAGCAAAATCAGTAAAATGTTTTGTATTAAGCACTGACAGAAACCCAAGGCTGTCAAAGTAAACAGGGTATTCACAGGTTTTACCAAAAAAAAAAAAAAAAGTAAGTTGATAGATCATACCTCGATGCATTGCTGTGGACTGAACCCTCCTCTCCTTGGCTTTTGTCCTTATTTCTCATCATCTTTTTATTCTTAAATATTAAGAGGGGGTCAGGGGTGTCTGTTTGCTTTGAAGTCCTGTGCCCAGGTATTTACTGTCAAAAGTTGAAAGAAAGGTAAGGTCCCAGTTCGTTTCACTGGCTTTCAGTATCAGGAACAAAGTCCTGACGCTGCAATGATATTGTTATAACAATACACAACACTGATCAACACGGCAAAACGGAGATTTAAAACAAATAATCGTTTTTAGAAGGAAAAAATCCGAGAATAAACACAGTGGAGGAGCATCCTGCAAACTTTCCCAAAGTAACGCTGGATGCAAATAATCTCTGTATCTTATTGCGTCATCCCAATACAGCTCAAATCGGTCGAAAATCAAAGTACTCAAAACGACAGAAATCTAAAAATTATGATTATTAATTGCTCACCTACCTGATCCATGCACCGCCGCCAGGACCAAGTCGATATTAGTTTCGGGTAGTGGAAAAACATTAGATCCAAAATATTTAGAGTTAGAACGATAAAATACGAATTTCGGAGAATAAAAAAAAAAATAGATATTCTAATCCCAAAAATATGCTGCCGGTAAAGCAAAAAGAAGCGCTAATTAGTATAAAAATGTCCGGGGGAAAAAGCTCATTAGGAGAGCGCACAAAAATGGAGGTACGCCATGGCTTCTAAGCTGGAAAAACAACGACCTGGGCTCTCTCCACGGCTTCTTCTTTCCAGCAAGGCACGAAAAGGGAGCCCTCAAAAGCTGCTTTTCTGCCCGAAAAAGGTCCGCTCGGCCCCCGATTAGTGCCTAGGAGAGGCAAGGGGCTGTGGGGGCCCCCTGAGGCTGCCCGAAAGTTAGGGAAAGTTGCGTAAAGTGTTGGGGAAGGCACGGAGCTGAGCGCGCTCTCTCTAAGGCACAGCCGCCATCTAGAGCTCCTTCCCAGCTCTGAGCTCTGCCTTTGATTGACACTCTCTACATTTACCCCACAACTCAGGTGATGTACCATAGACCCACCCCTTCATTTCTACCAAAAAAAGAGATAGCCTCCACCTAAAGGGTGCCTGCTACCCCCACAGCCCTGGCTGCTTCCAACTACCCCAGCTGAAGGGGCACCTTAACCCCATGTGGCTCAGGCACCCTTTTGAAACCAGAAAGAGATGGAATTTGTGCCTTTTGTTTTAAAGATTTGCTAAATATTTCAGTGCCTGGGCTAAAATTACTTCCTCCCTGGACAGGAAGTGGTGCTGTTACAAGCCATTTTGAAAGAATGGAAGTGGAGCTGACAGCCATGCAGCCACCAGCAACCCACCTTGGGGCTCACCCCACCCAAGGGGGAGCTTTTTTCCACATCAGGGGCACTATCCCCAAACAACAGCTCCACCATCCGTCACTCAACAGCTGCACTTAAAGCTTGGGAGGAGAGCGTCGGGCGCTCCTAAGCCAGCCCGGTGTCGCTGAGCTCCCCCTCCAGCTCCACAGCGCCTCCCTAGTGGTTTCCCCCGACAACAAAAATCCAACAGCTACGTCATTTTCACCAGTTATGCGAAGGCGCTGTTGTAAAATAAGCCCAACACCAATAGAAGGGTTATTTCTGATTCACTTTCTTAACCCATTAATGTTCATTAACAGAGTTTAAGCCAACAAATGAATTCACCGCTGTACAGTAGCCAAGCCGTAGAACTGGAAACCAAGCAACATCCGAAATACAACATCCCCGTATTGAGAGGATGTACCACAGAGGAAATGGAGGAGATCCAAGCATCCCCCAGTCGCTTGTATTCTGACTCCCGGTTGTCTTCCCACAAGTAACAGACTCCTTCAAGCGCAAGGACATCTTGCATATTCAAAAGCATCACAACAGGACAGTGAAACCAGCCACTAGGGGTGGGAAGAGGGTAATAGGCTAGTTTGGCTTCTATGGGGACACCCATGGCACAGCATCCCAACAGCCTGAAAACATTGGCCTCTACCAGTAGAGCCAAGACAGTCCCCATCAACTCCTCCATACGCTGGCCATTTACATCCTCCGGCAACCTTTCCACACCAAGCGGTCTGAGTAAGAACCGATGCCCTGCCACATCCATTTTAAAGAGTTTCACCTTACTGATTATTTCCAGAAGCCCCCTTGCACCTCAGCTACAAGAACTACAAAACACAACGCAAAACCATCCCAAGCAACTCTGGGTAACGCTCAGAAAATCTGCTCATCTGAACGGGATTCCCTTTAGGTTGGTCCCAGTAGCCAACTCCACCATGGAACACATGGCAAAACCAAACCGAAGCGAGCATCTACCACCATTCCACGGGTACAGGCAATTCAGCATGGCAAAAAGTGGGTATTTGCAAAGAAGCCTGAGCAAGCCAAAGGGTTAAACACACACAGTGGGGTTTTCTTTCTTTCTGTTTGGGTTTTGTTTGTTTTTACAAGAAACCACCTAGGTCATCTCAGCAGCAGCCTTGTCATCTTGGCCCTTCAGCAAACACACAACCATGAAACTTAGGTGCAACATACATGGGAAGGTGGCTACACTTTAACTACTGGATCCACAAGAAACTTCAAAAGAAACTGTTTTTTTGATCATTAGAACCATTTTAAAATTCATTCATAAAGGTTAACATGTCAACTGTAGCAATATCAAAAATAACTTTTTTTTTCCTCATCAAAGACACGGTGCAGGATCACACAGCTAAGGCTGCACTGAATAGCGGTGAAGCAGATTGGACACCTGTACACAACAATTTTGATTGTTCAGGAAGTATGTCATCCAGGAAATCTGGTGAAAAGTTTCTGTACCCATACACAACCAAAGAAGTAGAGCTTAAAGCGTTACACAAAACATTCAAATACTCCTTTATTGTCATATTTGATATCAATTCCCTCTGAAAATAACTTCAGAAAGTTCAGCAGAAGTACCTGACAATAGGCCAAGGACTGAAAAACCTCTAATATTAAGCACCTGAATGAACAAACCAGCGAATAAAAATTCATTGGAAGTCATGGCAAAGTGAGCGTAATTTGCAAATGAAAACCACATTTTAAATCAAGTATAGCACAAAATTTTACCTTGCCTTTAGTGCTTAGCAGCTAAAGCATTTCTCACTTTAATAGCAACCAAAAATGTAACCCACTTAAATATCAACACAATTAGAAAAAAAAAAAATATATCAGCCAGAAAGGACAAACACAAAGTATGAAAGAAACCAAAACCTTTTATTAAATCACTTCAAAAACATTACATTTTGTTCAGAGGAGCAGCAACAGATAGACCTCTTACCACAGGAATGTGCCTGTTACGCACACACAACCCGAGATTAAAATTTTGCCACCCAGTTCTCAAACAGATCCATCATTGGGTAGTCACTGATACCATCCCCTGATTAATTCAAGTGCAAAGTCCATTTTGATAGGATGATCACAACCCAGATCTTCTCTGGTTTAATAACACGAGAGTCCACGTTTTAACCTCCTTTTGTTGGACAGACATATCACAGCACTCATGCATTAGTCCATTTCCTCAACCTCTTAATCAACAGTGGAACTGCCATCTTGGTGCCTCATTCGTAGACTCCTTTTGACACTCTTCATCTGATTGGATTCTTTATGGAAAATTAAAAGAAAAATGCTGTTGGAATACAGGTCAAAGCTTTAAACTAAGATATTCAACTACTGTAACTTGAAGGTTATTTTAAACATATAGCTGGTGCTTCATTCCATATTAGACATTCCAGAAGATCTACTTTTATTGTGAACAACGTCAAATCATCAGTTCAAAAGTCAAAAACACAAAAACTTTAACCAAAACTATAAAGAAGTAGAGGAAGAATGATTAGAAGTTCAAGAATCCTTTCAGGCTCTAGAAATTCCATTCAAAATGTCTCCATCATGTTAAAACAGAAGAGAAATCAATAATGGAGAACCTGAGGTATGTGCTCTGGCAACCATCTTTATGGGACTAACTCATCTACTAAAGCTGACCCTGCTTAGTGGAAAACCAAGTTTATAATAAGCCAAATTTTTTAACTATTGTCCATGCTCCTTTCTTCAAAGACACAGATTCACCAAAACCAGTGTCACAGGTATGAAAACTGGTTGCCTATGGACAGATGGTGACTGGAGACAAGACATTCCACCATCTTCATCCAGTTTCCCAGCTCACAAAAGACACACGGTGCAATAGCAAACACACACACACTTAGAAACAAATGCAATGACTGGATTTTGTTACTGGTAGGAAAAAATGTGTCAGAAGTTAGATGAAAACGGCAACGAGTTTCATTAGTTGCCTTTAGGAAGGCCACCATACTACTCCTGATCCATATTCCAACTTTACTCTTCATATAACATTAACCACGTCCAGGTGAATGACAAACCAAACTGATCAAATGGCTTCTACATGGAGAAATACAACTCAAATGCCCCCATCTTTACATTTTCTTCCAAAAAATAATTAGGTCACGTACTAAAAAAATAGATACTGCTCCTCCTAATGAGCAAAAAAATAAAAATCAAGTACAGGAAGTTACTAAGTGTTAAGAACGTAATTTTAAAACCGATGCTAACTGTAGAAGAGACTGACATGCAAAAAAGATTTCAGAGTGTCTTCATGATTTGAGTATCTGCACTCCAAAATACATTTCTTTTTGAACGCGTAGAGCTTTAACCTCATTGTAGCCTGAAAGCCACCTCCAGCACTGCGCTCTTCCCTGATAACCCTGGGCAGATTCTCACAACCAGCGATGCACAAATTACCCACAGTCCAGCAAAACCCAGTGGAGCCATCTAGCGGTCTCCGTCTCACCGCTCCAGTTTCCCCACTCTCATTTCAAAACAACCAGTTACAGCCAAGCAAACAGCAATGGAACCAGTGCAACGAGTCTCGGTCCGACTTACACAATTGCCCATACGTCCTGGTTTATATTCCCCTTCAGATTTCCTTGTTCTAAAAACAATGGAAAAGGACGGCACATACAAGTGCAACACAGGACCTGGCAATGCCCTTTGCATCGTGCAACACGCGTAGCTGTAATAGCCTCCAACTACAGGAGCTTCACAGTTTTGGAAACAGAAATGGAATATCCAAGTTTGCAGAAATTCTTTCTTTCAAGCATTTGACTCATCCTCAGTTAAGACACAAGTTAAATATTTTGAAGGTTTTTTTATTTTTTTTCTTCCCCACACTAAAGTGAATAAACAGCTTTTGGAGGTTGTTCCGGTGTTGGGCTTTTGGTTTGTGTTTGTTTTTTTAGTTCTTATTGGTATAGAAGCCTAATTTCAATTCCATTTAGGCATCTGAAGATTAAACTTTGAATAATTTTTAGGGTTAATGCCAGAGGTACCGTAAGATGGTAAATAAACCATCAAAGTTGTCCATTATTGTCACAATCAAATCCTCAGAAATACTAACACGATCACAGCACAAAGCCCATAAATAAGACCGTTAAAATATTTTTTATACTTATTGTAAGAAGCTTAATATAAGGAAATTTGTTTACTAGCATCAGCTTTCCCCACCTCTCAAAAACATCATTTAGTTATATATTAGTCAACTCCAAAAGGCTCTTTCCAGTTGGGTTTGCCTTTTGCCTTCCAACACAACTGAGATCTGCCAAAAGCAATTTAAGGGCAAATTTCCCTACTAGGTTCATCTACGCTTGGTTGTACCAAAAAACTTTGTCAGCAACTCTGCCACATTCATTTTAAACTCTTCTCTTGACCTTGTAAAATAATTAACAGTAAATTGAAGTGACAATATATTATAATTAAGAATATGCTACAACAGCCCTTGTTCTAAAAGCCATTCATACACCAAAAAGACGCCACAGGAATGGCCAAAATATTAAAAGGAAGCTGAAAACTTTTTCATGTGAAATCTACATTTGCTTTGTAAGATTTCACAGCTTTTCTTATGAATTAAGACACACTTCTCCAACAAGTTTCAATCATGTTCCAAAAACATACTCGTTCTGCACTAAGAGATCTGCAGCGATCCTACACTTCAGGTAGTCATTGAAGAGCCACATTTTTTTTTTTTCTGGATGACAAGAATATTTCGTTCCTCCTGTAACATCATTTAGGCATCATCACATTTACCAAAATTCTACCATCTACTATTTACTGCATTTGTTTCCAGACACGGTATTTTGGTCATGACAAAAAAGGACGTGGGAAGCCATGGAATACTTTCAAAGCTTCCTTCAAACCACTGGTAACATACTGACACTTGGTACCAACCGCCAGAAACCATTCCCAAAAGTGCCTAAAGGTTTAAGGCAACAGTTTTGAAACATCTGAGCTCACAAAGTTTTTCTCTTCAGATTTTTTTGTAGTTAATTATCTGTTGCTCTATTAAGAGACCACAGCAATCCAAGACAGCCCTCACGGCTGAAAACACGGCTTCCGCAATTCCATGGCTATTGAAAGCTTGCACTTCTGAAGTGAGAGACTGAAGGCCAAGAACACGTGAAACACCCACCCAAGCGCAGAAGACACCGACACGTTTACAAGGTTTTCCAATCCCTCACCCTGAAGCTTACACTTGAAGAGCAAGGTGACATCCCTGCTCCAAAAGGGAATTTGCTTCACTCCAACAGAGGGAGCTGAATGGACAGAATCAAGGTCTGTGCGAAGCCAAATCTGAAGTTCCACACTTCAAAGTTCCCTAAAGCAAGACTTTATTCTCAAAGACATGTCTCTGGTAATTTTTATGGTAGATGTCAATAAAAAAGCCTATCTGCTTTTTCCTCTAACGACCATAATCATATTCTGTCCAATCTTTAGAAGTACCTAAGTAGTCTGGACAGTCTTAAGTCTGCTTTTACCACTATTAGATGTTCAGTAAGCACAGCAGTAAAAGCACAAGTCGTACAGAATCAGGGATTTAAGGAAAGGCTGCTCGCCAGGTTTCTCAAATTTAGAGATTAATTTCAGGCAAGATGTGACTTTATTCACACATGTACTCTTTTGTGGGTATTATTTTTAAATAATAAATTTTATTGCATGAAGCAAAGCATACCAATTCAGTAAGGCTCCTGGTCTTTTCAAGTATTTCCCTCCTTCTATTAAAAAAATATAAATAAATAATAAATTAGGATCGGTGCTTCCACAGAACCATCCATCTTAACCAGAGAGGGTAATATTAGATCTTCCAAGATTCATACATTTGGATGTTTTTACAAACACATTTGGAAGTAACTTCTTTTGAGGACAACTGCTTAAGTCAGGCAAGAGTTTTACATTCACCCCTTCCTTTAGGTAAGGGTTATAAACCAGAAAAGGATGGAAAAAGGACTCAGTGTGTAACTGAAAAGCCAAATTCCTGCTCAAGGAACCAGATCTAACAACAGCTAATTTACAATCCAATGAGAGAAAAGAGGAAAAAATGCACACAGATTAATATAAAAAAGGACCATGAGTCACATGTTTAGAGAGTACAGCAGGCAACTGGGGAAAAAAGGCGACAGTGGACAGCATAGGAAGAGTTTTGAGGAACAGCTGGAAAGAGTAACATTTACTTCTGACATAGCAAGAAAAATGCTGTTCTACACATACCTGCAGCGTGAAAAACAGCTTAAAAGACTTCTGAAAGAACAAAGTAATAAAACTTACACAAGACAGTAGAAAAAGCGATGAAACACTAATCAAAGATCAAAGCTGAGCACATGTAGACACAGTAAAAACTGAACTCCTCAAAATTCATGACTTCTACTATTTTGCTTCAGGACTGAAAGCTCTGATAAAAGTGCTTCCAAATGAAATGTACCTAAAAGCAGCGCACGGCCAGGATAACACGGCCTAGTCAGGTTTGCACCTTACCCCCACGTACTCCTTTTTCCTTTCAGAAGCTCTACGTTAGTCTCCAGATTACGAGTAAATCAGAAGAAAGGGCAGGACTTCGGAGTACAAACAGGGAGTAGCTGCTTTTCTAGCATCTGAGGCAGCCCAGGTGGCCGTCTGTACAAGGTAACCACGGCTGCTAAAGGTCTCTGCTGCCATAGAGCCACTGGACAGTTAAAAATCACTCATTTATCCACTGAAATGAGAGTATTCGCATCTTGGAACAACATTTCCTCGAGCAGCCTGATGTCTAAGGCAGGCCTTAATCAGGTAGCACATACTGAAAGAACTGTCTCCAAGAAACTGCCTGTTTTAAAGAAAAGCATATATCCCAAAGCATAGCTCAGCAGCAACTAAAAAAGTTAACTCACACACACAAAATGCAATGGATGCCCTAATTAAAAACGTGGAATCCAGGAGTCTGAATTTTAAGCAGCCCCAAGACTAAAGGACTTGGGTCATTCCAGAGACAACTCCCGAGAGAGTCACAGAATGTGCCAGAGACAGCAGAAGGTCATCAAGACCAAATTCCTTTCAGTTACGGAAACTGGAGAAAATCCTATCCCCAGATTCATTCAGTATAGAAGCGAATGAATTTTTCTGCTCGAGTTGCCAATTTGACATTGGGATTATATGAGGAATGATTCCTAAATGGAGTCTATCAGCCAGCAGTTTCAGACAGGAAAACCTATCAGCATTACTTATTTTCTGCAAAGCTGAAGCTTTATGAATGAAGAACAAAAACAGAAAAATCATAGAACAAAAGACACTCACTGGTCCTGACAGAAGCATGAAGGACAACATGAGATGCTCGTAAGACAAGCTCTCCCTGCTACGATACTTTCCACACTACTTGTTGTCCAAGTAGCGTGTAGCACTTCTCTACAGAGACAGCCATTTGTGCACCAAACCCAGCTGAACAAGGAAATCTATGGTTTAATAGTTCTCAATGAAATATGGAGTCAAAAGACAGAGGCAGAGGACCAAAGAATTACAATTAGATACGAAACCTGTTCTCCAGCGAGACAGGTTGAGTGTACTGAACAAGTACAGCTTCATTGCCTAAGAGCTCAGCAAGAATGATCCTGTCATCTAGAGCCTTCTAGAAATAACACATGCTCACACAGACACTCTTCTAAGGAATATCAGACGTAGTCAGTCAAAAACTTCAGCAAATTAAACATTACAGTCTTATGTGTGTGTGTTGGTTTTTTAAAGCTAAAACGTAAATGTTATTAGGAATAACAACTTACCGATGCTTCAACCAAGAGCAGTTACTTTGCTTACAGTGAGTAAATCAATTCCTCAACACATCTGTAGGAAAAATGATATATTAAACACTTGGCTTACAATTTTTAAAATAAATAAAAAATAAAAAGCTCTCTAGAAAATCAGAGCACTAGCCTAAGAGTATTACAAAAGCTCTATCCTCAAATGAAAACAAAAAAACCCCAAAAACATCTCCGGCAGATCAAAGCATACAGTACAAAAGACATTTTTATAAAAAATTTGAAGAATCTACAGGCAACCTGCTATTAAAGAACCTGTGCAAACCACCCAAGAAACTCAGACCTAAACCTGTACACAAATCCTTCGACAAAAAAAGCTACATGAACAGAAGTCGTCTTTTTTTTAAATTTTGAAAACAGATTAACCAGGCATTAAGTGGAAGTGTGCTTAAACTAACTGATCTGCTCTTCACATAAAAAATAACTAAAATGGTCATTTTTCTGGGAGGTGTTATCAGCTTGAGGCAGTGGAATTATTTAACACACTGATATGGAACAAGTTACCCATTCTGTATTTCAAAGGTATCCACATATGGACAGGACCTAAATTTGAAAACTCGACTTGGAAAATGCATATTGTCAATCTGCATCAACAAGCATTAATCAAAACCACCTTAAGAAGAGGTAGCAAGATAATAATAAGAACTAAAAATCTAAAACTCATGAAGCCCCCATTTTTTACTGTAAATTTTGACCACAAGAAGTCATCCAAACATGTTATCCACCTCTCACGGATGAGCAAACTGCTTCTCTCGCGATCTCTCAAAATCTACTTATATTGGAACATAACCTCAAATACGTAAAAATTAATGAACCTATTCAGTGACAGCATATTGTGCATAATTTTCTATAATCTTCTCAATTCTCCTCTGCAAATTGATAGCTACTCACATGTGTTGAAACAAAGCTGCGATGAATAGAATTGTAATTTCTTTGTTGATGTAATTTACTTGAAATGATTAATATGGAAAAAGAACCCCCTTTAGGGGAAATGATAAAAATTACAGTGCTAAACTGGCACAAACATGTAGAATATCCTAATGAGCATAAAATTAAGAGGTTTAAAAAAATGCATTTAAATGTGATCCAAGAGCTGCTATTAAATGGCAGCACAAAACTGAAGTACTTCTAAAATGGAGGGTGGGCCCGTTGTAGAAGCACAAGATGGTTGCTGGACTTTGATCATCGAAGAGGAACGTCAGTCATGAGAAGCGTAAGAAATGAACTAGGTAGAGGTTTACTTATGTCCTTTAAATCTCCTCCTGTCCTACACGTACTATTTCACTTAAAAAAAACCACCTAGAAACTACAATTTAATAAATGAAGACCCAGTAAAGTGAATGATTTAAAGATTTCCATCTTACAGCTCTCAGTCATTTTCAGTAATCGACAGCACAGATAAAAAGTACATCATCTGCATTCAAGTTTGTTCCTGTTTTCTTTACTTCTACAGTTAGTTATGGTAATTTCACAGAAACTGTTATGAAAATAACTTCGTATTGCTTTGTCTCACCACAGAGGAACACCTTCCTCTACTGAAAAAGTTACTGAGACTTGACCAGAGTGTGCTCTTCTGACCTCAGCAAAATTTTGCTGAAGGAATCGGCTGTTTGTTGGGGTGGTACCACTCAGGAGCACTAAGACTTCTCTACTCTGAAGCGAACGGATGAACCAAACGAGTTTTGTAACAGCAGCAGCAAGATGTTAATAACTTACTACATTTCTTTCATATGATCCCATCAACAATCATTTTTCCCACCATTATAAAATAACCACTGTATTTTGCGGTTTTGAATTTTAATATTCAAAAATCTCATTCCCTCCTGAATTATGGAATATATCACAAAAGCTGAACGTTTATGCCAAGAGCCACAAACTATTGAGCTAGCAAATAAAAGTTTCACCTGAAATAACTTAGCCTTTCAGATTAACACCTGGATTTCCTATTTAACATTCAATTTGTTTAATAAATGTCAACTTAAAAATCTTTTAATCAGACTACTCACAGTAGTATGCGATTAAAAAAAGCCATCTCCTATTTAAAAATAAACATGGATTTACGTTTTTTTAGGTAGTCTTATAGCTGTGCCTTATATTTATTTTTAAATTCTAGAATGAGATGTCCTAAGAACAGCACAGCCTACGTCATACAGAGCATTCCTTCCATCATGGGTCCATGACTCCTCCACCAAAAGATTGTCCCTGCTAGCCCTAAGAATTAGGAAAGTCTATCTCCTTTTACTGCATGAGGTGAGGTCAGACACTCTAAGGCTATTGACCTGACAGCAGATTATTTTTCAGGATAAATTAAGTATTTCAGCAAAGATGATACAGACGCCCACACCACTGCTTTTCCACACAGGCTGTCCATGCCACAAAGGAATTCTACGTGAATACTTTTAACTGGCCTTCTACCACCACAGAGACCAGCTTCCTCTACCGAAAAGGTTATCTAGACTTGACCAGAGAGTCTTCTGACCTCACCAATTTTCAATAATATTTACAAGGCTGGGCATGAAATTAAAACTTCCCTCAAGTCCCCAGCAGCGAGCATCTAGCCTGCTGAGGGTCTATGTCCCTAAGCTAAGGATCAAGCTGCCATCGAGTAGATGAAAAATATGCTCTTACAAGAAAAGGCAGCTTCAAAGAGCTCACAGAAGTAACAAGGGACATTTAAATTATTTTTTTATTCTAGTTATTCAGTACAAACAGTACTGTGATGATACAGAAACACGTAAGACCATTAAGATTGAAGTGCTCAATTTTTTATTCATCATAAAACACTCAGGTCAGCCAAGATGACTCTGCTCTTGAACACTGTCCTTTATTTTTTTTTTAAAGAGTAGGTCAATTAAAAGTTGCAGCTTTAGACATTTAAGGATTTAACATCAGGAATACAAGTCTTGTGTTTGATCAGTTCAGTCCCATCGTTACTATCAGACTTTTACACGAATCAGGCTACTCTTGCCTTTATCCTAACAGACTGCACAATATCTGGTGATTTTGACCCTCTAAATTAAAAATCCATGTGGGATTTCAAATAGGTTCTGCAGTTCTTCTCAAGGTACCAAGTAATTTCTCATTCTCAAACTTCGCATCAGACAGTTACACAAGAAAGTTCTAGAACATACCCAACAGCCTCGTTCGTCAGCTGTGGTTTGTTGCAGGACAACCACGGTGTATGGTACACATCTAGTATCTATAAATATTATTTAAATGCTGCCTTGATCTGCAAGTGACTTACTGCAAATAAAGTTTATGCAAAACTCATATAGGACTTCTCTTCTACGAACAGGCTGAAGCCTTCATCCAAGCCAAAGTGCAGCTGCACTCAGGTAGGGGTTGACAAGATCTGTATTCTTAAACTACCCTGATAAATTCTGTCATTTTAAAAAGTAAATTATCAAGAGTATTTTTGAGAATCCTGATACACGTCTTCGTGAAGACGCGTTACACTTTGAGGTCCTGAATAGGGACTGGAGTACATTAGCACGGTAAAGCTGTGAAAAGGAACCAGTTAAGACAGGCAAACAAGATCCCCCACTTTTAATTACATAGTGGTGAAAGCATGACTCAAATGTAACCTGTTACTCTGTCTCTAAATGCAGAACCTTAAAATGTAAAGAAGAAAAATAATAATCAAACATTAGAAAGCTGATTTGTTTATACTGCAAGGAGGACAGCGAGGTACTTCGTAACAACTGGGTGCAGGTTTATGCTCTTAAAAGCAGAATTTACACTGAGAAGACAATTTCTAAGTTTTTTGTATAAAAATAATCTATTGGGAAGCAAAAACTTATGACTGTCACTTGCTAATGAAGCAATACCTTGAATTGATGCAAAGACATTTCTAAAGTTTGATTAGAATGAATGCCCTTAGCAGGGATGGCAACCCTCATAAGCAGCTTTATTTTGCAACATGCTGACATGGGCATTTCAGATTCTTAAAAAAAAAAAAAGGCTTAATTATGAGTGACCATAAAAAGACTAAAAAGACTAGAAGATGTGTAAGGAGGCATTAAGGTTACTGCATTTAGTATGTACCAACAGTTTTCAAATGCATTAAAGCTTGAAAGAAAATTCAACAAGGTAAAACACTGTAGATAAGTTCAATGTTTATTTTGTAAAAAAAAAAATTTCCAGGCTAATTCAAAAAAAAAAACCACCACAAAAGCAAAGAAAACCCCATGACACAGGATAACATACCTGGTACGCACAGCACAGAGTTTTGCTCGAGATCCTCCACTCCAGGAGCCATCTCAATCTTTGGAAGTAAGAACAATATCCAGTAAAGCCTTTAAAGAAAAAAACAAACACACCACAACAAATACAAAACCAAGTTTGTCGGAAAACGAGGGTACATACAGATTCTACCTACAGTTCCAATGTTCTCCACTGATACAAACTTTTCCAAAGCAGATAAAGTGTCTTAACGATTAACAAATTTTTTACCTAAGTATAAAAATGTAATATTCTACCCTAGCCACGTATTAGCTTTCAGCTGTCCAAAAATCAGAAACAAGCCCCCAAAACACATCCTTCTGTACAAATACCTAAAGTCTAGGGTTAGTACTGTCATGTACAAACTCTACAATAACCCCAAGCATTAATACTACCAACACTAGAGTACGAAATCCAAGTATTTTTCCAAGTTCAATGTACATTTTCCCTGGTGAAATGGGACATACAGAACTTTTGGGTTTGTAGGTGTAAACACATTTTAAAAAAACAGAGCAATCCACTTGTTAAACAGTCTTAGTAAACTAAAATTTATCCAGAAGTAGCAGAATAAGAATGACATTAAAGACAGTTTACCCAGATCTGAAGAAAAGCGCAAGCTTTTAACAAGTCCAAATAATTTATAAAACGTGTCCCAATTTAAAAAAGAAAATCTTCTTCCCAGCTGCATAGTAGAAAAAAGGCAAATCTCAAAATAAAATTAAAAAAACACAAACCAAAATTAACATATTAGCACAACTTATAACTATTCTTACCTAAGAAAATAAGGTACGAACGATCCTTCTGGAAGTCAGTCAGGAAATAAGATATTGTTCATGGAATTCTACCTAAAAAACAGAAGAAAGTATGGAAATTTTCAGCATTTTGCTTTAGAAAACCAGAACAAGTCAAATACTTGAAATGTATTGATCTTTGGGTACTTAAGTCAGGAAAAACTCATGATAGCAGTAACTGGATCTTTAGAACTCAACTCTAAAAATAAAAGTACAAGTAGCTGTACATACTTGGCTGCAGAAAAACCTGGAGATGAGGAGTGACCGACATACAACACGCATGATCTACACTTTCGCATGAATAACTGCAATCTGCTCTTCTGTCTCCCATTATTTTAATTTTCAATGACTTAAAAGATCAAATGTTTAGCCAATTTAAGATTATTTTTCTCGAGTGATTTATCACTCAAGAGCTCTCAATCTTTGTACTTTTTTTTTAAAGACTTTAGAAGTAGGTAATGTAAAATTAAACAAAACGTGTGGTGATAGCAAAGTAATTCTAAAATGGCTTCTGTCATCAGCTTCTATGAATTTTAAGTCTCAAGTTATTTGATCCCCTCCAAAAATATACCTTTTTTCCCCTGCAGAACACAGTTTTAAAGGCTTCAGCTTCTTTAACCTTTAATCAGATCCCCAACTATGCTCTTTACCACAAGGAACACCATATTTGCACTACTTCCAGTCAACTTTTCTCGCCTTTTGTTAAAAGGCTTAACATTTCATTTTGCAGCAGTTATGTTTATCACCACTATTTCAGACTCTAGAAGAAGCCTGGAATCATTCTGTAAATACGTGGGTAATTTTAAAAAAAACCAAACACCCAAAACATTTTAATGTTATGTTAAAAGATACCTAATTCTAAATTTTAATTCATACACCTTACACACAAAAACGCAGAACCATTAACTAAAATACATTAAGAAAGAGTAGTTTATTTTCAGATACACTTAGTTGCTATTTTATTTTCAGGAGCTGAAAGAAACAAGCCAAAGCTATCCTAAAAATTATCCCTTATTAAATATATATATATACACACAGACAGAGCAGACACCCACCTAAAGCTAGAACTTTCTTTTCAGCCAACTGTGTGTTATCACAACCTGTTCTACACCGCAGAATTGTTGCTGGGCTTAGAAAACCACCATAATACAAATCTAAAATTAAAGATACCCAACACTTTGCATAAAGGTGACAGAAGTCAACGGTTGCTGAAACTTCTATTTATAGGTTTTTTTTAAAAAAAAAAAAAGAGGCAACTTTCATCTTTGTAATGACAGATTCGTATTTGCAGAGGAAGCAGCGAAAAATGTAGATTTACCTCCAAGTGCAAGAGTTAAAACCTGCACGGAGTTTTATAATCCTGGGCAAGTGTACAGCAGACAAATCCAACAAATATGGCGATACACAATCTCCAATTAAAACTCAACTTCTTAATATCTACCTCTTGCTCTACTACAGTGACTTTGTAATACACTGAAGAATTACAATTTTACCCTTAAATTGGCAACTGCCGAATGCGAGCCAACGCAAAACAAACACCAGACGTTCCATTTCAAGTCGCATTTTTCGAAAGTCGTGCAATGGGTTTGTACAACTTCTAAATTATTAACCATCGAAACAAGGATAAAAATGCTACGTAAACAGAAATGCCTGTGAGCTCTCTGAAAAACGCAAAAACCGAACACTAAAATACAAACCGACACCCCATAAATGCTTTTGAAAAGCTTTTCGTGTCACACACAAACCCATCTGTTCCCTTATCATGTAATTCATATTTAAGCAACTACCTTTTCTTCTCGTAGTGTCGTCTAAATCACAACTGTAGTATTCTGCCAACTTCAAACTGTAGACTTGGCATGACCGAGCTTTGTTTTTTTCAAGCTTGTTAAGTTTTTGTATTGCCGTTTTAATTGCAAAATCATACTGCACGTAATTCTTAAGAGTTTTCTTTAAAGTTCTGCACCTGAACTGCTGTTTTTCAAGTGAAGTAAATTTCTATCTATTGTTTCAATAAAGTACTAAGCTGTCTCATCCGCAGCCTGTTTTGTTTTTTTTTTTTTTTCTCCTTACTGGTTTAGAAAGAGTTAAAAGCCAACACCCCACAAAAAAAACCACCAAATTTTATTTTTAAGCGAAAAGGACATGGCGTCTTTGTTCTTACAAACTACGAAAACACATCCCCATCCGAGCAGCAACGGGCAACAAATGCTCTTTAAAGGGAGACGGGCTCGGGGCTAAGCATTTAACTGATGATGTAGTACAGTCTTCACCTCTCCCCCCTCCGTTTACTGCTGCATTGGAGTTCCAAGCTGGTTTGCAGATGCCCCCCTTCCATGCTGCACTGGAGGGGAACAGGTCTGCAGCCCCCCCTCTCCTCACTGCTGCATCGGGGAGCCCGTCTGCAGCTGCCCCCATCCCCTGCGCCGCATCGGGGGGACGGGGTGTGAGGAGCCCCCTCGGTGCTGCAGGAGCAGGGGGGAGGGGGAGCGCTCTGCAGCCGACGAGTGTCACCGGGGCGATCGGAGAGCCGGGCTCCCTCTGCGGCACCCCTTTTCCCGCCGCTCCCTCCCCAAACTGCGCGGCTTCCCACTCACCCGAAAGGGGTGACGGAGAGGAACGGGGGTCCCCAAGGCTCCCCTCAGAGAGAGGCGCGGGGGGCTGGGAGAAGCAGGCGCCCCCTCCCCCTCCCGGCTCCAAGGACATTTTGTTTTTCCTCCCAAGGACAAAGGACAATGCGAAGCGAGGAGACTCGGGCACTTACCGGCGAAGAGCAGCCCGTCGGCAGGCAAGGGGGGCCCTGAGAACGGGGCGCCGCTCCCCTCCTCGCCCTGCCCGCGGCGAAGGACGGCCCCGCGCCCGCCCGGCGAGGG
>VWZK01014938.1:460786-552018 GCA_013396935.1 Baryphthengus martii
CCTGGGGCCTACGCGCACCCCTTCCTCAGCCCCACCTGGCCGCGGAGTCCTCAGCTCCTCCCCGCCTCTTCTCAGCCGTGACCCCGCTTGGTCCGAGCGCCGCCTGCCCTTTAGCCCACGCTTCAGAAAACTCCATACCTCTGCCTGCCCAAGACGCCCCTCGCCAGCCTGCCCCCCCCCGCTGGCTTGTAAGAACCCCTCACCGTGACACTATGGTGCCCTACGCTGCCATCGCACAGAAAGCACCTCTGTTCTCATTAGCCCTTAATCTCCGCAGGCCCAGCCCGGGCCCTGCCACAGCCCTAATGCCAGCCAGGCCTGGGCACCGGTTCCACCTCACCACAGAAAGGGATGCGACAGAACCTTTGTAGAGCTCGAGTATGGTCATCTGCCCTGGGCTTCCTCTGCACTCTACACTCTCAACCTGCTCCTAAGTCCCACTAGTGGAAAGAGCCAGAGTGACCCCATCACCTGCCTGTCTGCAGCATCAATCCCAGTCCTCACTAGCACTTCTCCAAACCATCACAGACACCCAAATAAAACGAGGCATCACACTTTTTCTAGCCAACGCCATAGAAACTGTCTCTTCTGCCAACCTCACCAGGACAGTCTCCTATTTTGACTACTGCCATGGAAACCACTTCAGATGCAAGCACAAGAGAGGGGCATCCCCCACATTCTTGGTCACTGTCATAAACGCCTGTCCCCAGCCACCCACTTATGATGTTCCTCTGCAAGAGGCACACCCAGCAAACTTGACAGAACAGCATAATTCATATTTACGTACTTCAGCAGTCACTATGAATGGTATGCATGCCTTTTGCCTTTTTTGCACAGCTTACTCCATTAAAAGCAGAAAGGTGTCCCATTCTTCCTTTTTTTTCTCTATACTAAGTGGATAGCTACGGGAGCAATTAAACCAACAATGCTTAAAATGATTATGGAAGGTCTCAGAAGCTAGTCTGGCACTTGAAATCATGCAGCTGGTCAGCTGAAAAGAATCACTCGCTAATATCCCTGAGGAGGAACCATTTTCAGCAGGGAGATGTATTTCCTTTTAAAACACAGAAAAATAATCAACCTCTTGTATGGGATAGCAGGAGAGGAACGCACAACTCTAGTGGCTTTTAGACAGTGGTGGTAGGGTGGTTGCCATCTCCAAAAGAGGAATGGTGGTGGCCTGCAGAAAGGTACCACAGCATGGGAGCCTCCAACCAAGAACTAATGGTAGAGTGAAAGAGCAGATACTGCTTCTCACTGGAAAAGGGCAAAGAGACTTTCTTCTCCACCCCTTAAAAAAAAAAAAAAAATAATTGCAGTTTGGTCTATAGAGACTATGGAGAGCAGGGAGCCTGTTCTACAACTTCCTTCCCACTCAGATTCTTACAAAGACTCATCCTCTTGCTCTCAGAGGAACTACTCAGCCATAACTGTATGTAAAGGAGTTTGCATGGACAGGACCCAGATCCTGTCCTCCTTGGAAAACTACCAACATCGAAGAAAGGGGAAAGGCAACCCAGGATAAGGCAGGAACTAGATAAAAAGTAGGGCACAGCAAAGGCACTTCTACTTACGTCAGCATTTTCAGCCGACGCTGCGAGGTACGACTTCACTGCAAGGACCAAGATTAGAAGTTCCGTGTACAATTTCCAGCCTTTCTATTGTTTCTTCCCAGAATACAAGTACATTTCTAGAAACAAAATTAAAATGTATGAAGTGTGATCACTTGTAATAACAGCATAAAAGGAAGAAAAGATCAGGCATTCAAGACATAATTGCACTTTCTATGAGTAATGTGATTCCAGCCAGAAGAATTTAAGTTTGTAACTGAACAAGACCTAACCTGTTTGTTCAAACTGTTATCTGATTTTTTGCTAATTATACCAGAATGTCTACTATTATAGACTATGCCTCTTGTTTTAAAAAAAAAATAAAATATTTGTGTACATTTACAGACAGAAGTAGTTTTGAAAGTCACTTTCTGGACTGCTGCTACATATAACCAAAACATAACTGGAAGTCTAACACCCTCACTAAATACACTCAGTGCTGCTCTCTTGCTTCCTGGCCACCAAGGCCAAAAGCAGCTTCAAAAAAAAGCTTACACAAGTATCTATAACCTCTCCTGTTGCTTGGCTTCCCGTGAGTTGTACAGACGTGAACATAAGTACAGCCGCTCTCTCCGGAGCCGCAGCACTTGTCAGGCAACTTTGCTGAAGTTGTACCAGTAACAGTCTGATTGTCTCTCCTTTTTCACATTTTTATCTCCCATGCTCAGCTCTGTATAAACACCAGATTCTCATTCCTGCTGCCTCTGTGGTTACTCCCTATTTTTTAACCCCGTATCAACACAGCGTTTCTACACAACGGTGAATTCCTCCATACAGTTTATTTCTTCTTTTAGCCGACACACTTTTTTGCTTTGTATATCATTACACCAAATATTTCAGCCATGTTTTATGAACCACATGTCTGATGATAATGAGACAACTTCATGTTTCCATTACCAATTTGGGAACTATTTTCTGAGACTGCATCTGCGATTAGAATTCCAGATGGAGGCACACAACCTCACTTTCTGGTACTCACCCAAACTACTTTCTTCTAAAACCTTTTTTCCTTCTCCCCAGTGCTCCATGAAGTTTGTTATTAATCCCTTAGGGACAACGTGCAAAAGCACAGTGTAATTCCACAGGGCAGCGTCCCTTCCTTCCCTGCCTGCCTCAACATGCCCTCTGTACCAGAGGATACTAAAAGACTGGTGAAGAAACTTGTTCTTGGCAGTGCATGAGGTGCAACTGTAGCATACAGCTCTTTGGAGACACAAATATAAAGGAATGGCCAGAGATCTGACACCAATAACTGACAGAATAGTTAAGTATGGTGTCTGCCCTTTGAAGTGGAAAACGAGCCTAAACTAGACTGAGAGATGCACAACGCCACCAAACTTTCCTTCAACCAAAACTCTTATCGCTTTTCAGGAGAAGATCCATAATAATTTTCTAGGCCCTAAGCCAAAAACAATGCTTTGGGTTATTTCGATAGCGAACACGCAAACAGGATATCAGATGCCCTTTGAACACAGCAAGCTTGTTTTGTGGTAGGCATTTAACTTCCTGCAAACTGAGTGTTCACAGAAATTGTCACTTTGTCCTGAATAAAGTATAGTTCTACTTTCTAATTTGGTATGCAAGCTGTAATATGTTACTAAAACAAAAAAAAAACCCGTGTGTTTTTTTGCCTTCTGTTTCCTGCCTCAGTAATGCACTATTAAAATCAGGCAGATACAAATTACCTTCTCTCACACTTCTGAAAACCTGGGATTTTGGAGCAGCGTGCACAAGGACGCTCTAAGGCTCCGGCTGTGCCTGCGCTGCCATCACCTGTGGGCTTCTCACAGCAGTGACCCACAAAAAGGGAAATAAAGACGAAATTCTAAGCACAGAACTAACTTCCCTGTGCGACTGGTGAAGATGATTATGGTGCATTGATCCTCTAGCTAGAGCTTTTTGCGACTGTCACAAGACAAGGAATAACAGCAGCAAGAATAAAAACCAGTTCCAATAATAAGCTCGTGCTATTCATTCTATTCTGGATCTGGAACTGGAATTCAAATCCAGACGTTTGTTCCAGCCTGTAATGACTAATTGCAAACACATCTACATACACAGAGAGAACTTCTACATATGCCCTTTTTGTCTCTAGGATTTAACACTGAAAAGTAAGATTATATTAATGTGGTGAGTTTGCTAACACTTCTATGGTGCTCGTGCTTAGAACGATGAACCTTGTGAGGAGCAAAAAAAGGGATTTATTACCATGAATAAGTAGGAACAAATTCTTAGCAGTGTCATAAACATATGGTAAAGAAAAAAAAACATCTGTCTCCTAAGCCAAACTCCAGTGCTTTGTAGGTTCATTCAACATGAAGCTTTTTTAACCAATATTCAGCTCTTTTTATTCCTGTTTTCAAAGGAAAATAAGGTATCAATAAAAAGTATAAAGACGTAATGGAAGCGAGAAACAGAACCAATCTCTTTTGTGGGATTTAACTGTCTTTCCTAAGCAAATATTTAACTGGTTGGTCACAATGCATCAAAGAATCTGTGTTGTTTCTGTACACATGATCTTGTGGCCTAAGCTCAAATTTTTGATCTAAGAGCTCTTGAACAACCTACCCACCTCCCTGCTGCAGCTTTGCATGAGTTCCTGCACACAATGAGGCAAAGAAAGACCAGGAACTGTTGTCTAGTGGGAGGTTTAATTATTATGCTTTATATTAGTATGAGGAAGGAATATATATACATTTTTCTTGAGAAATCAAGTCCACGTCTCTTAAGGAGGTTTGAAACTTGAAGTTCTTTGTTACTATTATAGATCATCTTCAGATGATCCCTTGTTGTCATCTGAACTGTAAGAAACAGTAACCATCTCGGTCAAGGTACTTCTGCCCCATTCAGGCAATATTTAACATACTCCAACGTCTCAAACATCCCTCTTGGATGCATAAGTGGGAAAGACACAGTAGCTCTTACTTTAAGGAAATCTTATGACAGTTTAAAACTCTAGACTTTCAAACTTAAAGAATTTGAGAGATTGTTTAGTAAAATGTTTAATTGCTTCTTAAGATAAGCCCCTGGAGCTTGGAACAACAAATCTGTTTCTTTATCCCCTTTTTTTTTTTTTTAACGCCTGCTACTTGTATGGAATGAGCTGGGTTTTTTAAGGTCAGCTTTTAGGTAACAAATTATTCTGCTTGTCTTCGCAAACCTGTATATGAGGACTGGGATCTGGTAGAAAAAAGTACTGATTGACCATTTTGCCTGTACATACCTCAACATCAGAATTTACGCAAGCGCTAACAAGGTATTATATGTTCCCTTATAGGAAAAAGAATGTTGTTTATGACTAAAATCATCTTTGTAAGCAAATAAGAAACTAATGTGGACCTTCCCAGGAACTTTAATATCTATAGTCAGAGCATGCAAAGGCAGCTTCTGCAACTTCACTTAACTTCTCTGCCCTGTTAAAGTTTGTTGCTTGGAAACTTGCAGGACTGGAAAAATGCAAGGAATTAGACATATTAGGAGGGTTTTTAATCTCTTTACAAGGTAGAAGCTGCAAACAATGTTCTTTATCTTACTGTTCTGGCTGTACATGCAGTCTGCAAAGTCATAGGAGCATTCTGCTGAGCTGGGAGATGGTCATTGTTTTATCAAGGGTCTGTAAAAAAATAAAAAAAAGAAAAGAAAAAAACAAACCACAAACCAAACCACCCCCAAAAAACCCCCAGAAACCCTGTGAAGATTAAAAGAATCATACCCAGTGTTACATTTCAAAATAAAGATAACGTTCTCCCTTTTTCCAATATATCGCACAATTATTAGGTAAAGAGTCAGAAGAGAATATTTTATAACTTTTAAGCAGAATCTTCAAATATTTGGATTTTAAAGGTAGCTGGGGAAACAAAATACATTTTTAGAAGATCTAGACAATTACATTAATAATAATTTGGGGGTTGTTTTAAACTTAGACAATTTGAAATTCCAGCATAATCACTTCCTTGTGAAGATTTTGAAGTTCGTTTTTTCCAAAAGGCGTTCATTTGTCCATCCTTGAAATTTATTTGTTGCAAACAAGAGCCAGTAAAGCCTTATTGCTTAAGCGTTTGAGGAATACAATCAGAGAAGATAAAACAGATATGTGTTTACACATCCAAATCGAGGACAAAAAAACCACCCCAACTATAAACTCTCATTTGAGTTCTAATGGAGCCTTTGGAAAGTTCAGATAACGAGCGTAACAATAAATAGACCTTCTTGGTAAATCTCCTTAGAGGTTTGGAGGCAAAGAGCTTCAAACTAGCCTTTCAAACATGATGAATTCCCCTCAAATTGAACAAGACGAATTACAGCTACTGTAGAGTGAAAAGAAAAACAACCCAGGCCTCCAAACCCGCGAGTATAGGCTGGGATTTTTATTTCAAGCAAGTTTCAAGCCCGTTTCCATAACGATCTTCACTCTTGTCTCTTGTGCGCAGGTAGCACCATAGGGCATCTTATTGATTGCTATAGAACAGTTTATAAAATGATGCATTATTCAGCAAATTGCCACATACAGTGAAAAGAAACCGTGCATTTTATTTTTTTTTAATCTTACCAGCATATACTTTTTTTTTTTTTTACAGTCTGACAAAGCACTGAGTCACTCTCTTGTAACATACCAAACACGTATAAAAGAGAAGCCCCTCCTTTATATTTGCAGCTCAAAAACTTCTTCCTATTTGTCACTACTTGTTAGATGTGGAGCCCACTCATTTTTTGCTGCAGTGATACCAGACCAGGGACACACGCGGCTTAGAATGTCACCTGAACAGAAATAGCTTCTGTGTCAGACCGATGTTTGCCATGATATTTTTTCCTACAGTTGATTCACTATAAATGGCTCCTGCCAGAGCTTTACCCAGCTAAGAGAGCTCATCAGCCTGGGGACTAGAGCAGTTTCCATGCACGTCAGGCGTGGGGTCCATCTGAACTCTGGAATTAGGAGCTTTAACCGTTGCAGACAAAAGATTTTCATGCTGAAACAAGTATTTTTTCTCTCTGACCAAGCCATTAATGGTGACAATCTTGTCTCAGCTTGAAATCAGTCACAGTTTTTGTGTTGTTTTTTTTTTTTTTACTTACACTTAATCAAAGATTAGTATTAGAAGGTGAGAAAGTGTAAGCAGCTCAGGAAAACACTGCTAGTACGGTCCTGTTGCAAAAGGAGGTCAGTGGCTTTCTGTACAATTAAAGCAGCAGACGGAATGAAGGACATCTTGGGTGAAACATCCAGAGCGCTTCATCACCATCTGAAAAATCTGCCTGCAGCTTTCAGTGCAATTCCACCCAGCAGAAGACCCAAACAAGGTTCTACCTGCCCAAAGCGCATCTTATTTTCTTCAACATTTAATAGTGGATTTAACAAGAAGCTATTACCTCTCTCTACAAATGTGCCATTTTAAAGTCTAGAGACATTTAATTTAATGACAAAAGATGAGATGTTGATCTCTTATTACTCCAAACATACGGGTCTTGAGTTACGTGCCTGTACCTCTAATTCAGTGCTGAGTAATTACATCTAGGTCAGGGGAACCACTCCAGGTTTTTCTTGCTGTGTCTAAACTGAATGTTGTGCTAAGGATTTGGAAGCATAAAGTGAATTTATGAATGAACATGTATGTTCATACTTGGAAAATGCAACTGAAACAAACTAACCCAGCCCCTAGAAGGGAAAGAGAACATAAAGCAGAGGTCAAAATTTCAAGAGTAGGAGCAAGCGTGTAGTTCTGCACATATCGGTAAAGTTGCATCACTACTCTTGGTATTCTCCTCGACATTTTTCTTGTCTATTTTAATTACTAATGGCAAAAAAAAATATAAATTACACTGTGCTAGGTACCTCACCTCCTATTCACCTCCTTTAGTATACCCTTAATACCTTCCAATAAACCAAAATATTGATTATACAGAGACCAAATGTTAGACTTAAGTAGAAGCAAATAGGTCAAAATAATATGTATTTAATTGGGAAACTATCTCAATTTTCTTTTTATAAGAAGAGACACACGTTACTGGTATTAAACAGTACATTTGAACACTCTGACCTGATGTATGAGATCAAGGAGACCATAGAACACTTTGGAGGAAAAACTGTATGGGGAACATGAGTTTGTATGTATAGAAGATAAAGCCAAATGATTGAACTATTTAGAATCATAGCAAACAAAAATGAAACACCTGGACTTTAATAATTGGCTGGGTAATTTTTCTTAAACTTCAATTAAGATATCATGCTCCTGGCCAGCGTATCGTGTGATAATAATGAATATTCAGGGGAAGCACCTTTGACACAGGAATGAAAACTGTTCTCTTCAAAAGATTAACAAAGGATTTTCTTTTATATATACACACACACACACACACACACACAAGAGATAATGAAAATTGGAACTCAAAATGAAGTTGAAGCCTGCTCAAGTGATGTTAATAAAATGGAATTAAGTTTAGGAGAAAATATAACTTAAGAGGTTCAGAAAGGCACAATAGTGGATGCTGGAAAAGTATTTTTTATATATGACAACTATTTTATGCTTTATATCATTCTTGTATCAGTATTTTATATGTGAAAACTATGTATCATTATTATTATCAGTCTTACATGAACACATCAAAGATGTGCATGAACTTCATCCTAGAGCTCTGTACTCGGTATATTGCTGGTCATCGGCACACCCTGCGTTCAAGTTACGTTTGACCTGCAGGTTTCGTGTACAGAGTACAAAGGGGCAATGAAAGAAACTATCTTGGGGTGGCAAAAAAGGTTTCTTTACATTGATTTTCTGTAATGAAGGAATCACCATCTTGGGGAAATCTTTGCTGGTGACAGGCTTGAAAAGGAGACACTTAGACCCACAGCGAGAAGATCAAAGACCTTGCAAAATTCAACTGCAGCTAACACAGAGGAATCTGACTTACTTTTAGTTTTAAGTATGACTAATACTTCTTGCACTGCCTGTTTGGATTTGAGTATCACAGTTAGAAGTTACCAAGTCTTTTGTGAACAGCTAAAGTCACGAGATCTGCTTTCCTGACAGTTGGCAGCCATGTACCCAACTAGGGCTCCACTGCTGCAGCATCCCTGCTCTTGCCCCATGCTCAGGCAGAGGCTGCGATATTTCTGGGCTATACATCACTAACCAGTCAGCTGGCACATAGATGCTGACTGCTTGGTCAGCAAGAAAAGCAAAAAACCCAGCCTTTGCACTCATTCTGCAGTTTGTTCTTTAGCAGAAGCACTAACTAGTCTCTATAACCTGCAACCTCCCCCCAAAGCGCAGAAACGCTACAACTAAAATTTGTTGGAACTGAACATCAGATCAAAACCTCAAGGCTTCTAACAGCACAATTCCAGAAGCCCTGCCTCCTTAACAAGCCAGGATAAAAATACAGCTACATGAAAAATAAATGAGCAGCTTTTCCTGACTCTGAAACCAGAAAATAATGACACGAAACCAAAATCAAATGCAGCAATATCACTTGTATTCCCAAACGCCAGCACTAATGCTCCCTCTCCCAGCTCCCAGAGACTTGTTAAACAAATGAGCCTTATAATGTATTTTGCAGGTGAAAGATCCTGGAGTGGAAAAAGTAAACTCCAATATCGAAAACCCTTAACAACAAAAAAAAAAAGCTATTGCTTGCCCTGAGAGTTTTGCACCGAAGGGGATTCGGTTTGACCTCGCTCCTGCCACAGTCTGTATTTTCGCTTTTGATCAAATGAGCAGTTCTGCAGCACTAGCAGTAGCCTGAAATTTTCAATCAAAATTAATATCTCACTACCTGGAAGTCAAGTCAGCCTGTGCAAGGCAAAACGGGCCAGCATCGTGTGCGCACAGACCAGCCAGACATCTTTTTATACTCAAACCAAATACTCTATTTAAAACCTACCTGATATACTACATTTTTCCCAGACACCTCAGTTATGCCTTCATGATGCTGGGCGTGCAGTTGCATTAATATCCTGGTTATCTTTGCTACAGGCTCGGTGGCATTTTTGGAACCACGTTACACCTCTAAAATTATTTAACTCTCCAGGAAAGAGACCTGATTTTTGTTCCACACCGTGATCCCCTCAGGAGAACTTTTCCCCTTTTCCCTTGGCTTTTTTCTTACTTGTTTTTTTTTATCTTGTTTAAAATGGAAGCCTTTGGACTGAAATAGGGGGAAAGTGGAATGAATAAAACCAAGGAGGAAAACCTTAAAATACAAACTCCTGTGAACACAACATGTCTCCTCCTGCTGCATTAACACCGCTTCACGAAATGGCGACTGCCTCTGTAGACAGCTGCCTGAAAACACACATCCCACAGGAAAAACGGAAATACAACTCTTTTCCTTTTTTTTTTTTAAAAAAAAAAGCTTTCATTTTTCTCTCTTCACATTCAGTCCCTCAGGGACTCACCAGAGCCCTCTGCAAAGCCATAACCCGAAAAACAGAGAAGCGACGGGGAGCGTAGAGCTCTCCTTGTGCGTGGACCAGCCTTTCCCCTTCGCCTCCAGCTTTTAGGAAACACTCGGGACTCTTCCCCACGCTGGCGTGGGGCGAGGGGGTGAGTAGTGCCGGGTTGGGACACGGGGGACTCTGGACTCCAACGCCCCGTACAATACAAATAATCTGCCGATTCGGCCGCTATCACCGCGATCTTGCTTTTCCAGAATTTTCTCCCTCCGCTTCCCAAATATAAAGGGACTTTTGTGCTAAGCACTGAGCTGGAGCTGATGGGCTCCGTGGAGGGAGCCATGTGGTATTTGGTTTCTCGCTACAGTACATGTTTTTATAATGATGGGGGAAGGGAGGAAGGGAGCTGCTCTTACCAGCATGCCAATAATCTGTTGCAAAGGACTGGAGCTCTCTGAGCCAATTAGTCCTGAAGTTAACCATTTCATTGCTGAAGGAAAAAAAAAAAAAATCAAATCTCAGGCACAGACTCGGTGAGACTAGAGACAGCAAAGACTGAGCAGGTACCCAGGGCATCGAGCTCAGTGCAGAGTTCTTCAGGCATATATTTTTCTGCACTGTAGTACTAAATACCTCTGATACACAAACCGACCACTGAAACTCCCCGAGGTCCCAGCATGCAAAGCTAGGACAGCTGTATCCAGAGCACATATACTGCACAATTTTAATAAAAGCTGGATGTGCTTCAGGATCTGTGCCAGCCTTTGGTGGAACCATGAAAGCCACCCACAGAGCTGCACCTCATACATGTCCCTGTCATGGGAACGGCAGGGGTGGGAAGGGTCAGGGCACTGTCCTGGCAGAGGAAACCTGGCTGTGTCCTTTCAGCCTCTCCCAGCAGCACTACTGCAGATAGAAAAACACCATGAAGGTGAGGCAAGCTCTAAGAAAGCAATGGCTGTCTCCCTCTAAATGTATACATCTCCCTCTAAATGTATACATCTCCACCACCCCAAGGCTCTGCCCAGACACAATGACACTTCAGGCTTCTCTGCCACTGGTCTTGTTTTTCTAATCCCTTACCTGTATTACAATAATACCACTCCCACCTCCCCGGCCCCAGAATAATAGTAAAAAGTAGTTCTTTTTCTATTCTGCAGTTCAATTTGTCATAAACTTTTAATGCCTGAGGCAGGCTAGCTCATGGCTTCTTGTGCAGCACTGAACAAGCCAGGGAAGAAGACGCACAGGGAATGCCCAGCCTCAGTCTTTTTCTCCAAGGGCAAGTCTGAACATGGCCAGGGAGTACAGACAAATTAGTCCTAATGCAGAGTAACATGCTCCCACTTGACCCAGCGGTTCAGTAAACCTATTTTTGTACTGTTTTTTTTAATCCCATGACACACCAGCAGATATTGGATGAGATTCCCACAGCTGCCAGGAAGACCAGCAGAGTTTGCACAGCCCCATGAAGTGCCCTGGCATATCGAAAGCAGGCTCTCCACCCCTGCACATCAGCCCTAGCAAAGAGCCGAGTTTCTTTGCTTGGGGAAGGCTATAGTAGTGCTGCAGGTCTACCTCCAGTCCAAGCAAGTGCTGCAGTGTACATGAAAGGCATACTCCTACACCACTGGCCTCCCTAATGGATGGAAACAAAGTCAAATCCTCCTGCCTGCCATGGAGAAGGTCCAGTCCAAGTGGAAGTTGCGTGCTGCTCCCCTTGAAGGGCTACAGCAAGCTGGCACCGTAACTCGTCCCACTTTTAAGCTCCAGGAAAAATTCTGACTGCATTAAAGTATAACTTTACATTCAAATTAAAAAAACACTGTAGAGAGGGGGAAGAAAAACGTATCGCTAAGAAAATAGATTATTTAGGCATGTGAGCTGCCAGAGCTCTGGCAACACAAGAGCTCTCTTGTTCCTGTTGCCTCCCACAGCTGCATTCACTAAATATATTCTGGGCAGAGAACGGCATTTCTCCACCCCTTTCTCAGCCCAATCGGGTTTGCACAAACACCACCAGGCTCCCTTGGGCCATGCAGTCAAGCAGCAGCCATGTCCTAGTTGCAGGCACCATGAAGGAGAGGGGGGACTAATAATGTCTGCAGCAGGGTGAAGCTGTTACATCCAGAGGTTAGGTGAGAGAGAACACGTGCAGCTGATCTGTATTTAACTGTTAAAAACAGGGTGGTTTGTTCTCCATAAGGATACACCTCATTTGGACATCAGAGTTAGTTACTGGAAGTTATTCCCATTGAATGATTTTCAACAGCTTGGGGAAGAAAAGAACTGGTGACCTCAGAGCAAATTCAAGCAGAGGAGTGGCCACCTCTATTTAAAAAAAAAATAAAATTCAGCTCCTGGCAGATAGAGAGGTGAGCAGTGGTCCTCAGTGCCTCAGGGACTGGCTGGCCCACAGACAGCAATCCCAGTTTTATCTTTCCAGCAAGTCAAGGCTCTGTGGCATATTGTCTGATCCTGTATCTGCCTCTGCGGGGGGAAAAAAAGCAACCCCAGCCCTACAACTGAATTCCCATAGGGCCAAGGTGCTTTCCCCATGACCTCCATTTTGCTCTCCACATTTCTCCCGTCCTCACCTTGCATCTTTTACTTCCAAGGTCACATTCTTTGGCCCGGCACAATAAAGCTCTGGTCCCAGCCACAGCCTTCAAACATTGCTGTGATCGCAGCAACAAAGAAGAGGAAGAGTTGCCCCTTCTGATATAGTTAATTCTAGAGTGGATCAAATTCTGACTTTCCTCGCTTCCAAGCTGTGAGCCAGCAGGGTTTTTGACCCTCCTGGTCCCTGCTTCTTCCTTTCCTCACAGTTTCCTATTTCTTCAACACCTCCAGCTCTTTTAGCAGCAAAGCAAATTTGACAGAATCTGGTCAATTTTTCCAAGCTTTCTCATTTTAAGAAGTCAGTGGGAGCAGGCTGTATCTAGCAATCGAGCCTCAAAGGAGAGAGAATTAAATATCTTGTGCATGACCTTAATCCGTAGGATTTTGTGGACAGTTTTGCTTGTAATCGCAATACTCAGGGCTTATCAGGCATTCAAATCGTACCTGTAGCCCTAGAACATTTTGCAACAAAAGGACCCCAAATTCATTTTGATATAATTATGCAGCCACACAAGTCACATGTTTGCTGTGGAATAAATATACTCAGCTTTTGGGAATAACTGGCAGACTTAAATCAAAGTGTAAAAAAAAAAAAAATCAAACAACTTCAGACTGAAAGCTATCTATTATACAAGGAAAAAAGGTCGGATTTAGGTGTCAAAGTGCAGTAAAGGAAAAAGGCACAATGTATGTAAACAAAAAAAGAGTATTTTAGTATCTCCTTTTGTTCAATCTGCAAAATATAAAAGAAAAATTCTGAACTCACTCTTGAGCATCCACATAAAGTAAGGCCCTTACTTTCAAAGGTAGCAATACCATTTGAGATATTGAAAACCTTCAAAATCAGATAATTCCTTCATAAAATGGCCACAGTCCCTAAGCTTAATCAAACAGCTGAAAGCAAGAAAAGTTAGAAAAACTGTGCTGTCTCTTTCCTACACATTCTTTCCTTCTCTGCTTTTCCTGCCTTCCTGAAACAAACTGTCCTCAAAAACTGTTCTAATTTTGTATTTGGAAATTGCCACTATTTTAATTAGCGACGTTGCTGTAGAAGAACTACACCCTGCTGCACCGGTTGTACTGAAAACAAGCCTTGTTCTGCCTGATCTCACAAGGTCTGCTGGATCCTGTGGCTTTCTGAGCACACACAGAAAGATGTAGCCTCATCGACGTGCTTTTAAGAAGGAAATGCAAAATGTGAAACCAGATGTTAACACCGAGCCACAGAGAAGCCAGGGGAGCACGAGTTACCTTCAGCAACAGCGCAGTTCTAAAAGCAAACAAAGGCATAAGAAACTGGGATGGAAGGTTTCATTCCTCAAACAAGGCAGTGACTCACCCACATTCCTAACTTCTCAAACAAGGGAGGCAAACCCTCCTCCTGGCAGGGCAGACCGGACCCTCCGCCTTGTATTGAGCAGAGCAGATCCCAACCAGAGGCGAGCTGTGGTGGCGGCACGTTGGGGCAGGCACGGCACAGGGCCAAATGTATTTCAGAAAGGGATCCACCACCTTCACAGGCCTCTGTATTGGCTCGGCTTTTTGAAAAGATTCAAGGGTTCAGAAGGTGAAAACACAATGAAAAGAAAAAGCACTACTACTAACAATCGCTTTTCAAGAGCCAAACTCCTCTTTTTCATAGATACCAAGGTTTTCTAAAATCGCTGAGGCAGTAGTTGACCTTTTTTTCAAAAAGCCAACAATCCAAGGACAGAAAGACAAGTCAAAAGTTAACTGAACAGAGCACCAAGCAGTGTGTAAGGTGGATAAAGGTGCTGTTCTAATCATCAAGTTATCCATATCGGAAAATTTGGCCTAGGGATACAAAAACTCACCATCCTAAACATCTGCTCAGTGATTCTCATCATACAGAACAGACTTGGCTGACAAAGGACAAGTATATTCCAGATGACAGACAATGTGCAGCCAAGCTGCTAAATGTGCCCAGCTCCACCTTTCCTATGTGGCTCCCTGGGATATAGGGAGTGCTGTTCAGGTCCCCAGATGGCAGTGGCATCAGCTGAGCTGCTGGGTGGCAGCCATAGATCCAGCAGCAGCAGGGATTGGGAAGAGGAGGTGATAGAAGGGCTGGATATGAAGAAACAGTGCTGAAAGAGAGCACAGAAAGCAGAGAACATCTCTAATTTTCAAGAGAAACTCCAGGAAGCCACATCTTTAAACTGGAAACCTCAGAGAGGCTGTGGTCAGGAGATAAACATCACCAGGTGCTGGGGCTACAGGGAGGGCTGCAGGTAGGGCTGTGCCGATGCCCAGGCAGAGATGATTAAGTGCCACAATTCCTCTGGAGCTCCCCAAGGAGAAGCACTGGGTAGGTGGTCCCCTCTGTAAGTGTGCCAGGTCTCTGCTGGGTGAGGTTCATTCATCTGTGTGACAGAGGATGCCAGATTCTAAGCACAAAATTCCCCTCTGGCTTCATACTCCGTGAAGCAAAACTAAGGCTGATGCTCAATGTGTTCCACCCTATACCAAGCTTTTTTCACTTCTCAGGTTTCCAGTGGTAGCCCGACACCCCAGAACACCACATTCATTAATTCCTCCGGGGGGGCGGCTCCTGAAGGTGCCTGGAGCTGCTGCAGATGGTGAATGGTGACATTACCTAACAGGGAAGACTTGTTTGCTTAACAGTTACCAGTGCAGGGTTGGCTGTTGGTGTAGAGAGTCCTTGCAAGGCAGGCTGCTAGCAGAGGGGCACATAGCTGGGTTATTAATGGAAGAATCAGACCTCACACAAATTAAATGAGCTATCCTGGAGCTGAGGCCGTGCTCAAGACATCATGAAAATGCCTGTTGCACTGATGCTGCCGCTGCACTCAAAGCCTAACCCCAGCGAGCAGGGCAAGCGCGCAGCCAGATCCAGCACGCTGCTGCAGATTGGGCTGGTGGCATTTGAAATATTCCAGGCATTTCAGACAACCCTCAGCAGACTAGAGCAGGGACTCGCCTGTCAAGACTCCAAAGCTTATACAAGAAAAAGAAAATAAATCTGTTGATTGAGTTGCAGAACAACGGCTATCCATCTCGTTTATTAGATGGAAGCGACAAAAGCAGGGGGAGATTTTGCAGACATTCTTTCTCTTGCGTTCAAGGCACTGCCTTGATTAAGTGACTATTACGATCGGCGCAACGGCAAACACCACGAGCTTGTTAGAAGACATTTCCTCGTGCAAAGGCAGAGGAAACATCACAGGAGACGGACCCCGAGTATATTATTATTACTGAGTATTTTGGCTGGCTCACGCTATTCGGAAACCCCAGTTCTGCCACAGGCTGCTTGAGAAACGCAGAGTCGGTCCCCTGCCTTCGGCACGAAAACCCAACTCAAATCCCTTCTCGGGAACAAAGGTGCTTCCCGGGAGCCTGGCGCGCTGCCGGATGCCGAGCGCGTAGCCAAGCAACGGCAGCCGGATCAGGGCTTGCGCCTCACCCGTGATGCTCCAGCCTCCACAAACAATTCTTGCCACGTAGACAAGACCGTGCAGGGTAATGGAAAATTACTGCGGGCTTGTTCTTAAAGGGCGAGAATCTCCGTTGGTGGAGAAGCTCGGGCCGCATCCCGCTTCCCGGCACACCTCCGGGTAGTTTTTTGTTCCCTGCGAGCCAGCCCGTAGCGCGTCACGAGCACGCCGGGGCGTTCATGAAGGCAGGTATCATTGGCACGGTATTTCAACCGACTGCAGCGATAAAAAAATGTAAAGCAGAGAGCTAAGCTGCAGTGGAGGCAGGGAGGGGGGGCACTGAGCAGCCGGAGGTAGGAGGTGAACAAGCCGGCAGCTGCCTTTCAAAAACTGCTTTCACCACAGCCTCAAACACGGCGACCTTGACACAGCGCCGATAATGAGAGCTGATGCCAAAATAATCCTCTTGCGCTCGGCGGGCGCCATGTTTTAACAACTGCCCGGCAAATTCACGCCCACAAGGCTGCAGGAAGAAAAAAAACGGGCCTGTAGAGAAATAGCAAACTTCACCAGTTGTTAGACTGTTTATCAGGGCAACAGCAATTTTTGAAAGTTACAGTTGTGTTTACCTCCAGTTCCCAGTGTAAAAGACAACTTATTTCTTAAGACAGCGTTGTGCCTACCTAGCTTAAAATACCAACCTGAAGAGCCACACAAAGAGCTACAGTAGCACCAAGCAGACGATTCAAGCTGCAGCAATTTCACCCTGTGAAAATCAGAGATTTGCAGACTTACCGGCTGGGCAGGGCAACACCGGCCTGACAGGCACAAGAGCTGCCCCACAAGAGGGTGACGGCACTGCTGCAGAAACAGTGCTCTCTGCAGGGTTCAGAATTAGCTCCTGTATCCATTACAAGTTTCATTTCATCTCCTGAAGGAGCAGACCACGCTGCCTGCTACCTTGGGGCTCCTACAGGGACCCAACTGTGTCCAGCCTGCAGCAAACAGGGAAAGGCAGAGCTGCTCCTCTGCCCTATAACCTTTTTGCTCACTACATGCAGCTGTAGCCCCTGATGGCCCTGCTTTGGTTCAAGGATGCAGCTGTGCTTTCTGCCCTCTTTGGAGCTGCCTGCAATTTAAGGTGTTGCTTGTCAGACCTGTTCTAGGTCAACTCCTACAGCAACATGGCTTTTGCTCTTCCCTAGCTTCAGGTTTTAATTTGTCTTCTCCAGTTTTTCTCTGGTTAAAGTCTAAACCCAAATCTTTCCATTTTGTCGTAGCCAGCAAAGAAAAATTAAGCCCCTACATGGAGTTAGAGGACTTCTTTGTGACAGAAACTCCCCCCCTCCCTTAAAGAGAAACCTTTGTTGTGAAGCTGCTTTCATTGCAAGCTCCACAGGGAAAGTCCCTTTAATAGAGGTTGACCTCATTTTGTAGTCCTCGGTATTAAAGCTTATACGGAGGGTACGTAATTAGAAGCAGTGACTTCTCAACAAAGATATACAGTACTTGTTGTTGCTACCTCCTTCTTACCTAAAGATTCATTTAATCTGGCTTGGAAAGAGTAACTCAAAACAGCTTTTGGCAGATAAGTGAACTCAAGTGAAATGCAAAGATCTGGTTTCCAAGAAGCCTTTTACAAGCCGTACAGAGAAATGAAATGAGACCCTTCAATACCACACAAGGCTTCCTACAGACACTCTCTGGAAGAATTGTAAACCTGCATTCTGGGTGAAAGCTTATCTTGGTCTGATCCTGGAGTTACATAAAGACATCTGATGGGGGAGAGGAGCAGTAGCTGTGCATGGGCCTGTCCACGTGGCAGCCTCTGCTTGGGTAGAGGGAATTGTTGGAATTTTCTACTGCGTTTCCAAGGCTCTGGTGTGAGACAAAGAAAGCAAAAGGGTTTGAGCTCAGTAAACACGCACAAGTGAGTGAACACAAAGGTGCCCCGGCTTTGTTAGCTTTCTAGCTTTAGGAACACAACCTGGATTTCCACACAGTGGGCATCATTGTCCCTGTTCCCAGGACCTCACTGAGCACAGCTGCCTTGGGGCTCTTCACCTTAACATGTCTTGAGTTTGAAACATCTATTCCTGGCCTGCTTCTCAAGTAATCCCTACACTTTTCCAAACCGGACAAGTCCACTTGAAAAAACACATTCTGCATGCATTTTCTCAGCTCTTGTGCTGTCCCCCTTGCTCTCCCACCTCCTGAGCAGCGCGTGCATTTCCAGAGCTCTGGGTTCTGCCAGCTGGGTGGCACCTCTGCTGAAACACTGGTGCACTGCTGTGAGAAACTCTCATTATGTAAAAAAGAACAGTTCTTGTTAAAAACCCCAGGCTCCCTTAAATTTCCCTTTAGATTTTGTGGTTTGAACGACTGTTTCTGCTTCAGCAGACCTCAGAACGTCCTGGGTTTTGCAGTTCTCCCCTCCGCAAACAACTGAGTTTAGCTCTGCTCAAAACTCAGCTTTGGACTTGATTTCTTGAAAAATCAAAATGAATGGTGATGTCCCCAGCAGAAGCACCTTCGTATGGTGTTAAATAGCAACTTTTTTTTTTTTTTTTCTGTAGTACCACCTCTCCTGGGTCTGTGCACCCTGCACCGAGCAGAACAGTTGCCTACACCTGCAGCAGTTTGCCCTGCGGTTTGTGGCACAATGTGTGCTTCAAGCGGAGAAAAGAGAAAGGCAGCTCCTCTAAGAACAGAACTGGAAACTCCCTGAAGACCACAGCATGGTGGCTTAAAGCACCCAGCCTCTGTTCTTCCTCCCTGGGAGCAGATTTTGACTCCATACAAGCAAAAGGGATCACAGTCATGAAGACGGTGTGAGGAAGCCCAGAGTGGGACCATGTCAGCCTGGAGGACACCTGGGCCTTCCCACAGTTCCCCAGGGACAGAAGGACGTGGCATCGATAAGATACCTTTAGTCTTGCACCCTGCTTCACCTCCACCCACAGCAAGGCCAGGGCTATGCTGGTTTAGCTGGTTTTTCCTCTCTCCTTCGGGCACCTCCTACCTCAGATAAAGAATGTTAATAAACCACACCCAACAATTCCCACCGCACCTCATGCAATTAACCCCATCCGGTGGCTGGGGAAGCCCTGGACAATGTCCTGGGACTCCAATACAGCCGACAGCAATTTTGCCACCCATTCAGTGCGAAGGAGGTTACTCTTTTTGTGTTTATTTTTAGAGCAGTAGGTTATTTTCAAAGAGCCTTTCTGTCAGGCTTGGCCCTGCACGTAAGCTGCCAAGTTGGGCATCGTTAGCGGTGCGATGAAGTGGTGTCAGCACTTCCATTACAGCACCTTTCCCCTGCTCCAGCCTCATTAAAAATGGGACATAAAAATCCAGTTCTGGCAGAAACATTTAAGAGCCAACATGGAAAACAATCACCGCCTTAACCTGATCCTTGCTAAAATTCATCTGGCTGGGGAGAGAAAGTGGGGATTTAAAATACATTTTATCCTTCCCACGCCTAAATCCTGAATTTTAAAATCCAGCTGTATCACACTCACATTACTCACAGGGATTTTTTTATTTTTCCTTTTAGTTTTTTTTTAAAAATACATCTGTGGTAAATGGAGAAGTGATCCTTTCCCTCCTCCACCTCTTCCGCAAGCCAAACGCTTGATTACAAGTTGCCATTGTCAAGCCTACTAATGAAGGCCACAGTTGATAGTCACTTTAATTGGGCACAACTCCGTGGTAGTTTTGACCGGGAGAGACAGATGTCCTCTTCACCCTCAGCCACATCAGCCACCCAGGGTGCTGGGGCAGGGAACTAATTTAACTGACAACTCACCAGGGGCCCCGTGGTGTTGGGAACCAGCGGCCAGGGCTGGAGGAAACCAGGACTGCTCTTGGCACCAGTGCTCGTGCCTCTGGAAGATGTTTTTTACTAAGTGGCTTCTATATCAGTTGCTGCTCCAAGAGAAAGCGGCCCCTTCTCTCGAGGCGATGCTTGCTATCCAGTGGTCACGCCATCAGCCGAACTGATGAATTAAGCCAGACTTAAATTCCTATCTTTTTCTTTTCTTTTCTCTACTCTTCCTTGGATCAGTTCCCTGAGCACAAGGGCCAGCAGATAGCGAGCGCACTGTGAAATCAGCAGAGGAAGAGAAAGAGCCTGTGGCTTATCCTGCGCCTAATGCCGGACTAAACGACCATCTAAAGGAGCAGGGAGGTATAGAGGAACTTTAGGAAGAGGAACTATAGGAGGAAGCCATCAATTCTTTCACTCTTACAAAGAAGTTCCCCCACTTCTGGTTTCACTATTTATACATTTTCCAGCACGTATTTCTGTTATCCCAGAAAAGGCAACGTCTGGAAGCTGCTACAGGCTCCAAGAGCTTATTCTGGCGTGAGATCATCTGCAACTCCAGCCTTGCTGGGGATGTTCAGGAGATGCAGAAGGCAGAGATTTTGTGGAGTCACATGAGACAGCAGCCAGCTCGGCTCAACCCAGCCCTGCTATCCCGCTTTCCTACAGGAACGCTGCGCTGCACGGTCTGCCAGTGCCTCCTGCAACGCTTTGAGCTCCGTTGCCGAATCCAACCGCACTTGAAAGACGCGTAGAAGAACTGAATAGATGTTTCTACGTGTCTTCTGAAAACCCCTTCCCCCACCTGACCTCCAGACCCTCCAGAGCTCAGGGTAGGAAGGCTGTGAGCACGGCCATCTGCCGTCCCGCTCGGCGGCAGCTGCCCGGCCAGGCTGCTTTAGCCTGCTAATTAGCCTGCTTGTAATCACAGCACATGCTTTCTGCGTGGTGTGGGTGTGACGGGACGCATGGGGAGGGAGTCGGGATTTTTTGCAGTAATGCAAGACACAAATTGGCAGGAAATGAGTCTTTACTTCCTGCTCATGGAGAAGCACGTCCCAGTTGTCTGCTTTATGGTGTAAGCCTGGAGGAACATGCCAGGCGATGCCTATTCCTTTGCAGGACACACATAATGCCAATCTAGCACCCCTGTGGGCATTTGGAAGGGGTAACTGGTATTTTGGCTGATGACCTCCATCCGAAGGGCATCAGAAAACGAGGAGATCCCTCAGCAAGCTGGGTCAAACATCAGCATTTCAGCCCTATCCCCGCGTCCCGCTGTTCACATGGCTGTGCCGGTAAATACCAGCACCAGGGCTTCTCCTCTTCCACCCAGGAACTGCAGTTTTCCCTGTGTCATCAAGCAAAGTGCAGGGGTCATCTGGCAAAGCTCTGCTGTGACTTGCACCTGGCTAAAACTGGAGCTCCACTGGGAAGAATGACACATCACCCCGGGTAAACAAAAAACCTTTGAATGATGAAATGCCTGTAAATACCAAAGGAGTGATGAAAGCGGCTCTCAGGGTTTCACGGGGACTCTGACTTCACCTCTAACGCTGTGTTTGGGCTCAGGACTGGAATTTCCTCCTGTTCAATATGTACCTAATGACACCACTGACCTGCATCAATTTTCATCCCTGCCATTCCAGCTTCTATTAAAACTGCCGCCAAAGAGAAAGGCAGTCCCTTGGCACGGTGCTGCCCGACACACGCCTGGAGCCTGGCCCATGAGGAGATGTGTGGTGTCTCCTCACCATCTCACCTGGTGTGTAAATGCGGGTCTTGCACACGCACCTTTGGAAACTGGTGGACCTCTCTCTTGAGGGGTTTGCCAGGAACTGGTTAATAGGTGGTACATGGGCTCTATTTCCTTCTTCTAGGTGAGCCTGGGACTGCCCTAGCCTCAAACCCCTGATTTGCTGCTGGCTGAGGGAGATTTGCACAGGCAGGTCTAGATCTCAGTCCTGTTGTCACTGTGAAAGGCTGAGGTCCCCTCTGTGCCTGATGGAAGTAACTATGAAATACAGAGAAGTTAAATCAGTCCTGAAATGCCATTACTCTGCCAGGAATTTTGTGACCAAAGCTAAGAGCTGAATATGGCTTTCCTAGGCTAAGAACAAAACAAACCCTATGGTTTTCCCCATTTGTTTAGAAGACTGAAGCATAAGTTGTGGCTTTAAGGATGTCTACCACAGGCTTTTTTCTCTAAACACAGAAATATTCTGTCGGTGAATAAAACTATTTCAGCAGTCAGGCATAAGCTGACTCCAAAGGCTGTTGCAATTACAAGTTGTTGCAATTACAAGTTAAGCAATCCTTTTGATTGCATAATTTCCCAGTGCTTGAGAATATCCCAACAGAGAAGAAACGAAAAAAAGAAATAATGAAAAATGCTCCGTGTTTTTAATCGAGTTGATACCAGCAGACTTAAATTCCTCCCGTTCTGAGCCAAAAGTGAAAAAAAATAATGTCTGCTTGGCTGGCACCAACCACAACAGTGCAGAAACAGGTAGTATATACCTACATATATATAGGGAGAGGTCAAACCTGAAATCCAGACAAAAGCAACATAGCATGCAAAAGGGAAACATGTCTTTGCCACACACTGCTTTGTCCACAGGCATAAACTGGAAAGTAATTCTCCCTTGTGAGTTAAGACATTCTTACTGCAAAGAAGAAAAAAAAAAGGTAGAAATTAGAACGTCAGATGAAAGGGCTGCTTATCTGCCATACTTGCTCAGTGTGTTAGCGACCAGAAGAATTAAACTACATCTGAGATTCAGATGGGAAGGATGAAATGAGGCGCAGGATATGACCCAAAACACATCTAAACTCCCACAGGTCCATTTGGGGATCCCAGAGGTCAGAGGAAAGAGAGACCTATTTTACCCACCCTGCAGGAGCAGCAAGGAGTCCCTTAAACCCAGGGCCTGCTAAATAAAAGCCCTAAACCACCTTCATGCACCCCTAAACCACCCTAACGCACCCTTAAACCAGCCCAGCCCCCCGCCAGCCGTTAATAACATTGCCCTTATTAGTGACGCTGGAGCTAAAATCGCCCCCCCCCGTGTCCATGCCCAGCCCTATAACGCGCAGCGAAGGACCCTCCTGGGGGATGTTGAGGGGGAATAATTAAAAAAAAAAAAAGCCTTAAAAAAGAGCAGAGGAACCTCGGAAGCGGGGGAACGCCGAGCGCGGGAGCAGCGGGAGCTGCCGGGGCCGCCCCCGCCTTGCCCGGCCCCGCTGGAAACCGGCTCCTGCTGCCACCTGGTGGCGGGAGAGCCCGGGGGGGGTTCCGCTGCAGGGCCCGGGGACATCGCTCTGCAGAGCCCCGGGAGGGTCGGGGAACCTACGACAGAAACCCAACCTAGAATTTCAGAGAGAACTCCCACAGGAAAGAAAAAACCAAAACCAACAAACCAAACTAAAACACACACCTCCCCCCCCGAAAAAAAAAACCCCAACAACCAAATAACAAAACCACAAACACACAAAGAACACAAACAAAAAAAAACCCAACAAACCAAGAGCCTTTTGCTTCTCAGGAGCACGCGGTGGATTCCGATGTGCCCGATGTTGCCCCGCTGGTGGGGTTGAACCCCACATCCCTAAGGTGCAGCTTTGGTTTCAGGCAGCTAAAGGGCACGAAGGCATCTCCCCGTCCTCCCAAATGGCAACACCAGACTACAGGGGAGTTTGGATCGCTTGGGCAGTGGGAGAGACTTTGGGGACCATGTGGGTGGGTGCGTGGAGGGGCGATGTTTTGCCTCAGGCATACAAGAGAATGAAACAAACTGAAAAGTAAGAAGCAGTATTACTGAAAGTGAGAAATAAGAGGGTTCCTCAACACCCTGGAACAAGACATGGTGTGCAATGCTGAAAAAACGGAGCAAAATCTGGGCCAGGAGCTCTGAAGAAGCAAACTGCTCCCAGTTCCTTGAGTCCTCATGTTCAGAAAACAAGGATTTTATCCATTTTTAAAGGCACAAAACTGAGTCAAAGAAAGGAATCGTTCAGTATCTCCTCTCAAAAAAAAAAGTCAGCCCTTGATTTTTTTTTCTTATTTAATTTATTTTGCTCAAAAGGGCAAAGATAGTTTGATCTGAACTTTTTTTTTTTAAAAAAAAATAAATTCAAATAGCAAGTGTGGCAGTGTCTTGCACAGCTTTTAGAATTCTGTAAACTTCTTGAAAATGTGTAAGGGAAGGGTTTGCACCTACAGACCACTAAGGGGTGTGACAAGTGTACTCTCCCCTTTCTCTGCCAAACTTACCCGAAAAACGAAGTCATTGCATTAAGCGGGTGTGTTGTTTCTTCTTAGACCAAACGAAAGCACACTTTGCATGGAAGCTTGTTTTAGTATTAAATTTATAGAGCGTCACTACATCTATAAAACCAAATCACTGCGGTTAAATAGTCTGTGAAATTCTTGCAAACCTACAAAAAACCGGTGAGGGACAAAATGGTTGAGCGGAGCTTTTCCCCTGGCACTTTTTTTTCTGCCAGAAGGCAGCAGTGCTTCCCCAGCAGCTGGTGCAGAGAGAGCTCCCCCTCCTGTTGAAAATCATCTTTAGCCCCTACGCACCCTCGGGAGACTTGTCCCTGTTATCCAGCATTTGGCGGGATCAGGCCGGCGGCAACGTGAGGTGCTAAAAGCAGAAAATTTAAAATGGAGAGAGCTGCACAGCGCTGATAATTCCTGTTCATCTCCTTCACTGTTTGCGGTGGCTTTACACGACAAAAGGTCATCCCTTACTTTTTTTTTTTTTCCTACTGCAGCAACATTATCCCCGTCAAATCATCCAGCATGCAAACGATTCATCTGAGTGTCTGTCACTTCACTAAAAAAGCCAAAAAAAACCCCCATCCTGGAATAATTTGATTGTCTGCTGCAAGGGATGAGTAATCGGACAGTTTTTAAGAGGGTGAGGTGCTCCTGTCTGGCGGGCAGATGATCCCGTGCTCTGCTAAACCATCGCGTTTCCGTTGCAAACTGCAGCAGCTGACTCAGGGAGGACTTTCCAGGAGCATCAAGCAACCCCCCCGTTCAAATTCCATCCAGTTTGCACTGTGTAGAAATGTCCCCTATAAATAGGGTAAATGCTCATAATAGGTAGCAAAGCTAGTAGGCTTTTCAGACCAGTAAGAGAAATAATTGAGCCTGCAGTGAATGGCTGTATTATACCACGGACTGAGCTGCACCAGGAATTTCAACTGGCTATTCATACTTTTTTGAGGACTTTGCCATTTCGCACTTTTTTTTTTCTTTTTTTTTTTTTTTTCATTTAACCTGATTTGTAATGAATAGTCCTGGTTTTATAAAATGGAAGGTGTTGAGGTAAGAAATATTTTAACAAGCTCTATTTTCCAAGTGTCAGAAATCTCTCTGGCTTGCCAAAACGTGGCCATGGATGTAAACCCACCGTTCCTTGACAAAGAGGAGGAGCTGAGAACAAGTCGGGGGCTGCAACGGAGCCGGCTGTAACACCAGGTTTCCACTTCCTGAGAATTTATAAAAAGAGCCAGGGACAGTAACTGAATCAGACTGAAAGCAGCGATGCTTGATTTTTTTTGGTGTGATTTAGCAATCCAAGAAGAGGATGCTCCAGGGCAGGACTCAGGGCCAGCCCTCTCCTTCCACGCTGCAGCTCAACCCTCCAGTCCGTTTCCGCTACAAGGTACAACAAAACGGAGAGATTCGGGAGCCAGCCTCTGGCAGGCCTGGACGCTTGAGGTTTGCAAGCAGTGACGGTCCTGTTGCTGTCGTGCTGAGGGAGATGTAATCCTCCAGATCCCACCAGGACTTCCAGCCCTGCTCATCTGAACCTCATCTGATAAACCCAAAGCTCTCGGCTCCCTCGAAGCCTCTGCCGCACTGCTCTGTGACCACGGCTAGCTCACCCTCTGGGTAAATCCAAGCTATAGAAAATAATTTCCTTGCATTTAACAGATGGCAAAGTTGAGATGAGGGAAGCAGCACATCGTTTGGGGCAGAGGTGGAAAGGGAGGCTTGTCTTACCAATCCTCCATCGTGACCGTGCGCTCCATCTGTTAACACTTCAGCACGCGATGCCAATCTCCAGTGTGATTCCGATTAGTCTGCAAAGTGCTGTGTGTTGATATTGTGGTTTGATACTTGGAGAGCTCTGCGGAGATATTTAATTAGACAAAATTAATTCCTTTGAGAACAACCTTCTGGCAGCACTTTGGAAAGTGCTTGGAAGCTTCTGTTGTTCTGACGCTTCTTAAAAATTTGCCTTAGCCATTTCTTAATTTATTTTTAAAAGGACAATCAAACCACCTCATTCTCCAGGTCAAATGATGGCAGTGACTTGCCTGCCAGCGTGGCTATCAGAAGATGTGGTGCCAGACCTTCTCACCTGGAGTTATTTCCCAGAGCTGCCAAGCCCTTGCTGTTGTCACCCTGAAAGGTCTCCTTTCCGTCTGAGCTGTCAGAGCCCTCTGGCCTCTTTATTTTCTGTTTCTTTTTTTGCCACCTTCACAGCGACTGTGGGATCTGATGATGACAAGACAGGCATGGTAGGTGACCTTGCTGGCCAGCCCTGCAAGGTGACATCCCTTACAGCCGTCGGATGGGGAGCAGGAGGTGAAGCAGGAGGTGAATGGCTGTCCATCTTCATGCCTGCCTTCTCCAGCAGTCAAACAGGGGTACTGGTGTTTCTTGTGGGACCATCTGCTGCTAATTCTGCACACCTCCTACAGATAAGGGCACAGAAGGGCACAGTCTTAATGCGATTAAACTTCAGGAGCCCTAGAGGCCTGTGTTTCCCGTCGTACCTGGGTTGGAGCAGGGAGGCAAATGGCACAGGCTGCAGGTGCCGTGCAAAACACACACTTCAAACCCGGAATGAACCCCATAAGCCTCTTCCCTTTCATGCTGAAGCCAGCTGGGCTCTGGCTGCTTAGGGCCGGTCACATTGTGGAAGAGACCTTTGGGGTCAGGGGTTGGCAGAAGGGCCACTTGAAACTGCACAACCTCCTGCCATAGACCACTTCTTGGACGTTCATTTTCTGTCCCAGTTTGCTGTCCTTCTTCAATTCCACACAGATTTCTCATCTTTTCTGCTGCCTGCATCAACCTCCGTGCAAAATAAAATTCTCCTTTCTGAGGTCTTCCTTGGCATCTCTGCACTTACACTGGGACAGAAGATTTCATGGCTTCCCTGTAGGAAGTTGAAGCAGCACCAAAAGGTACAAGGTTTAGCCCCCTTCTGGCACAGCCTGAGCAATGCAGCGGTAACAAAGGGCTGAATGTGGGCACCATCTGCGTTTCAGTGCGTCTCCTCACTTCCTTTCAATTGTCTCCAAATTGCATTCGAATTAATGTGGCTCTTTCCAAAAAATCCGCTCGTATCACATCATAAAGGAAGAAGGAATCTGTACTTAAGCACTTCATTAGGGGATGTCTGCAGAGCGCTCTGCAAATGGGATGGTGCCGGAGCATGCTAGGCTTTCTGTACTTAAATATAGCTGTACTCACACCCTCGGCCTCCTGAACTGCTGAAAACCTCCCAGCAGGTGATCACAAGCCTTTCTATAATTGAAATGAACTTAATCCTGACAAAAAAAACCCCGTAGCAGCAGCTGCTGTGAAGGCTGTGGCTGCTCTCCAAGTATTTCTTACATTACCCTGGTCTGTATATTAAAGTGAGACTGATTGCTATGTTGCAGAATCCTGCCACAGAGTGTCTCGTACAAGAAAGCTGCTGTGTTTTAGATTAAGTGCTTTGTTGTATTTTTCATAAGAACACTTTTCTCTTGCGTGATGATTGCCACACAAGGATCTGAGCTGCTCAGATATTAATTACTCAGGGCCCGCAACAATCCTCTACAGTACCAAGTAAATATGGATAGTCTCTCTCTTTTTCTTGCACACGCTATAGTGATACAGATGGGTGGTTGCCTGTATGGTGGGCTGAAGAAGGAGAGCTGTGTTTGGAGGTAAAGGAGGTGAGCTGCCAGCCCAGAGCATGTATGCAGGGTGCTGAGAGGCTAAAACAGCCAGCCAGAAGATATGAGAAATGACCGTGGCTGCTCTCCTAATTTAACCTTCATGCCACAAGTCTCTGCCTGAGTCCCAATGTGCTGTAAAGAACTGGGACAAGGAGCAGCTCCTCCTGTAATTCCTGATTTTTCACTGTTGGATGAGAACTTCCCAGCCTGCCTTGGCTCCTTTAAGCCTTTCCTCCCTCTGTCCTCTCTCTGCCTCCTCTCCTGTCGCTGGATCACCCTGGGCTTTGCCAAGTGGCACCTGGCATTTATGCAGCAACACCAAAGAGCAACCATCAAGCAACTTTTCTGGCAAGGAGGAATGTCTTCACCTAAAAGCCTAGCAAACCAACCAGCAAGAACCCGGGGAAAACGGGGCTCAGCAAGCGTGCAAGATGGATTGTGCGAAGCAGGCACTGCTCCCTTGGAGCCACCACAGTAACGAGGGGGACACAGCCCTCGAAAAACCCTATAAGCAGGAGCACAACCACTGAAATGAAGGTACCTCACCTGGAAAACCCCTTGTCTCGCAGGGATGTGCCCGTGGTTGCAAGAGGTTTGCGGATCCCTCTGCCTGCCCCCACCTCAGTCTGCAGAGCTGGGCTCGCACTTCCAATCTCTCGTGCTCTACCTGGTTTAGGCTGCGTCTCCCACCATGGAAAACATGAACTCACTCTTACTCAAACTGTTCTTTTGCCCCGAGCTAACCTAGGCACACGCACTAGATTTTAGTGGGACATCTGAGGCTGTTTAAAGGGCAGAACAGAAGATGGTGCTGCCGAGCCAACATATTTCCACAGGAAAACTTCCTGGAGCTGCTGCGATTCTTGACAGCTCCGGTTCCAAAATAATCTTTGTTTAAACTAAAGAGTTGTCAAGGAGATAAGTTTAAGAAGCACAGGAGCTACAGAAAAACATCCCACAGCCCGTTCCCCCATGGAGCAGAGACGCCGTGAAATATTGATGGACCAGGCTCCCTAATTATATCTTCTACTGAGGGGCTAGCTTGAAATCCGGAGCTTTCCCGCTTTGTATGCGGCACCGTTGGGATAAAGCGATGGGATCCCTTGCAGAGCTACATGGGCAATTGGGTTGGGATGTATGTGGCTAATGAACAGGCGCCAGAGAGACAGCTTGGTGGGAGCTAATGAAATGTTCAGTAAAAAACGTGTCACCTCCAGGTATCGGCTGCGCCTCCCTCACTCCTGGAGCTTAATCCTCTCCTCTGCCACTGCCTGGGCAGCTTCGCTCCCCGTTTGCTGAGGTCTTCTCCACGTAAAACGACAGGAGCAGCAGAAAGAACGAAAGCACTTCTGAGCATCAAACCGGGCAAAATGGTGTCGCGCTCTTAGGCTGTGTTTTTTTCTTATTAAGACGTGTTATTTAAAAAAAGCAAGGTGAATAATTTCCACCCACAATGCTGGCAGCTACGCATTTTTTTATAGGAAAAATTTAGCTCAAACTGAGAACAACAATAAGAAACTGCTCTATTTTTTTCACATCCTTATGCCTCCACAGTTTACCTGTCTGGGAATTTCAGTGGTTTGGTGGAAAGAAACATCCAAAATTCAGATGCTTCTCCAAAATCTGATTTACTCAGCAGCTCTAAATTAAGTGACTGTAAAAGAAGAGGCTGTCTCACATTATTTAATTTTCTAACTCACATAGCACCTGTAAACGCAATGAGAATCTAATACAGAGTGATGCTGAGGAATAGGACCACACACCACTTTGTCCCTTCTGGCCACTCTGAACTTGAAGCCCATGTGGGTTACAGGGCTAGAAATCAGAATTCGTGCTGCATCTCAGCATCTCACCGTGCTGACAAATGAGGTCTGTACTGTTAACTCCTCTAGAAAAGGATGCCACACATATGTACGCCCCTGGCAGCACAGATGATGACTGCCATCAACACTCAGGAATCTTCACTACTGGCCTTAACACAATTTTCTGGGTTAGCTTGGTGGAGTGACTGTATCTGCTTGTTTTCACTTCTCTGGCTCCAGAGCACGAATAATATTTACCACACTCGAAAGATTAATTAGCTAATGCACATTGAGTACTTTGAAGACACAGAGCAACAAATGCATTTAAGGCGCTGCGTTCAGTGCCTGAAATCAATAGATACTTGGCAAAGACACTCGAGAAGGGACCCAGATGGTGTAGGAGAGACCTGGTTACCCAGGTCCTGGTCCTGAGCCTCAGGAAAGAGCACAGATGTCCGTGAACATATCCCTGCCCCTCTTCTAGCAATGTACCCACTGCTGCTTGCAGCAGGATAAGGGATGTGTCGGTAGAACCTTCTGCTGCACCGGTAATACAGTCAAAAGCAACAGCCCTTCTCCCAGACGAGGGAGGGAAGCGGCTCATCAGACCGTTCATGCCTTGAAGCTGTCTGGGCTTGCCAGGGGTGGGTGGATCGGATCACTCCAGGAGCCCAAGCCCGCTCACTGTTTTCCCTGCCTCCAGCAGTTTCTCCTTTCCAGGCAGCGGAAGCAGCATGTAGCAGCTGTGGGCCAGCGCAGTGGGGAAAGTTTTCGGAAGCACAATAGAAAGAGGGAGGAAAAAGTGAATAGCTCAGGCTTCTGGGAAGCAACTCGGAGGATCAAGGGCCATTGGGTGCTAAAATACTGTCCCAGAGCTGGGCATGGTGTAAGAACCAGTGGCTACGGCCGCAATTCAAGAGTGAGCTGGTCTGCAGCTGCCTGATGTGGAACTTTGCAGCCAGTGGAGACTTCACAGGCCGAACAAAAAGTTGTCCATGATTAAACTGACTTGTTAACTGAACTCTTCCCTTGGCCATGGCCATCCCTTCAGGCCAAGGCTGAAGGATCCAAACACAACCCTGTTGCTCATCAGCATCCTGCTCCCTACGCTGTTCCCACTCAGGAGAAAGAAGAGGTGGGCAGGGTGGCACCTTCTGTGGCACATCAGTGTGAGCTTGCAGATGCCAGGCTCTTTTTTAAACACTACAAAGATAAAGAGAAGATTGGGAGGCCTGAAAGCAGATTGCAGAGATGACTCGAAGGCCTCTGACCCTGCTGCTTTCCATCTCCTGACAGACGGTGCACCCAGCTCTTGTTCCAGCACTAGGAGCTGGAAGCTTCCCACAGAGAGGGGATGGGTCACCAAGCGATGGAGAACCTTCCAGCAACCTTATGCCTAGAGAAGACCTGTGGGCTTGTCCCTGCATCCCTGTGGCCTCTGCTGACTTACAGAACTCGGTCTAAGTTTGACACTAGAAATAAAAAGCAATTAATTACTTGGCTTTCCTCCCTTCACATTAACACACTGCTGTCCTCCCATACTCATTGTCTTGAGGACAACACGAGAAGAGCCTTTGCCTGAGAGAGGCCAAAAAGTTGCACTGCCCGTTGTTGCTCTGCAGAGTTACCAGACACAGGCTGAAAGAGCTGCTGTCTATCAGTGTCGTTCTGCACTGCTGAAGTACTGTGGATCAAAATTTGATTCTTTTTTCCTCAAGCAGAAATACTAAATCAAAGGTTAGAAAAAAATGTTTTTGCTCTACTGGCAAAGACTCAACGTCGATTCAAAAAGTTCCCAGCGTAGAAATGTAGGGACTAGAAGCACCGAAATCCTTATGCATATTCCTTCAAGAAATGCTTATATGCCAAACACCTACATCTTCTAGCAACGAAAGGTCTGGCACTCTAAATACAGAATTGCCTGAAATACCAGTTCCTTACCTCAGTTTCCCTGTTGTGTCTCCATAATTGCACTAATTGGGACACTCACAAGCTTTCTTTTATGATTCTTGTCCTAGTATTTGTGAAAGGTATGGGAAGGGGTGTATGTAGATCAAACACGGAGACACAGAGACAGGCGCTTGTGCCTGTAATGCAAAGCCACTTAGCAGGAGCCGACATTTGTTAAACGAGACCATCAGTCTTCAGCTATTCTTATAAAAGCTGAAAGGAGAGGAAGAGGTGGTGAATCTTCCAAAATACATGACAACGTTGAGAGGCCCCCTCTTCCTAAAGCTGCTGCATTTCTGTCGCCGTTTTCGGTGCAGCGGGTCATTACGAATTACTAATTAGCAAAGCAGGCCAGTCAGGTCCATTGCTGACCTGCTGTGTAAGCTGGGGGAAAAAAAAAAAAAAAGGGATCTGTCACTGAGTCAATGTAAATGTAAAATATCTGCGCTGAAGAGGTTTGAAGCTTAATATAGGTCTTGTTAAGTGTTCATAAAGGATACTGAAACCTTTAGATTAAGAGGTAGACCGGAGGAGAATGATAGGGTTATAAAATCCGTTTCTACAAATAACTCATATTTATATAGTGCCTTTCAACCTAACAGGTCCCACAGCTTTTTTTCAACATAACACCCTGATATACTGTGTTCACTTCACCTACCAGTTCAAGGCAACCTCCTCTGAAGTGAAATGTGGCAGCTGTTTAAAAGCCCCGAGTAGTAGCGACTTTAATAATAGCAAGGCATTTATATGGTCTTACAAACTTCAAAGAGTTAATTCTCTGCCCCTTCAGGAGGCAGACAAGGTTTATTATTCCCATTTCACAAAAGCAATAGAACAAGAGTGGACAAGAGTGGAGAAAATCTGCACTCCCACAGATTTATAAAGCGAAATTCCGTGCGTGAGCCTAAAGTGCTTTTAATCCCACACAGAGAAAACATATCAACATGTCTTATTAAAAAAGTCCTTTACTAAAAATAATGATGTGGAGAGAGCTCTGATCTGGATTCTAACACCTGCCACTTCTGGTGAAAAAATTACCTCCTCAAGCACATGTTGACATAGAAACACCATGGTCTGCAAATGCTTCCGTGCCATGAAACAAATTGGGCGCTCGAAATATACTGCCAAGAATCAGACAATCTGTTTTAAGAGGACCCAAGAGTTACTAAAAACCTCTTGAAAAATAGCAGCAGAGAAAGGTGCAGCAACACCAATCTCCGAGGCAGGCTGGCATTGTTCTTCCACCACATGCGGCTCCACGGTTCTTCCCAGCCACCTGCGTCGCAAAGCAATGATGCTTCCAACGAGGAGGAAAATTTCCTTCTGTTATCCCCAAAGGTTCTGCAAGATGGCCCTGAACTCGGCAAAAGAAAGTTACAAAATTTCTTGGCTTTAACCTCTTGTTCATCAAGAACTGGACTCCTTGTCCCCAGGTGCTATCACTGTTCTCATATTGTTTCTTGGCCGCACCCTGATGCAGAATGAAATAGGGGCTGTATGTAAAAAGACTGTCTTATCCCTGGAGTCCCAAACACCTTCTTGTACAGCAGCACAGAAGTCTCTACTTTTCATCCCTCCTGCTGGTTCCCACCACGGATTTACCCTATTACAACTTGCACTCCTATTTACAGTCCCAACACCCTCTTCTAGACCCCCCTGCTCCTTCGTGAGCCGCTTGTCCAGCCCAGACTGCACAGCCTGCAGCATAACGTCACTGCAGCCTCCCTACAGCCACAGGCGGCTTCTCAGCGGAGGCTGCAAAGCCGTGTTCAGGCTGATGAAGCTCCCCAACAATCCTCAGCTGCCCACAAATGGATCTGGACAACTGTCCGTCCTTCCAATAGAGCCAACCCCCTGCAGATGCCTTCAGTCACCCCTACAACCTGAGCGATGCTCGGGGTTGGTGGAGGGTGAGCTGTGGTCTCTGTGTCCTGCAGGATCTGGGGCAGAGTGGCAGAGAACCGGGAGAGATGAGCTGACCTATCATCAATTCTCCAGCAAAGTGATTTCCAGCACAGGAGCACATTTGCTACATGAATCACATCCCATTCATCACCACAACTGTCTGGATGTAACTTTGCCAGCCAGGGCTTGAATTTTCTCTCCAAAAGCTCCCAATGTGCTGTACAGCAGCTTCACAGGGCAGGATGTGGATCAGTGCTCCTGCCTGACTCACTCTCCCCTTCCTCCCTTGACAGAAGCTGCTCCTTTTCATCCCTCTGGCTTTAGGGTCCCCAGTGAAACCTGTTCTTCCATAGTCCTGCTGCAGCCTCCGCTGCGAAATGATAGCCAGAGAATCACAGAATCACAGCATATCTTTGGTTGGAAGAGACCTTCAAGATCACCTAGTCCAACCTTCGAGTCAGCACTGCAGGTCACCACTAAACCGTGTCCCTAAGCACCAGGTCCACACAACATTTAAATACGTCCAGGGATGGTGACTCCACCACAGCCCTGGGTAGACTATTCCAATGTTTGATAACCCTTTCAGTGAAAAAAAAGATTTCCTAATATCCAGGAAGGATGTCTTTACTGCTGGCATCGCTAAAGTGCAGGCAGGGCCTGTGCCCTCCGTCACCGGCACGCCTGTGCCTGCCAGGCCACGCAGCTGGGGAAGCTGGTCTGGGAGCAGCCTGTTAGGAAGAGCTGTTGCAGAGCCCTGGCAAACACACCCTGGCCTGAATTCACGGCCTGGGGCTGACACTCACTGAGGCACACGAACAAGGAGGTAGGGGTTTGGTATTCAGGTATAAAATGAGGACCTTCCTGACACTGTGAAACTCAAAACCAAGAGCAAAATCATTTCCTACTGCTGTGGCACTGAGCTCAAAGCAAAGAGCTTTTCACCTTCTCCGCTTTTGTAATAATACATTTCACTTTATGGCAATTCACGAACACACCAGTGAGCGTCTAGATGATGGCCCAGGGGAAAAGTCTCCTTGACATATTTGATGCTGTATGAGACCACGCAGAAGGTCATGGAGGAGAGAGATCCTGTGACTTTGCTTCCTTGGCAACCTTGATGCCAGGAAACCAAACCCTCCACTGGCCCCGCGCAGCGTCTCAGCCGGCCGGCGGCCACGTTCCTCTAACGCTACAGCCCAGGAGAGGAAGCTCCTCAGCTCTGCCAACGGCCTTGGCAGTGAGAGCGGCTCTGCAGGCTCCTTACGGGTGCCTTGCTCGCCCTGCTTTCCCTTCCAACCCTGAGTAACAAGCGTGATGAAGTGCGTTCTGGTGGGTCTGACTGACAATGTCAGGCAATTTCTCCGGATGACGGGGAGATTTACAAGCTTAAGGTAGCTTACAGGGCCTCAGTTACAGCTCTCAAGCTGACACTCAGACCTAGACACTCATATATTTGGACTCAGAGATTGAGCAAGTAAAGAAAATGTTTAGATATCTCTTCCCGTCTCTTGATTCCCTGCCTTTGGATTTACTATTCATCACAGGCATGAGTGTGAGGAGAGAGCTGCCTGTCTCTCTTCTAGCGATAGCTCTGGGGAATCCCCAAATCTGCATCATGGCAGGTGAGTCGTTGTCCTTCGCAGGGCGAAAGGTATGGACACAGCCCTTGTTGGCTGAAATGAAAGGACAGAGCGAAACCTCCATCGTCCTGGCCACAGTTTATGGGGTGAGGCAGTGGAGCACAGGCACAGGATGCTCCCAGTCTTCAACTGGTGTAAGTCAGCAGAACTACCCTCAATTATACCACCTAAGAAGTAGGCTTTTTCCATTAAATAAATCCTGTGGCTCTTTCTTTCCCTTCCTCCCCCGCCCCGCCACTTCCCTCTTCAACTCCAAAAGAATCTCATTTAATCTGTAGGGAGCTAGCTTTTCCTGAACAAAAAAAAAAAAACCCACCAGTCTTGACCCTGACCTTTGCAAATAGAAATATGATGTAGTGAGAATTGAGACCTGAGAGTCAACCAGCATCTTCAGTTTTGCTGCTGAAATACAGCAGGTCGTTTCACATTTCTATTATGAGCCTCAGATAACGGGGAAGAAAATGAGGTAATTCCATTTTTTGGATTAGTTGGTTTTCTTGTCAGCTGGGAGATGGGATCTGAGGTATGTGGCGAATGACTGGAGGCACGGGATGAACAGCTGGTCATAGATATTGTTGGGGATGCTATTTCTGCATGACCTGCTCCAGAGATATCGAAAGAGATTGTGTCTGCCTCCCCTGACATTTATACCTGCTTTCCATCACTGACTTCAAAGCAGTTGCTCCGCTTCTGCCCACGTTTGATTGAGTAGGAAATCAGGACCATTGTTTAAAGATAGCCTTCAACCTTGCCTAAGCTTTTAAATGATCAAAAACGAGCTATTTATGGAGACATGAAAATTAAAGTACATCAGAGAGCCCACAGGCGATAGCAAGATGAGCAGGAAAGGGAGCCTGGCCGGAGTTGACAGAGAGCTGTTTATGGGCAGAATTAGAAACTCCAGTTCAAAGTCTGTGAGTTGCCCCATGAAAGCAGATCCCCCTCATCACAGAGACTGACTGATTGCTACACGCAGGGACCTACAAGCAGAGCTTGCAGAATCAAGAGCAGTGTTAGTAAAAAAAAAAAAAACAAAGAGAGAAAAAAACCCCAAAAGATCACTGCCTGAAACATCAATAAGCATAGCGAGAAACAACTGGATATTAGACAATCTTTAGTCTAGAGAAAAAAAAGACACAAAAACAATCTCTGGAAAGTAAAGCCTGATTAACTTTAACAATAAGTTTTTAAAAACAAAGCAAAACAAAAAGCAATATGTGTGATCAATGAAGCAAAGTATTTGATTTCCCCTCTCTCAGGGCCTTCAACTCCAGACATTCCGGAAGAGATGCTTTACTGATACCCATTAGCAAGCTCAACCGAGGATTGAAAGGAGCAGATTTGATGCTCTCACGCTTCCTTCTGATCTTAAAAATCTGTGAGCATGTTTGGATTTGGTAAAGCATTTGATATCATATCATAAAACTGAGTTCTTTGGATGATCTGAATGCAATAGTCCATGGACCAAATCAGAGCTGAGCAGCTGCAAACAAAGAGGAATACTAAACAGGGAGTTGTTGTGGTATAGAATGATGTTTGTTAGGGTATCGCAGAGATGAGGTCGTTGGTCTTATTCGACATTTTTATTGATAACTCTAAAGAAGGATCGAACAAAAGGATGACAGGCGTTCTCCGCATTGACACAAAGTTGAAAGGGATCACAAACACCAGGGAAACCAGAAAGAGAATGGAAAGGAACCTGGAAAGACTAGGAACTCATAGTGAAAATATCTCAGTGCAGTGAATCTCAGAGCTGGACAGATTGGAAGTCTCATATCTGTTGATGCCTATAGGCCTTAGAGGTGATACTCATTCTGATCAGGCCATGGGGGGAAAAGCCCAAAAAGCCTAAAAAATGCAGTGTATGGGGCGATGCTCCGTCTGAAGTCCCAGAGATACAGGATACGGCAAGCCAGAGAAAAACAGCAGAGAATCCTTCAGCGCTTCTGGCAGGCAAGCCATTTAATGAACAAGCCTACCAAGAATCTCCTATAATAAAACTCAATGTATCATTTCTGTTCACTGAGCTAGTGTCGTGTCTGCAAACTGCACAAGCCTTTGTCTCCTCAACACATTAATTTCCATCCAAATGCCCAGGCAGAGCCTCTGTTCACAACCTCTGTTGACAAGAGTGGATTATTCAGGGAAGCGTAACTAACTCTGTTATTTCTCCGAAATCTACACTAGGTCCTCTGCTGGCAGATAAAAATTCACAAGTGAAAATGTCTGCTGTCTTTTCCTTTGTTTTAGGCATTTGGGGCTGGATTTAAGGAGGGATTCTAGAGATCCCAAACAGGCTTTAGGACTTGGAATCTGCTGTGGCATGCCTGTAGTCTGTAGTTCTTTTAATCCACCTCCCAGCACTTGTTGGATGGAGGAGAAGAGGACTAGGGGGAGGCAGAAGACTCCTAGAGACCCTCTGAACTGCAAATGGATCACTGACCTGTAAGCCCAAGGGGAAACTGGGCAAATTTGTGAGGGACTTTTTAGGATGTTGGGTAGTGATAGGACTAGGGGGAGTGGATCCAAACTAGAGGGGGGTGGATTTAGATTGGATGTTAGGAAAAAGTTTTTCACCGTGAGGGTGGTGAGACACTGGAACGGGTTGCCCAGAGAGGTGGTGGAAGCCCCATCCCTGGAAGTTTTTAAGGTTAGGTTGGATGAGGCTCTGAGCAACCTGATCTAGTGGGAGGTGTCCCTGCCCATGGCAAGGGGGTTGGAACTAGATGATCGTTAAGGTCCCTTCCAACCCTGACAATTCAATGATTCTATGATTCTAAATTTAGCCAGTCCAGAGCAGCTTTGCTGAGCAGGTTTCCCTGCCATGCTGTGGCACCCCTCCCTTCAAGAACCAGGGAAGGGTATTCTGGAGCAGTGGTAGGAAGGGTCAATGCAGCCCGGGAACCGGGGCAAGAGAACCTAAGGGCAAATTTCTTTAGGTGGCCCCAGAGAGCCCAATGCTATAGGATTTATATGAGAAGGGAGCAGAGGAATGACCTTGTATATAGCTCCACCCCACCCTGTCTGGCATTAGTCCACGAGCCTGTGGAGCAACTGCCTGCATCGTTTCATTTTTCTGTGCCCTAGAAGCACTTTCCAACTCGCCCCTCGCATGGCTCAGCCGAGGCGCTACGTACAGCTTGGCACGCGGAGCGCATGGCGCTACTGCACCTCACTCCAGTGGCCTACACGGCTCCCGAGCGTGGCTTTATCTCTCTGCAAAATAGAGGTCATTCTGGTGTTCTGCAGGTAGTGAAGGCTTTGAAGAAATGCTTTGAAGTAGACTATGGAAGTAGACATTATTACCCACTGCCCAGGGATTTGGAGAAGGTTTAGTCTGATAAAAAGGCTTTGCATTCTGCTGGCAGGAAGCGTGACATAAAGTGGAAATTTTTCCAAGCTGAATTCAAATGAGTTGATTTTTCTATCTGCCCTTCTTCTGGAGAATGGGTGTGCTGTTCCCTGGACTGTGAGAGCTTCAATGCTCTCACAAGGTTCACCCTACCAGTAAGCATTCACTGGGTAGAGCTGCGCTCAAAGTTTAGGATTGAAATTTTAAAGGGCTTGATTTGAGATGAAGTTTATGGCCCACTGGAAGACAGTAAGTACATCTGGTTCAGGAGAAGTGCTTGCAGGAGTCTTGGTGCTCAGGATTTAGAGGCACAGCAGGTCTGGCAGGGGACAGGAGCTGGAGCAGAGGCTAGATTAGCAAATCCTCATAGCTAGGACCACAGTGAATTAGCCTCCTAAGAGAGGATTGTATCTTTTCTTTGGCTCCAAACAGTGCTATTAGACTCTTACCTTCATAAACACTTCATTCTTTCCCAGGTGTTTGGATTGGAGAAAGAAAACGGGGAGAAACAGGATAGGCTTATGGACTAGACATCTTTCATCTCAACTGCAATAAACCTATTAGCATCCCACAGGTGAGGAAGGGTTTGTGGCACTCTGCTGATAACAGCACTGACAGCCCATGTTTAGTGCCAAGCAAATTCTTAGCAGCCAACCTTATTTGAAGTGCTTGCTTCCAAAAATCGTCAGCTGTATTTGGGGTGATGCTGAAAATATTTTAAATGGCGTTTCAGGCAGCAAAAACAAGAGCTGGGTAGAAATTGCAGCTCACAAAGGCTGGCTTAAGTGACAATTTGTGTAGTGGGAAGCGACATTTATTTAGCTGATTTAAACGTGCTCTGTAAAGGAAACAAATGTATTTTACACCTACTCTTCATGTGTAAAAGAGGCTTAAAAATTTAGTTGAAAAAAAATGTGTTTGTTATTTGAGAACTATCAAGACGTTTTCCCTTTCTGCTTTGCTTTTTAAACAGAGTGGAAAGTAGGTGTGAGGTTTTTCTAAAGTGATGAGATATCTCAATCTTCTGAACATCTAGATTCTTACCCCAGGTGTCTTTCTGGTATTTGAATTAAATAGATGATAACAAGCAACAGTGAGTTTCTAGCAATTTGAGAAATAATCTTTCCTTTCCTGATTGCTTATCTTTTATCTTTTGATCTAGTCAGATCATAAACCTGCTATTTCTCCACTCATCCTTAGAGACCCTCCAGCCAAACAAACATAAGGCTTCATGCTTCTAAAGTAAAAACAGAAAAATCCTTCTCTGGCGATCACAGCAAAAACAACCAAACAAAACCCCCACTAATGAGCCACAGCCTTTAGCCCTTGATGAAAGCAACCAACCGTAGCAAGAGCTCAAGGATTTTCCCATCAGTAGACCTTTCGGGATATCCTCCTTCTGGTATCCATTTTGCCATGAAACAGCCTTAGGTCTGGTTCACACCGAGGATTTGGAAGCCCGGCTGCAGATGTTAACAGATGTGTCCCTACCTTCCCCTGGGAGTGGGCGCCACTTGTGCATCTCTAATCCTCTATCCGCGGATTCCCGTAACAAGACGCCACAAGGATTTAATCTCACAGCTTCCAAGGGAGCTGCTCAACCCGGAGGGTTATTTGAGGCCACTCAAGATCACTGTCTGGTGCTGGGATGACGGTTCGGGCATTGCCCGTTAAACCAGAATTAAAAGTCTGCTGCTGCTTAAAGGGGAATGTTTCAGCAGAGCCAGGAGGCAGTTTGCCTCATCCCTGCTCCATCGGGTGCTAGGATTCCTGGCAACTGCAAGCAGATGTTTGGCAAGGCGGGTGGCTCTCAACAAGGAGCTCTTCTGTAGCACTTTGACATGGTACGAGCTTTACAAAAGAGCACCCAGATCAGCTGGGTCACTCCAATCCACAGGCGCAGCGCGGCACGGGGAGAGTGCCAAAGCCACCTGGCGGGGTGAGATGTTCCGCCACGGCACGGATAGGAGGCAAGGCACACAGCAACTCTGGGAGCTTCAGGCTTTCTGGAGAACAGCTAGACCCTCCAAAGGGATGTCTGCATGGCCAACGGTGTGCAGGCATCCCCGAGCCGCTTTCACAGTGGCAACGACCGCGATGTGTTAGTGCAGCATCCCACAAGGGCTCAGGTGGGTTCTCTGCCTCTTGTACCCGAGTAGCGCTTTTAAGACATAGGTGAGCAGGTTCTGATGGATGAGAAATACTATTACAGCACATCTATCTCCTCTTGGACCTAATCCGACTCATCTCTCCTGCAAGGACAAAATAAGTGCCATGTCGGGGGGTGACAACAGTTCAGTTGGACCAGGAGGTAGTACACGCAGGCATTAAGATCTAATTCTGATTTTTTCACATCCAGGTCACTTGTAATTCCAGCTGGAGTGCTGCTACTTGGCAGTCACTTTAACATCATCAATAAACCTCCAAAGCCATCTGAGGCTGCAAGATTAGCAGCTACTACGCCAACAAGTTTATTTTAGGTAGCTGAGAAGAAGCAAAACAGTTTAAAGACAAAATCTGCAAATTATCTTAAAAAAAAAGACTAATTATTTGTTAGCTTCCTTCGGGTCGCACTTCAGCGGGCCAGCCAGGACACACCGTGGGAATGGGCAGCGAAGCAGTGGGAGGCAAAGTCATAATTGGCTTTTGCATTCTCTGATTATTGTCATCCGAACTAAATGAAGATTTGCGGTTTACCGGTGTCCGTCCTTCCCCTGTTTCTCTCCAGATGAACTGCTACACTGCGACACCGTGCATATTAGGGATATTGGAGGAACCTGTTTGAGAGATAACCTCTGCACTCTAGCTTCTTAGAATCATAGAACGTTAGGAGTTGGAAGGGACCTCTAGAGATCATCTAATCCAACACTCTGCCAGAGCAGGATCACCTAGAGCAGGCCACACAGGAACGCATCCAGGTGGGTTTTGAAAGTCTCCAGAGAAGGAGACTCCACCACCTCTCTGGGCAGCCTGTTCCAGGTTCCGTCACCCTCACAGTAAAGAAGTTTCTCCTCATGTTGAGGTGGAACCTCCTGTGTTCCACCTGGTACCTGTTATTACTTGTCCTATTATCGGGCACCACAGAAAAGAGACTGGCTCCTTCCTCTTGACACCCACCCCTCAGATATTTATAGACATTAACAAGATCCCCTCTCAGCCTTCTCTTCTCCAGTCTAAACAGCCCCAGTTCTCTCAGCATTTCCTCACAGGAGAGGTGGTCAAGTCCCATAATCATCCTCATAGCTCTCTGCTGAACTCTTTCCAATAGATCCCCGTCTCTCTTATATTGGGGACCCCAAAACTGGACACGGTATTCCAGGCACGGTCTCACCAGGGCAGAGGAGAGGGGGAGGAGAACCTCCCTAGACCAGCTGGGCACAGTTTTCTTAATGCACCCCAGGAGCCCATTGGCCCTCTTGGCTACAAGGGCACATCGATTGCACCAAGCTTTGTTTAAAAGAAATCTACCGCTCATCATAGACTTAAATTGCAAGCCTTTTGCAGCAATAACACTGGCTTTGAAGTGTCTGCAAAAAGCCATAAACGTTTTACAGGGATATAGGAACAACAGGCTAATATAATGTGCTAACTAGGAATGTGGAAGGGAGTCAGACTTGTTTAGGTATAGCTGAAGCTACTGCTTGCTCTAGATCACTCGTCTTTAATTAGCACACAGCAGCCTTCAGATCGCTCATGACAGATGAGGCATTGAAGTTTTACTGCACTGCTGGTTGAGGTTATCTATCGATAGTCACGGGAAGAATGATTAATCCTGGCAATTACCCTGTACTCTCTTGTCTGACATCCAGAGTCGAAGACTCTCCGATCGAGACCTGACCACTCCTTGAATTTATATTGTGGATAGTAGCCTGGGGTTTTTTGAGTTCTGAGACATCGGAGGTGTGCCCATGTAGCACTGATCCCTTACACGATATACTTCACTTCCTCCTGTGGTGGGCTGACCCTGGCTGGACGCCAGGTGCCCACCAAAGCCGCTCCACCACGTTCCCTCCTCAACTGGACAGGGGAGAATAAATATAATGAAGGGTTCATGGGTCGAGGTAAGGACAGGGAGAGATCACTCACCAATTACCATCATGGGCAAACCAGCCCATTAGTTTAATTTATCACCAATAAATCAGAGTTGGATAATGAGAAAGAAAAGTGAATGTTAAAACACCTTCCCCCCACCTCTCCCTTCTCGGGAAGGTAGTTTGCCTCATTTTGTATACGTTTTATTTCTCGCACCGAAACACACGCTCCTTCCTTCAAATCCAGCTTACCTAAATCCAACACTTGAGCCAGCTTCAACTTGGCTTATTTCTTCTCTGCACAAGTTCTTGCAAATTCTCCTCTATGCTGAGAGCTAAAAATACATCTGGGTGCTGCCTGGAGGCCATCAGAGAGCACAAAGGAAAGGGCAGCCTGAGCTTCATATGCATTGCTAAGCAATGCATGAAGAGCCTTCCCCACCAATGGGGATGCTCCTGTAACAGGCCTCCATAAATACAGAAATCTGCCATTCCCAGAAGCGCTGCATACGGAAACGCTCCCTCCTGTTCTGTTGAGCCAGCACCAGACTCTGCTACGGAACGTGCAATTGCCAGTGAGAGCTCAAACTTAAAATGGTACCAAAGAGGTGTAAATTGGGAGAGCAGCTCAGCAGGGAGAAAAGCTGCACCAACTCCTACCCCTGCAATCAGCAAAGCCTTCTCCTCCAGGTCCGTGGTTGGATTGGGAAAGAAAAGCAAGCTCTCCTCAGAAAGGAAGCCGAACGCTTTCTGCGTTTTTCACTGACTCTGAATTTCCTCTCGACTTCTCAAAGTCCTACCAAAGCTCTCGGGAGCGCAGGCTTTCAAATCAGCCACTGCTAGGGGGGAGATGAAACCAAGATGGAGTTTCCTTGTTATTCAAGTGGGATTCTTTGTCCTACATACAAGGAAAATGTCGCCTACTAGGTAAAATCTAAACGCCGCAAATTAGTTCAGATCTCTAAAAGATGACTATTCAAATAAAACATTGATTATAGAAGGGCTTGTAAACTCCCCTTGCTCTTACTTACTACTGCTCTGTTCAGAACAAATCACATGATGTCATTGAAGAACAGAGTTGCGAAATCCTACATTCCAGACCAGGAACCAGGAATGATTCCCAAATTAGGCAAATGACATATGAAATATCAGTAAAGCATCTACGAGGGAAAAAAAACAACAAACAAACCCGCAAAAAGAAAAGCCCAAACCAAAAAACCCTGAAGCTACAAGTAACAAATAGTGTTATCCAAAACTGTCATGTTAATGGCTCTTCACTTCAAATGCATTTACTCAGAAAGTCCTCAGCATTTTGATAATATGGAGCTAGAGCCGTAAAGTTAATTTAACATTCAAGAGCGATATTTACAGATTATTTATATAGCAACAATCTGCAACTGTTTCCTTTGGATACTGCCATTTGACAGAGATTTTGGATGCCTTGCTTCCCACTTTAATGGCATTTTTAGGGGTGGGACCATAAAAAAGCTTCCACGCTTCCTCTGCTCCAACAGCCTATTTACTTGTCTGAATGTTAATATGAACAGCAAATATAATGGTATTCTGAAAGCTGAGGCTTTGAGTGGCTGCAGTTTATTGCAGGGTTGAAAACCTGGAAGATCCCGCTGAAGTAGGATGGCCCAGATGAGGGCCCTTTTCCCCCTTAGCTGTGGGATTCTTTTCCAGCACAGCATTTCTTGAGGCTGGTTTAGTATTTTCATTCCTAGGGTAAAATTTCCCCCTCCTGGCCCCAAAGGAAGTAAAGACAGCAAGGGCAGCAGGATTAGTTTATGTTGTCTAAAGTTAGCTAGGATGCTGGGAAGTCCTCAGGAGATATATTACCTCCTGGGGCTTTATGCCTCGTTCTCAAGCAGGTTGAGCCATTTTCCACTGATTCAGCCTTTTTAGCATAAGAAGGGGAAGAGACTATGCTAAATACCTGGCATAGCTCAGGAAAAAAAATGGATCAGAGCTTAAATATTATTTTCTTAAGAAACAGTCACTTGAGATTTTTCTTGAACAGATGGGAACAAAGCCCAATCTGGCCTAATTATGGAACAAAACCAAATTAAATTGTAATTGAGCAGTTACTCAGCATCTCGCACAACGTGGTGGAATATAATGTCCCATTGCGCCGCAGAACGGAGACGCCACGGAATAAATCTAGGTCCTTCGGGCTCCAAGTACAACATTTCAGAGCAGTCACAGAAGGAGGCAATCCGTTGCCAAAAGGAGCAGCAAAATTGCTGGGTGCTACACATAGAATCATAGAATCGTTGAGGCTGGAATAGACCTCTGAGATCATCAAGTCCAGCCTATGANAGCTGATTGTCAACCAGTACTCCCAGGTCCCTCTCTGCCTGGCCACCCTCCAGCCACTCATCCCACGTGGTCCACGGGAAGGGGACATTGTCTATGATTCACTTGGTGAGCCACAGGACTGATGCTGCAGAGTGCCAGCTCTGCTCCATCCCCTCACCAAAGGTCAGAGGCACCTCCAGGCACACGCTCGACTCCTCAAAGGAGCGCAGAGTTTGATGGAAAGGCCACCTAAGCCAAGAGGAAGATTCCTCTTTCTTTCAGACAGTTTCAGATGTAGCTCCAAGCACCGCTGATGTAAAACCTCAGCACCAGCCTCCTGAAACACGTTGGGTCACGTCTGCCTTTCTCTGCCGTCTTCCAGTGGAAAAGACACGTAGGGCTCACGCAGGAGGTACACAGAGGTATGAATTATGGGAACGCCCGACTCCACAGGTTCAGTTTCCAAACAGAGTCACGCCTCTACCCTCCGTGTCCAGACATTGCTGATCAGAACCAAACCAAATGCAAGGAATGCAATAAAAAGCATCCAACTTCTAACTACCATCATGGAGAAGCCGGTTAAACCCAGTTATGTTCAGACCCAGGCAGAAGAGGGCATAAATAAGATCCTTAGAAGGCAAGGGACAGAGTAAGCGTCCAAATGGAATTAACTGCACTCTGCACATGGATAACACCTTTTTCTTCCTCCTGCTGTGCAGCTTCTCACCTGAGCACCAAAAATCCCAACAACATAAGCCTGCTTCTTAGAGAAATCAGAAACAAGCCAGAAGAATCTTGAGCTTTAACATTTCTAGGCTGTTTGGAATATGTTTGACACCATACATACCGGTACAATTGCGGCCTGTCAAATAGAGGAACGCTGTAGTGACAATAAATATTAATTCCCCGTGCTAGCTTTCAGCCTAAATCTTACTAGATTGAAATGTCTGCCACAGGAACATAAAAAAAATCCCAACAAGATATCAATAAAAGTCAAACGAAAGTGCCAGGCGCAGCATCTACCACTGCCCAGTTGATGCTTGTCCAGTAACAGATGTTTCAGGCTGTGCATTTCAGAGGAAATTACACTGATATGCTCACAGAATACAGCAAATCCTGTCGCAAATTTGCAGAAAACTTATTTCAGGAATGAGTCTGGCTCTATTTAAAAAAATGGATGTGCAACAAAATGACTCGGCTTACAAAGCCTGCAGGGCCCCTTTGCCAGTCCAGCACCACAGCACGGTAAGATGAAAGATGATGGCCATCTTCTCATGCTTTTCAGAAGGATTTTGTGCTGCTCACCCACCCTGCATCACTCCACGGCACAGCTGGCACTACCTGGCTTTGTACTTTGCCATTCATCTCTCCTTGCCCAAGGAACACCAAAGGAACGGACGTAAGGATCAGTGTAGGACATCATCTAGTGTTCACCCATCACTCCTGTCTAACAGCTGAGCACTGAAGGCAGAATCCCAACTGGATTCACACCCAGGATTCTTATTCAGCGAAAATATTAATTTTTGAGGGTGAAGAGCGTCTTTGATCGAGTACGTGCCCAGCACACGGTACTGCAGAGCTCTGATTCCACAAGTAAAGGTGAATGGTAGACGTGGATATGGACCCTAAGCTCTGTGAGCAGCCGGAGGTGGCTCTTGCTTTGGAAGCTCCTTACACCTCTTCCTTCATCCTATGCAGAAGCACTGCACTGCGAGAGGAATGGCAGCCTAAGACCAAGTGAAATCTGATAGAGGCCGAGCAGCAGCTGGCAAACATCTCAGAACAGGCAGGGCCAACATCAGGGGCGGTGTTTATAAATAATAAATCATGTGAGCAGCGCTCACACCAGTGTTTGGGAAAACATCTGCATCACCAATTTGACCTCCTGCCCAGCTGGATTTTTTTTTTAATTATTTTTTGTTTGTTTGTTTCTGAACAGAAATAAACTGGGGCCCCACGTTGGGAACTGGGGAACAACACAAAAGTTAAGTAATGAAATAAAGCTGGAACAATGACCAATTCAGACAGTCTAGGGGGCCTTCTGTACATAGTCCACATCCAAATTTCCTTATCCCAAAGAACTTCCTGCAAAATACACAGGATGCTTTTATTACCGAGTGGGTGGCATTAGATACAGCATCCCAATTGGCTAGGAGAGTTGATGAACCACGCGTTATTTCACGGCCACCTTTCCAGTGGAACATTGTCAGCAGGAATATATCTCTGTAATCTTTTTCACAGTTTAGTCACATGCTCCTATAGATTATACCCTGCCATGCCAACCCTGAAGTATAGAGTTTACTGGGAACGAAAGCAGCTCTTTCTTCTTTCCCCTCTTCTCTGTTTCACTTCATTTCAGCAGTAACATGCCCTTCTCCCCAGACACAATTATTTTGCAGCGCAGAAGCTCATGGTAATGCTAAACACGGAGAGCAAAAGTAAGTGATATCTTCGCAGTGTCGCAGCACAGGCTCCCCCAAACCCCTATTTATTCTCCCTGTCTGGCTTAGTTGATGGCACCGTTCACATGCTCAGCACACCCGGGATGGTTTGCAGAACCGTGGCTGTGATTTCTATGAATCTTAAGGTTTTAAAAGATGTTGCGGAACCGTGGCTGTGATTTCCACAAAAGGATTTTCAAGAGGTGAAATATTAGTAAGTAAATTAACCCGAGTGACCAGTAGAAAGGAAAAACAAAAAAAGTAAATCTTCTCTAGAAATCCTTGAGTTTAGTAGTTAGGCCACGCTGAACTGGCGGCACTGGGAGGCCCACACCGCGTTTGATCGCAGTTTGAACTCTGCGATCATCTCACATCTGGGCAGATGTTACGTGTTGTAATTAAAACCAGTCGTTATGGGCCAATACACGGCGCTGGGACCGGCCGTGGCGGAACTCTGAGCCGGCTGGGTCGGGGCCCAGCGGGGGAAAGCTCGGGCGGGCAGGAGGCGCTGAAGGCCGCGGGACCGGCCGCCCCCGCACACAGCGNCTTCGGCCGAGGTAGGCGCGATCTCCCAGCGCCTCTCCGGAGAGGCGGAAAGCCCGGGCGGTACTGAGCTCCTCGCCTATTAATAATATTTTTAAAGCCTGACTAAAAGCACAGCATGTGTAAATGCCTCATGAAGCTCCTGGGTAGTCGTAGTGGTGCTGCTGGCCTCATAAATCTGCGTCTTTTTCCATCTCTGCAGAAAAATTAGGACAGCAGTTGGGTTTCAAGGGGCTTTTTTCAGGCGTGAGGTACACGGGTCCCAGCTCTGCGCATAGGCCAGGGTGGTGTCTGGAAACTGGAGTGTGAAACATGGAACCAAAACACTTGAAACTCCATCTGAACATATGGAAATGCATGGGGTTTTTTTTGCTGTGAGGGTGGCAGATCACTGGGATGGGTGGCCCAGGGAGCCTGTGGAGTCTCCATCCGTGGAGATGCTCAAAGCCCAACTGGACACCTGCCTCCAGGTGGCCCTGCTTGATCTTGAGAGGTCTTGTCCAGCCTCAGCCACACGCAACCTGAGCACCCATGGGATAATGCAGATGCCACTGCTGTAATAAGGCATGCTGGGTAGGAAAGACAGATCTTTCTTTCTCCTTTTAATGAAGCTTGAGCAGATAGGCTGAGAAGGTCCAGCAGAGCCAAAAGTAGATGTTGATTTAGACGACGGCCCTGATTTGACTGGAACTGTGATGTGTTAGCAAACTCCCTGCAGTTTCAGTCAGGTAGTTCAGATTGCTGATGGATGCAAGCTCCTGCTCCCAGCACCAAAGGAGAGAAACTCCCAGTTGCTCGCAGAGCCAGAAGTGCTAGTGAGCAGCAAGAACTTGGGAAGAGGTTTGCATCTGCTGGGTGCTTGTATCTTGTCCATTTAGCATGGTATAACCAGCGTCGGCCAGAGCGGTTTGGTGCTGGTGCATGCTTGAGTTATCTAAGCAACCCTTGAAACTCAAGTAATGCCTCCCACCATGAGGGACAGGAGCAAATTAAACTCCCTTCCTTCAGAAAGCCAGATTTCCTCTCGGCTCGCTGCCGGAGCAGAAGAAAAGCGAATATTAAAGGCGCGTTTGGCAGGATTTGCATTAATTATTTATCTCAGGGTGGTGGCAAGAGTCTCCCGTGGTGCACCTGAGGCTGTCCCCGACTCTCACAGTCTACAAGTAAAAAGCGGTCGCCTGTTTGTGCCCGGCTCGGCCAGGAAGCTTGCAGACTTGCAGGAGTTAACAGACATCTGAGTTGTAGGTAGGAGCAGCAAGAAAGAGCCGGGAGAGCAGAGCAGCTGGTTCTCGGTGTTCGGTATTCGGTGGGAGGAGGTGCGCCACGTCTGAGGTGACAGAAGCGGTGGAACAGGTGGAGTTGGCGACTTCTTCCTCCTCCTGTCTCCGAGCAGCTCCTTTGTATTTAGGTGGTGGCTGCAGCTGAATGCTCTGCTGCTTCTGCTTCTGAGTTAATTCTGTGTAGGAAGGGCAGTGTTCACAACAGGAGTATGATAAAGTGTGGTCTTAAAGACCAGAATTACAAGAATTGATATTTTTCTAAAGAAATTGGCATTTAACTAAATTCTTCTTATGTGTTGCCGCAGCTGGCAAAAGACAATGCAAATAAATTGGCTCGTTAAAGTGAGGTGGTTTGGGAGAACCCAGTAAAATATCGAAGGGAATTTTTTTTAATCAATATAACCACTTTGCAGCTATATAAAGTTGTCATGAACAAACACAGCAAAACTGGTAGTAGGTATATGAGCTGGAATTAAGAAGTCTATAAGTTCAGAATGAAAAGCTTAAGTTTCTACTGGTAGTTCTTTCTGATCTTGGAGAGTTAATTTCTTCTGCCTCAGTTTCTCCTGATACAAAGTTAGACCTTATGTCAAGAAGACCTGGCTGAAGGCTGAACATTTCTAGCCAATAAAAGCAAACCGAGAGCCTCTAAAAACCTCTCCCTATACCATAACCAGCAAAAACAGGGCCAGGTTAAAGTCACCTTGAGAATGACGGATTAATTCTCCAGTGCCAAAGTCATCGTTACGCAATTTATCAGAGTTAATGCAGCATTAAAGATCTGTAAAAAAAAAAAACCAAACCACCAAAAACCTGCCCTCGGAGATTTCTCCTATCTTTCATAGAACCTGCAAGGAAAATGGAAACTGAAGCTTACAGCTTCTGACTAAGTTTCTTTTGTCTGTCAGAGCACTTGGTTGTAAACAGTTATCCCAGTTGCTTACAGGAGAAGAGTACCAACAGGTAGGTTTGTGCCGTGTCACACTTGTAGCTGACAACACAGATTGGAGGAGATTCTGTTGCAGAAGAGATAAGGGATTTACCCTCAATACATGTAAAGCTTTTCTCCGTCAGAATAAAAGCTTTGTTCATATTTAGTCAAAAACATTGCAGGGTTTTTTTTTTTTTCTTCCTGAAGTGTCATGGATTCCTATTAAAGAGATTTTACTGAAATCCAATCTTTGATTAAAGTTTCACTGTGAAATTGCTCTGGGTTGCTGGAAGTAAATTATCCTTTTAGATATGGGTTGTAGAGATGAAATGAGCTAGTGAGTGGTGAGATATTCTTGTCACAGGCCTTGGATTTATTTTCTAATACATTTAATTTTTTTCTACATCTCTTTTATGTATTTTTATGTATATATTATTTTCCTTTTTTTTTGTTTGGTTGTTTGAGTAGGGATAGAGGTATTTCTCAGCTTTCGAGCTCTGTATTTAAGAGAATGCTCGGAGATTCCTCTTCATTCTTTTTGGGAATGTTATGTTCTAAATTCATCTGATGGTCCTGTGATTCAGAATGTGGCATCACCCAAAGTGGTTTGAATGTCCTTTTTCTCTGTTGCTACTAGGGACTCTGAAGGCCAGCCAAGACTGCTACTTGTCTGCATGTGGCAAGGCCTAATCTGCTGTAATATTTTACTTTTTTTTGGGGAGGGGAGGGAAGGGCCAAGCTCAGTTCTGGGCTTGCTTGCTTTCCTATACCGCTTGAGAACTGCACGCTCCCAAACCAAAACCATTTCCACAACAGACCAAATTTCGTGTTATTCTCAATCAGATAGTTGGGTAGTTTGCATTACCGAGAAACACGGTGTCTTGCAACAGCTTGCGAACAGTTCATGAGGCTAAATTCACTCTTTGATTTGTGTCTTGGATTTTGGCTTTTTACCCCCAATATTCTGCCCTACTTCTCTTTCCTGGTGCAGCTCAGTTCATTTCATTGCAATAGAATTCTTGGGATCAGCTCCCAGGAAGCGTAATTTTTCAGATGTGGTTGGTTGTACTGGTAGACCATATGCCTTCTAGGGAAACTGGGCGAGTTACTTCTGCTCAGATGGGCCAGCTGACAGCAACCCAAAGCTGCAGTTGCAGAAAACTACGTGCTGTAGGTGCTACGTGTCTCGACCTGCCTGTGGATGAGCAGAACCCAGGCTGCAGAAGGCTGCAATTTATCTAGATTTTTTAATTGAGAAGCTACCTGCCTCTCTTGTCACTCTGCGTTTTGTTACGTTGCTTGTTGCTCAGTTTTGATTTCTTCCTCAAGGACCACTTTAAGCTTAGATTTCCAGTAATTACAAAACTGGTATGAATTACTGAGATTGAGGAGAGAGGTTCAAACATATGATCATAGCATACAAGACCTTTTGTTCTATGAGCTGGGCAGTTGCCCTGGGCCATCCAAGCCTTAACCCCTGAGAGTTTGGCTGATCTAAAATTAATTGTATTATAACCAGTTAGAGTACTCCAGCAAAGACAAGACTTCTGCCAGGGACAGGAAAGGAAACCTCACCATTAGAATGACCTTAAATGGAGAAGGAAAAAAAAAACAAACAACAAAACAACCAACCCCAAAAGCTGTAATTGTGACCCACATTACAAGCTTTGTTTAAGCTGTGTGTAGTTTAATTAGGGCCACAGAGAATGACAAATGGGACACTTGTCCTGGGTCTCAGAGGTCCTGTCTGTGGGAAGACTGGATTGTCTTGATGTGAGTGTGACAGCAAATTGGCAGAAGGGAGGGAGAGGGGATTGCTGTCTCAGGCTCTGATATGAGCAGTCACAACAGAGGATGGATCCTCCTGCTGCTGCTGCTGCTTCTTGTAGGATTTGCTGTCTTAAAGAGTTTGGGTAGATCATAAAAGTTTCTGTAGCTCTACCCTATAAGACAAGGATACTTCTCAAGCACGTCTTGGACGATACTGGTCTGGCTGTGCTGTAATGTTTGGAAGCACATGCTGGCACTGGTGCTCACCACCAGATGTGAGTGGCTGTATTTTAATGACTTGCAGACATCACTGCCTCATTGAACCACGACAGAATCCCATTGAGGTGTTCCTGAAGTTATTCCCAGTAGCAGTCTCTGATCTGCCCCCTCTGTAAGCAGAGCAGTTAAGCAAGAGGATGCTTCTGCTCTTTGTGGCCTCAAAGTCTCATCTTAAGGACTTGATTGTTAGGAAACACAGCACCTTTGCTTTGCTCCTGAAAAATGTGCGTCCAGAAGCCTGAGGACTTAGCTTTGTGGTTTAACTGCGGTGTCTACAGCCCCATCCAGAGCAGAGAGATACCCAGGCAGATCAACAGTAGTGAAATATCACTGATCTAATTCATCAGCTGGTAGTAAGCCTGGAGAGTTTCCCCGGGTTTATATTTCCAGAATTTCTTTATTAACTGCTAAGGGAGCCCGTTAACAGCAAATAAACCGATCCCAGTTCCATTCCTGATACAACATTGATGCAGTCCTAGGAGGAAGATGGTAGCTGGCTTAATCTGACTTCCAATAAGCACTTTGCTAAGAATGGACAGGGTTCGGTTATATTTTTTTTTTTTTTCCCCAGGAGATGGGCCCCTCCCTCTACATCTCTTGGAAGGAAGTGTTAATACTAGATAAGAAACGCAGAGACCTCTCTCTCCGGGTCAAGAAAAGCACTATCTTTGAATATCAGGGTTGTTGACTAAAATAGATGAGAGGCCTAAATAACATAATGAGCTAGTGAGGTGACTTGAGCATTTACTCTACCACATGATGCCTCAGAAAGGCGGATGAAGAGCCACATATGACTGGTGCTTGATCAAAATAGCCCCTGGTCAAAATACAGAGACACAAAGTCAGCGTTCTGCTCCAGCCCATCTCTGTACGTTGTCGCTCCCTGCTCTGCGCTGCGTGGGGTGGTGGAAGGAGTCTCTCTGATTTCTGGTGGAGCAGGCCCTGGTGTGGTGCTCGGTGCCACGGGCGTTCGAGCCCCAGGGCAGCGCCAGTGCAAACACCACTCCATCGGCTCCCCGTTAAGCGCTGGGCTCTGTTAACACCAGTGAGTTGGTTTTGATGGGAGCTGCACTGGGTTTAAAGTGAAAGGTTAATATCCCTGGCTGCAGTTAGCTTCTTTTTTTTCCTTCCTCATGCTGATTCAGTGCAAGACCTGTAGCATCCCCTTCCAAGTACAAGGGAGGTGGCTCAAGTCAGACAGCAGAAGCAATGTGTTTTGGTTATTTATTTTTTTTTTTAATAAATGGAAGACAGTTTTCTGTGTTGAAATACCCAGAACCACTTCTACCCTGGCTAAAGCACTTGGGGAGCATTTCAGCTTGTTATTATGCAAGGGGCATACTCAGACCACAGCTTCCAGGATGCTTCTTGTCTGCTTTAAAAAAAACAAACCCACACCACCCGAACGTGGCTGGAAAAAAGATCCTCTCTTTGCCCATGAGGGCTAATGCATCCTGATCCTATCCAGGAGGTGTCCAAAGTTCATGAAACATTTGTATTCCGTAGTTCCTGCCTTGTGCTACTCCTCTGACCGCTGTCTGCCTGCAAACAAAAGATGCTGCCTGGTCCCACCCGCTGGATAAAGTGCTTTTCCTTTTGCGTTACCGTCAGTGACGGTTGCAGGGATCCTGCCGAGGTTTGGCAGTTTTAACCTACCCTAGTTTCCTGACAGGCAGGCTGATGTTGTGCGCATGCTGGGACACTCCCAAGGCTTCCCTTTCAAGTTAGCTCTGCTAATTCTAGTATTTATGAAACCTAGGGAAGTCGGTCAGATGAGCAAGTGTGAGAAAACGAACCACAGAAAAGTACAGATTAATGACAAATTAGCTAGGTAATCTGGTGTAGAATTAATTGAGGAAGAAGAGGTGAGGAAAGACCTTTTGCCACTGGCAGGGCAGAACAACAGATTGTAGCGGCTTAGCCAGGAACCAGCAGTAAAATGAGCTTCCTCTCTTTTCTAAGTGAGCGTTGTGGTTAAATGAGGGTCGTGGGGGATTAATAGCTCGCTGTGCAGTGAGTTCTGCTCCTCTTTAAAGTGTAGCCCAAATAGACTAATTAATGGCTGGAGGCTAAAGGGTTGTAGTTTTCCATTTCTAAGAATACCTATTCTGGAGTAATTGCTTCAAACGCTCCGATATTAACTGTAGTAAAATGAACTCCATAGAGTAAGTTTTGTTTTCTAAATGAGGGAAGATAAATAAAGCGGGCCTGATACACAGGTAGGGTCTTAAATGGGTGAACCTCTGAAACCCCCTGCAGACTCCACATGTAAGATAAAGCGGTAAGGCCATGCTTGGTTTGTTCTGACAGGTAGGCACAGGTTAGTTTTGGTCTGTGTTTCGGCTTCACAGCGTGAGTAAATGCTTCTTGTAAAAGCAACGCGTTATTTGTGAGATGAGACCTCCCTGCATCACTTTGCTGCTAGGGCTTGGCTGAGAAGCAGAATAATATAGAGAAGTGTTTCCAAAAGGATTTTCAAGTGTTTGGGTTAAGAGTCCTGCTGTATTGGATATAAAATTGCTTGTTTCAACAACAGCAGTAATAGAACAAACCACCCCGTGCTCTCCGTGACACAGCGGCACAGATCGCTATAAAGATTAGACGCCAGGAGACGACTTTCTTCTCGCTTCTGATGCAACCTCAGCGTTCCGAACAGGGAGGCAATGCAAACTGCTCCGTCCCAAGGGCTGGGACCTGTTTGTTCAGCCCTGGACTGCTGCCCAAAAGCCGGGCTAGGGAGCAGCACGGTGCCTTCCACATCAGTTTAAATTTCCTTTCCTTGAAGCCTGGAAGGGACTGTTGCGGTGGAGATGGGGAGGCAGGGCTCCAGTCCCAGTCTCCGTAACGCTCACACCTGGGTTCTTGCCGCCGTGTAACTCATTAATAGGCATCTATTACTTGATGGAAAACTGGCAGTGTTGAATCTGGCAGACCTTGCCTGATGTGCCAGCGCAAGGCTTTGTGACGGTGAAAGTGCACTCGTGACGTGCGGTCTGCTCGCTACAGTAGCTGCGGTCACCAAACCCGAGGGGCTGCCGCCTTGTGCCTGCACCGGCTCCCTGCTCGTGTTTGGCAGCTGCCAGTTTTGTTTTAGAAAAGGCGAAGGGGGTAATGCTGCAGTTTGCTAACCACAGCCTTCCAGTTCTCTCCCTGAAGGCTAGCCGTACCCATCAGCACCTTCTTTAATGTATAATCACAAAACTGCGTTCGTGGGTGAGCGGTGTGACCCTCCTTATATGCGTGAAAGGAGCAGGTGGAATAAAAAGAACCTGCACAATTCAAGCTAGAGGCAGAGTCTGAGTTGAAAAGCCATGTGCCAAGTGTTTGGTTAGTTGAAAGGAGATGTTAGAAAATAGGTCTCAAAAGTGTGGGACATACAGGTACTTGAGCATCTCTATCTCAAAAGGAAAGTAAGGCTGGTGTCTCTAGGAGGAGAGGTGGTAGGTACAGTTAGCATTGAGAGATGATTATTTTTCATAGTACCTACAGAGCATAAGGCATGAAAATTTTCAAACAGGTTGTTGCTCTGGGGGTCCTGAACTTGGCCTGATGGCAAGAAAAAGAGAGCAAGCTGTTTGCATCCAAACGTTACCAACCCTTTGCTCTTTATAATCCTGCCTAGCACATTCCCCTGTCTCAGCAGGGCTTAACCTGGGCTTTCTAATCTGAACACGTTCACTAAACCATGGGCTGCTTCAGCTGATTAAGCCCCTGTCTCACTTATTGAGCGTGGCAGCAGGAGGACGCAATGGGCTGCTGCGCTCCCATGCCTGCCCTGGATGCCAGAGGATCTCTGGTTTGTCAGGGGCTGAAAGATTGATGTTGATCTGGATTGCAGCTGACGAGAAGCTGTGCTCTACACTGATGGGCACAAACCGGCCTCGGAAAGGCAGTGGGGCACACACCCAGGCTGGCTCCACAGCCTCAGTGTCTGGGGAGGTCTGAATCGAACAGGGCAGTGATCCAGGCTTGGTGGGAACAGCTTCAGCCTCTCCAAGGAATACTGTATAAAGACAATCCTTCCTACCTCTGTGTTTCAGGTCTGGCAAGAGGATTAAGAAGACCAGGAAGTACGACATAATCACTACTCCAGCAGAGCGGGTAGAAATGGCTCCTCTGAACGAAGAAGATGATGAGGATGAAGACTCGACAGTGTTTGATGTGAAATACAGGTACTCCTTACTGCGAGACCCTCTGGTTAGGCTGGCTCACTGAGCTCTTACTAATAGACAGTTTTTTTTTTTTTTTATATTTTACTCTGCTGGGACAGCATGGCAGAGATGAGACAGTTGCAGTCTCCCTTTTCTTTTACTCAAGTGTTGTCGCTCTCCTTTTACAGTCTCTCTGCCTGTTCTCAGCACACACTGCTCTCTACTCTCCTGCTCTTGTACTGACCACATTGCTACCCTGGGCTGCCTGCCCTCCTCTTTCCCTTGCAGAGCAGCACAAGGGGATACACGTGTCCCAAATAGCTAACAAGGTGTAACAGGCTGGGCGTCCCCTCTTGGGCAGCTCTTGGCAGTCGTCCCTGTGCGCTCACAGTGTCTGCGCACACACAGGGTGGAGGCCCATGGATCAGGGGCTGCTTTCCTGGGAAAAGCAGGCTCTTGCTGTGAGCCTGGGAAGGAAATGATGATAAATCTCCCCCAAGTGCTGGGTTTGTACCAGAAGGCTCTCCTATTATCCTATGACAGAGAGAGGACTGTGGTCCCTTAGCGGCAAACTTCCCTTAAATGCATTTGCCTTTTTGAGAAGGAAGTGGTGTGACAGCCCAGAACTTTTGGTGACTCTTGTGGGCCTGAGATTTATAGCAACCACTCAGCACACAAAGATGCTGTGCATTGATTTATGGCATCAGGCTATCTGCATCTCTTATTTTTATTTGCATCAAGCCATCCACAGCGTTCAAGTTGTATTCTCACCCATATAAGGCCTACTCTAAAATCTGTCTCATTTTGGCTGAAATAAGCTCTCCTAATTATAATAACACAGTTCTTGACAACTGACTGAAGATTTTTTAGACTTTACTCATGCTGCCCATCTAACTTTGGAAAGGGGGAGCAACATACTTGCTCTCAAGATGCATGTGCCAGCATCTAGGACACATACCACCACATGATCTGCTGGTTGTTTTCAAAATAACTCTTATTTATCTGTCAAAATCAGCTAATAGTTGGAAACCGTGAAACAATGGAGTATGTGAGTCATGCCTTTGTGTGTAAATAATTAGTTCTTGAATTACAAGACTCCTATCAGTCCTTGCCTGACTTTTGCCCTTCTCTAGCTGCCTTGTGTTTGCTCTAATAATTTCAGTTTGTGCAGTTTTTACTTTGGGACTGAGCTTTGTTAAACCCAGATTGCAGAGATCTGTCTTGCCATGACCCACTCTAACACTGTGTCTCCTGCCCCTCTTCCTCTTAACTGAGTCCTTTCTCGGTGAATTTTTGATAGCAAGATCAGAGGGGTTTTCCAAAGACTGAGAACAGAAGTTTCTCAATCACAGCAGTGCTTCAGGATGAGTTGTCTAATAAGGTGGTCGCTGAAGAAAGAAGAGAGCTTGTTGGAAACCATGTGACTCGTGAGAGCCGCACTCCTGTTACCTGGCATTGCTTCCCTGGAGCACACACTGTGCTGAAGCTTTCACAGAAGTTATTTGGTCTTCCTGGGTTCCTTAGCGATACAAATGGCTCTTCACCTTGTGTGGTGCTCTGTTTGGAGACCCGTAGGGGCTTTTGGTTCCTAGCCAGCCAGTCGCCTCTTCAGCTGTGGGAATTCTTTCTGCCACAGCTATTAAATTCCACATTTTCTGATGTTCCTGCAGCTTCAGACATGTTTGTTTAGCTCAGACAGAGCTACCTCAGTTTGGAGGAGGAGATCATCTTACAGACAACCACTTAAGCCATACTGATTTTGGGAAAGCTTCTTTGAAAATACATTTGCTGTAAAAGGGATCAAGCTCTCAGGTTCCATTGTGCAGCTCAGAGGCTACATCCACAAACAGTTCCTGTCTCCTGTCCCCAGTATTTGCAAATTTGAATTGCTGAGTTTGACATTAAACCAGTCAGGAGGTTTTTCATAGGTGCTCATGTTTAGATGTGAAGAGAGGGCTAGAGCTGTCGAAAGGGTCTCAGACATGCTTGCAGTGAACTAACCTCTACTAGGTCTTCTATTGGGGTTCCTTCCCCAGCCTCCCTAAAAAAAAAAATGACATTCAGGAAATAGTTGCCTTGTGCCATCTAAGACTTCCTTTGTTTTTTTGCAGCTGGGTGCAGATTCCAGAATGACAGGGTAAGGAGAGGTAACTTTATCCCTCTCTGTGGTTAATGGGAGCTATAAATACGTGCAGGTAGTAGCTACACAAGTGGAGTGATAAGTTTGTCGTGGATAGTCAACAAGTGGCCACAGGTTTAAAAGAACCTTTGTTAATTGCTTTCAGGAGAATTACTTCACTTCTCCATTATCTAGGAAAAATAAAATGAAAATAGTCTATGCAGATGCATCAAGTGACTTAGAGGTGTCAGTAGGTCTGATGCACAAGAAATGGGGTGCTAGTGGTGCTTCAGCTTGTTAGCCAGCTAAAGCAACTTGTCGTGGTTGCAACAACCTGGGAGCAGCAGCGATGGAGACGGAGGAACCTGTCGGTGGTGTAACACACATGCTGCCACACCTGCATCAGAAACCAACTTTATGTAGCTGTTTGAAAATTTGAGGTTTAAAGTCTCCCTGGCTCCTGAGTATCACATGAAATGAGCTGAAACCTCGTTGTGTTCAGTTTTGATTTAAAGACTGTGAAACTATGGGAAAAATGGTCCCTTCTCCATGAAGCAACGATTCACCATGGTGTTTGCTCAGTGCTTTCTACTAGAAAGGCACCAAAAGTATTTTCAAAATACAGGCCTCTCAGAAAACACAGGAATGGAGTGGAAAGGGAACCAGCTTTCCAAAGAGGACCACAGTAGGGATGTTTTGGCTGTGATGGATTGTAAGCATTAGTCAGTTCAAGTCTTATTTTATATAGAAAGGGTCTCTGTAAGTATATTTTTCTTACTTTCAACGCTGTTTAGCCTTGAAAGGAGACGGCTGAGAGGGGATCTTATTAATGCGTACAAATATCTGAGGGGTGGGTGTCAAGAGGAAACGGACAATCTCTTTTCAATGGTGCCCAGCAATAGAACAAGAAATAATGGGTTTAAGTTAGAACATAGAAAGTTCCACCTCAACATGAGGAGAAACTTCTTTGCTGTGAGGGTGACAGAGCCTGGAACAGGCTGCCCAGAGAGGTTGTGGAGTCTCCTTCTCTGGAGACTTTCAAAACCCTCCTGAATGAGTTCCTGTGCAGCCTGCCCTGGGTGATCCTGGTCTGGCAGGGGGGCTGGACTAGATGATCTCTAGAGGTCCCCCTTCCAACCCCTAACGTTCTATGATTCTACTATAGGACAATCCTGTGCTATCAGGTCTCTGGGGTTGCTACCAGCAGCGACAGGGGGAAATCTGAAGATCTGGCCTGGAGTGTCATGACATTAGGTACCTCTTGTGCATAATACTAAGTAAATTACTCCGGTATTGACCTGCATATCAGTCAGAGTAGGTTAAACAGAGCCTTGTTTTGGGTTTGTTTTGTAAGTTTTTGCTGAGGATGATGTGGGTAGGCTGTGGACTGGTTTGTCTGAGGTCCCTTCCCAGTGTTGAAAGATCTGTACTGGCACTTGCATCTGTTTTGGGGGGAGTAATTGAGATTCTGTGCTCTCCCCTACGCAATGCAAACAGCACTCTAATTAAAAAGCCGTTAGCATCTAGCAGTAACAGGGGAGAAGCGACATATACCTCTCCAATTGTTCTCTCGCAGTTAATTTTCTTTCCTTTAATGCTTTGTCCTGGTGTGTATTTGTTTCCAATCTTACACGAGGCATCACGGAACAGCAGCCTCTGTAAATTGGGCTGTTAGATGAAGGTTGTTACTTTTTATTTTGTGGTTTGTTTTTTTTCTTCTCCAAGATGCTTTTAAGGTTTTGGTTTCCTGGTAGATTTCCACACAAACACACTTCCCTTGGGCTGTGGAGCAGTGAGAAATAACTACCTTCCTCCTGTAAAGCAGACTAATGAGACCACTTCAAAATCTTAACCAAACACAGTCCTTTTTCTGGATGCAAAAGCCGCCCACTGCCTGCCTCTGACCAACACAGACACCTTGGCTTTGGTGTTGAAAGAAGCATTTGGATAAGAAGTTCAGGAATTGTTCTGTGATTGTTAGAGCTACACAAAGAAAGCAAACTGAACACGAGAAGGGTGTTTGTTTCTTGATTGCCACTTCAGTCTGTTTTGCCAAAGGCCAAGTAGTATTCCTGCCCAATTGATTTTTGGGCTGTATGAACTGTATTGCTCATAATTTTCCAGATGTCAGGTATTTTTTTCATGTTTTATGATGGGATTACACTTTCTGCACATCTTCAAAAAATGAGTTAGTGGAGAGCTAAATCCCATCCTCCAAGTGTGCTCTTTCTTATCCCACCAATAGATCTTCACTTTCAGATCTCCCTCTCTCTTTGCTCCTTCAGCACTTCCTTTCAAGAAGGCGAGGGAAAGTTGCACAGGCTTCATGATCTCCTCGATGGGGCTAAGCCATCGACTCATCAGGCACTTGGCACTGTGTAATACTCAAGAAGAGAAAAGCAAAGTAAAGTAGGTTACAGGCCAATGTCCCTGACAAACTGGTGTTAGTGTCCATCCCCCAGCACAGGCCACTCAGCTTGTTTGGTGCAATAAGAGAAAAGAGATTCAAATGGCTGCAGAAAGAACCCTTTTCTGAAAAGGTAAATAAAATTGTTAGCTTATTAAGCTTATTAACTCTAGCGTATCTCATTGGGGGATTTCTTGTCAGCTTCAATAAAAAAACTGAAAACAAGTGCAGAATAAATTCCGTGGTGCCTTGCACATGAAAGGCTTTGAAAGCACTTCAGTAATCTGGGATATCAGTAGTGTCTCCTCTCCCTGCTGACTTGCAGCTGTTGGAGGCAGCGCGTTCTGCTCCTGCTACGCTTGCTGAGCCCAGCTGCCTGAATTTCACAACTGTCCCCGCAGAGCATTTCGAGTCCTGGGTGATATGTGCCACGTGAGAGCCCAGACTCGGGCAAGAACTTGGCATTTAAATCCCAGAGTTGGAACCGGGCCAGCCCCACTGTCAGACTCCTAAATAAGTCTTGAAAGTTTTTCTTGGGGTGGGTTGAAGCCTCCATCCTTCTGGTCGATTCAGTGAAATTCCTCGGTTTGTTTTCCACATGGATTGCCATTTTTCCTCTCTAACAACAGCAGCACCAGCAAAAGGCAGAAGAATTTTAGGAATGCATCTTCCAAAGTGCTCTTGAAAGCAGAAAGATTTATCTATAAGGAGTGGTGGCAGGCAGAGGGAAGAGGACAGGAACATTTATTCAACTGTCACAGGACTAAAAGGCTTTTGAGAGCTTGCAGGATATTTTTGAGGAAAGATGCACCACATGTAAAGGCTGGATTCTGGATTCATCCCTTTTTCAGGCACTGATAACATTGAACTGTGTGGAAACATCTTTATCACAGTTGCAGGGCTCAGCCTTTGATGTGCTCAAGTCTTTTGGGAGTCTCTGTAAAATATATGAGAGTTACACTGTTGGTGGCTTCTCTTTGAATATGTCCTTTCCAGATCCTGACTGTGTGTGCAGCTCTGAACGGAGCACGGTATTGTCTGCTTGTTACAGCAAGGTGTTGACTCTCAGGGGAGCAGCTCTAATGTTTTTTTTGCCAGTGAAAGCTGCAGGCCATTCCAGATGATGCTAGGTGAATTGCACCGGGGTTTGTAGCAGCTTAATTTTTTTTTTCCAACAGGCAGCAGTGACAAGTTCTGTATAAATGGAGGGTTATCATTTATCCTCATCTGAAAGGGGTGCAAATCACTAACAGAGTCAGCTGCTTGCTGGAAATACAGGAAACTGCCAAAGCTTTGGTGTTGCTGTTAAGGGTTTTCCAGGGAAGGAAAGATGGTCAAAAAAAGCCATTTTTATTTGGTTTCTGAAGGGCAGGTTCTTTCTTCCTGTGGCTGTAACAGTGGTTACAAAGCACGCTGCATTCTGCTGGCGTGTTAGGTTGATGCTACACTGGTGGTGCAGTCCTAAGGGAGGGCTCTTGCCTCCTTGGAGTGTAACAAGTTCCTGTTAAGACTTTTTAACCCTGAAGCGGTTAAAGCAATAGGGTGTCAGGAGGAGAATCCATCACAAGACGAGTAGTCCCCATGTGTGGGTTAGTAAGGGGCTGTACCAGTGTGAAAAAAGCTGTGAGATCCAAGATGCTGTTTCAAAGGCAGTGAAACAGCAGCTCCCCTGCACACACTCCCTTCTCTGGCCTGCACAGAAGCTGGTCACAGGATCTTTCAGCATCTGGGTTTTGTCTCTTTTTTAATTTGCTTGGTCTGGCTTCTCCTGGCATGGTGTTAGCATCACATCAGAGCCCCGTGTCACCATAGAAATCAACTGCTGAAGGGAACTGATGGCAATCACAGTGAATAATGTTGCCTTTTCCTTTGAGGCTTTTCGGTTTATTTTCCGCTTTGCCCATGGGTTCTCACCTTTGCCTGTGAGCTATTTAATTGCAAATCTACCACTGTACTAATTCTTCCTGCTTTCCAGGTAAAGCAGCTTCGTGGAGCATTGGTGCCCTTCAAGATGTCATCCTGCTGTCAAGGGACTGGCTGAAGCCATAACTGTGAAAGGGGAGGCTTTCATCTCTGCAGCATTACAACCAAACCAAGCCTCTCCTCCTCGAGGTGCTGTTTGTGCAGCAGGCTATGGATCTTCTGACCAAAACGTCATCATTTGGTTCCCTGGTTTCCAGACTGCTGTGTTGGAATGACCAGAGTTCCTCTTTGCAAACTCAGCTCTCTCTTGCTTCAGGAGGGCTGTGGTGTCACTAAAGCATGACAAGATGCAGCCCTGTCTACCAACTTGCAGCTTATTATGGTCTAAATAAGTTCTGCAGAAGATAGAAGATAAGATTGAACCAAGCTGCCCCAAAGACTTCATTTTTCTAAAATCCTAATTCAATACTTCAGTCACTGTTAAGCTTCGGTCATTGTTAAACAGATCATGTGTTCAAAAAATATAATCCAGAAGTGTATTTTTTTGGGCCTTATGGAGGTGACATGACTTTAGGTGGTAAAAATCTTAAGTCATGTTAAAATTTCACACTGTGTTTAGTGGAGGATTTTGGGTGGAGGGGTGAGAGATTGATTCATGTAGAAAATTTTCTTGACTTGCTACTGATTTATTTTTTAAAAAACAATTGCACTAAGCTTTCATGATGACATTCTCAGTGTCCCAAGGAGCTCTGATCAGACCAACTTCAATAAATGAGACCACAGGGAAATAGGAAGAATCAAGCATGCCCTAAACTACAACACTCTTGGATTAAAGATATATTTTTGTAATTTTCTGCCCAGGGAGTAAACAGTGTTTTGTACTGTCCTGTGCTGACTGTAACTTGTCTACAATTCATCTGTATTACCTTTTTTCTAAACAAAGTGAGTTCTCCTGTGGAATGATTATATTGCAGTAAGAACACCTCTCATTTTTCATGGAAGCTTCATGTAAATGATCTTAACCTGTATCAAACTGGAAGTTTTTTTTTCTCTACCACCTGCTTGACAAATCCCATTTAACTCAAGGATGCATTTTCAACCATCACTCCCTGCTGTGCTTTGTGCTGCAGAGGTCAGAGCTGTGGGATGACCCTAGGAGAATTAGATTGCTGCATCTGGATGGCTTGGGTTTAGGAGACCGCAGGCATGTGCGCTTTCCAGGCCGTCCTTAGAAAGGCCAAACCTAACTGGTTTAGTTTCTTTACTTTGTGGTTTCCCTTGAAAGTAACCACAGAAACAGTTCAGACTTTACTGTTTAGTGCAGCCCTTAACACCTTTTATTTGGGGTTTTTAAGCTGGCTGGAGCCTTGTTTTTCTTGGGGGACACACATTTTCCAATTGCTTTAGGATTGTCCCGCTGTTTGATTGACCCTTTACCAGCCTCCTGCAGTTACAACCCCTCCAGGAGTCCGCAGAGTTTCTGGCAAAGCACCAGCCTTGCAGCGAGCTTTATTTTTTTCTCTTGAAGGCCCGTTGGGATTTGAGGCTCACTGAGAACACTGAACTGCTTTGTCACGATACCACGATCTACGCCAGTTCTGCGCAGTTCCCTCAGGCCCTGAAGTCAGTGAAAGGAGGTGAAGGGGATTTTTTTTCCTTTCCCAGCAGCTTTGTGCTTTCATCAAAGGAGCTCCCCTAACACAGTTTGCGTTTCCTCGCCGTGACTCGGCAAAGGCTTTGCCAACAGCCTGCTCAGCCTGGATGGAAAAATCCCACAGCAGACTGTTGCATTAGTATTAGTCATCAAGGCAATACAAAAATGCTATGCTGTTTGCATTCATGGAATGAGTTTTGGTCATTCTGTATTAACTACCGTTACGAAGCAATATTTAACACGTCGGCTGCGAGGTGAGGATGGGCCTGAGAAGGTTGTGCTCTGGCTGGTAGGAATCCCAGGGACCAGGAGGTTGAATTATGCTGCAGGCTGAGATAAGATCTTGGGGGCTCTTTCCCTTCCTGGGTAAAACAGGTTTCAGACTTCAGCTGGATGATTCTGAAGGAAATACTGTGTCTCTTCAGGACTAAAGTCCTTTGAAGACAGGAATTGAACTTCTTAAGCAGACCGAGTCCTTTTCAAGTTAGAGAAGTGGCGATGCTGAGAGGGGAGAGAGAGAGGTTAAAAGCTTCTGTTGGCATTTGCTGAAGGAGGCGATGGAGGGAGGTGGCTGCCCTGTCTGAGCAGACGCCATGGCAACATGTTCATGTCCACTTTTCTGCCAAGCTCATTAAGCTGAGCATCAGGCACACTGGGTGAGGGTGGAGAGGGAACAAAACCTCTTTGCACAGAAGAATGATGAGACCAAGTTACGTAGGAGGGAGAAGAGGGGAAAAGGTACAGAAAGGACACACTTCTTTCTGAGGGTGAGTCAGTTCTTGAAATTGGGAGTTGGTCCAACAACTTCAGGTCATTTGGTGAGTTAGGCTGCCAGAGACCATCCACTCCCCTTCCTCGTGGATAAAAAAGTCCCAGTTTCCGTAGCATGGCCAAATGTCGATGGCAATCAGGGATCAGGTGTTTAAGATGTTGAAGATGGAGATGCTCAACTGCCACTGGGATGCTCTGGCTCCTTGGGAACATCCCAAACCATGTGCCGTAAGCTGAAAAGTGCTCGTAGGGAAGCAGCAGCTGCTTGGTGGAAATAAAAGGCCAACCTCACCAGTTGCTCATGGAGGTGAAAATAATCCGACTGCTTTGTTTGTTACTCAGTTGCTGTTGCAAATGTGAGGCGATGTTTACCTCTACAAAGGTTGCTGTATGTGATTTCAAGTGTCTGGTTACATATTCTATAGTTATATTTAGTTAAGATTTTAAGAGCACTTGACGTGACTCATCTAATAGTATATATATGAATATTTTTTTAATGGTAGGAATTAGTTTGAAACATAGTTTTAATATTTGAGCTGTTTGGTTCAGGTAGTCCTAGGAGTTGATGAGAGAAGAAATAGCCATTAACCACTACATGAGTGTTTTACCTTAATGTCCTCTGTATTTTACACTGCAGATTTAATCTGATTGTGACTGTAACTTGTCTTAGTATCTGCTGCTATTTTGTGTTGCATAGTCAAGCTTCCTTTGTTCAAGAGCATTTTTAAAGGCTTACTTTTTTTGTTACAGAAAATGAAAGGAGAAACATTAATACAGGTGTCTGCCTGTAGCTCACTCATTGCTTAAATAAAATCTACTGACTAGTAGCAGAATCAAACAGAGCAAGCAAATTAGAGGCTTTCCTATTTGTGCATGCTGTGCTGCGGAGGAAAAACCCTGCACAGAACTGCAGCTCCTTCACTCCAGCCACAGCCCTGTCACCAGAGACTCCATTTGAGAAGGCAGAAGTTGGTTGGTGTGCTCTGTGTACCTGCAGAATTAAGTCAGGAGTGCACAGCTAGCTTTGTAGTTGAGTTAGGTTTTTTTTGTCTCTCTCTCCAGTTTTCCCCCTGGAAGATGTGTAGATGACTGCAAATGCTTGTTAGCACGCTAACTTGTGCTATCCTAATACTTGTTGTAAGCCCAGACTGACTTGTAGAAATCTGCAAGCACTAATGAAGCTTGAACACACCAACACTAATGCACTCAAACATTTTGCTCATAGCTGTTCCCTCTAATTCACTGCCCATGGTGTACTCTCTGCAGGGTGGCAAGCTATGATTTTCATTAAGGGTTGTTTTTTTCCTTCTATTAGATGAGTTTCTGCTGCTGCAGTTCATGTGATGAATTATCAGGACCGTGAGTTTTGTTTTGTGCCACTGCTTGAACTTTTTTTAAAGAATACGTTTAAGAGAATTTGTTGTTGTGACCAAAACTTCTTTAAGAAAAAATTGATAAGATTGAATGGACTTCTCATGTTTCAGTAGAAACTGCCATCATTAAACATGTTCTTGAAATCCTTCTTGTGTTGTATGTTCTGTTTAAGGAGGCAATGGGAAGTTTATTGAAGTTTGGTGACTTTGAGAGCCTTTTATGATCCCTCATTGGAGGGCTGCAAGTCTGTCTCATGACCCTGAAGCAGAGCTTTATGGGGTGGGGAGACTGGTTTTAGCAGCATGGTAGAAGAATATGTTTAATCACACAGAGTCCCCATCAAGAAGCTAGGCTTACATCTGGATTCAGAAGCCAAAAAAAAATCTCTGCAACAAGGAAGATACCTCAGTACCTTCAACTGCAACCCCATTCAGTACCTTGGAGGCCACAAACTGTAGACCTGTTGTCCCAGAGTCCAAGCCCAGTTGAGTGAACTAAGCCATGTCCCCTCCCTGGGGTGGCCAGGCCACACTGCAGCCGTTAAGCAGACTTCCTGCCACCTCAGTCTTGCTTGACCAACTTCCCTGTCTCTGAAGCGCTTTTGCCTTGTGGCTTTCAGGGCACGGTGAGATGAAGTGCTCGAGATAAAGGCAATCGAAGGCTTGCTTGGTTGTTGTGCGTGTTTTAGCAGTACTCTGGAGACCTTTGTTCTTGCATTATTTCTTACATGGAGTGCAGATGCTGCTAGACCCTGGGCAGCTACAGGACAGATTGATCCAGGACCCTATTCATGAATCCACTCTGCCTGTCTCCTCTCCTACATACCACAGAACTGCTCCTGCCTTGAGGTCTTCAGTAATAGTCTAAGAGTAACACAGTGCTAAAGACAAAGGGTTCAGACTAATTCAAAACATTCAAAAAGATCCTCTCAGGCCTTGGCCACAAGCCAACTGTTGTGCAGCAAAGCTGGTTGGTGTAGGAAGTTGAAGACTTACCGAGGTGAGCGCCAAGAGAGCTCTGAGCTGTGGCTGGAGAGGAGGACAGGCTCCTCTTGACAAAGGCTGCGCAGCAAATGGAGTGTGATGGGAAGGCAGCAGCTGCGATCTGAGTGTCCTTACCTTTCTGATGAGGTCTCAAGTGCAAGATGAGCAAGTGACCAGAGTCTGGTGTAAATTATGAGTTAAGTAAGTGCTGAAAAGCTAGAGCTCCATGAAGATGGTTGCAGCTGGGGCTCTGGGCAGAGAGGGTGAAGCTCAGTTCAGACCTTTCTGAATTTTGAAATGAGGGAAGCCTGAAGCTACAACTAAGTTCTTGCATAAAGATTTTCACAGACAAGTCTTCAGATCTATTTTTTTTTAAATGGATCCTATTAAAGGGTTATTTTTCCAACAGTTAGGAGAGTTCTACATGAGCCAGAGTGTAACTTGACTTCTCTCTCCTGTACAAGGCTGTTGCCACCTTTGCTGCTCTTATTAGCAAGTCTGTGCACAAGGGTGAGGTTAACTGAACAGAGCAGGCTCATACACATTCATAACCCTGGAAAAGGGAGGGGGTGACTGTGTCTTGGTGTCAGTGATCTTTGGATGCCTTGATACTGATAACTGCAAGGTTGACAGCAATGTTTGGCAAGTGCTATCAGAGAGACGCTCGCTTAACACTGAGATGATTTGAATGATGCCTGACAACGAGCTCTAATAAGAGTGTGAAGCAGGAATAGCTTTAATTGCTTAAGCCTGAGTAGTCTGTAACTAGGGTGCACAAAACCATCATTGAAAGTAGTTTATCTCCCTATCAGCTGGCAATTACAAATTTCTAAGAGACCAGAAAGCAGAGCTGTGAGAGTTTAACAGACATATACTCCTCTGAGCCCAGCCAACTAAGCTCCCAGTTGGCTCGCTTCCCCAGTGATCATTTGCTCATGGCATGCTAAATGAGCTGAATACAATTCAAAACAGCACTTCTGTCTCATGAAGAACAACTTCTCAGTTCAAGAAAGCAGCATGGATGAGATGACCATTGCTTTTAAACCTAAGCAGCAAAGGGTCTTAAAAATCCAAACGCAGTTCTCTGTGGCTTATGAGGCATGAAGCTGGTTTCTAGGCTTTCTGCACCCCTCTGTGGTTCCTTATAAGCCATCTTGTTTGCTTGCTTCCCTCTGTTTTGGGGGACCAGCCACACAGGGGAGCCCAGTTCCAGGGGGAGAACCTGCTTAGGCTGCAGCGGGACAAAGGCAGGAGAAGGCAGGTCCCGAGGGCCTTGAAAAGCTGCTTCACAGCTTCAGCCAGTATGTTTAATCTCTATTTTGGATGAGATGACAATCTTAATTGCCAGCGTTCAGAGGCTGCCAGCCCTGGCTTGAGAATATGCTCCTAGTTGTTCGCCTGGTGCTGCCCACTCCATCCCTCCCAGTGATGGAGGGAGCCCACCGATCTGCACATCAAGCAAGGACTAGGATTCCCTGGCCAGAGCTTCAGCGTTGTAGTGTGCAGATGGGGGATTGTTGGTTTGAAAGATGAGGAGAGATAAAGATTAGGTGACCTACTGCACAATTTCAGCCGAGTCAATTTATTTTAAGGCTTTTGTATGAAGGGTAACACATATTATCTACTTAAAGCTCTTCCTGACTCATCTGGGCTTCTTACACTGGCTCTTTCTAGATATTTAATTCAATGTACATGATGTTATTCTGGTCTAGCAACGGTTTAGCAACAGATACCCACTCAGGACCTTCAACAATTGCAGAACACAAATGAGTGAGTTTGGCCATCTCTGACCTGTGTCTGGCAGCTCAGAACATCCCTGGGGACTCCTCTGCCAAGTCTGAAAGCCACTAAAATACCTGTGGCAGGACTCCCACTTGCACACGGGTGGGAGAGCAACTTGCTCCGGTCTATCAGATCACGGAAGCCAAACTCTCTTCTGGACTTTCTGACCCTGCTCACAGTCAACCCTCAGCTGTGAGCTTGAGAGGTGCATTTCTTGCCAGGTAACAAGTCTGTTAAAGGGACACAAGGGGGCCTGGGTTGATGTGGCTGGTCCTCAACAACTGATGCCAGTTGAGAATAATCACTGTGCTGCTACTGAGCAAAATTAAAGTGCTTTGGATCATCATCCGTTCCTTGAAGCATCGCTTCTAAATCCTCTGCCTCCCCCAAGCTGTTTTCCCCTCCCTGTATGAGTTTGCACTGTCTCTGCTCTGATACAAACATATTTAGCCGAAGAGAAGCTCTTTTTTACAGACACTGTTCTCCTGCCTTCAATTCACAAAGGTTTAAGCTCAAGTCAAGAACATTTGACATTTTCCCCACTTCATTTCTGCCTGGCTGTCAGCAGAGTTCTCAGCTACGCCTTTTGGACAGTGTTTGAAATTACCCAGCTCTCTCCATCTCTCTGTTTAATGACTCCTATGGTGCAGATTCCAGTGGCATCAAAATGTTTCTCAGGTAAACATAAACCCCAATCTATTTAGGCATTTTCTCCTGTTTTCTTTTCTTGATGCAAGAGAAATTTTTTGGGTCATATCAGCTCCTCCTGTTGATGGTGCAGCAATGCTCTCAAAGCTCAGAAGTGAATGCCGCAGCAATCCATACCCTTCTTCCCCTGCCAACACTTTTGCCCTCCAGCATGTTCTGATATTTCTGCCACCAACTTCCCTATTATGTCACCCTCATCCCCAGCCATTGGGGGTTACCTACACTAACAGCTTAGCAACACCCATGTGAACACAGCTGTGGTGAAGGAGAAGTAAGTCTGTTTTTTTTGTTGTAATGAGGTAAGATATGGTTACAACAGCCTACTGACAAGGATGGATCTTGCTAAAAAAGCAGATGCCGACCAGAGCACTCCCAAGGCTGACTCAACAACATAAACCCAGCAGCTAATAAAAGCTACAAGCCCAGCCTGCACAGCAGCACTGAGTATCCATCCCCTGGCACAAGGGGCACAAGCCAACCATTTGATGCTTCAGCTTCATCCCTAAAATCACCACGGTACGGCGTTTGCAGGTGAGAGAGAGGCCAGAGACAAAAACACCCGAGAGGCGACGCTCGCCATGGCCTGTGCACAGCAAAGCCTGTGGTCCTGAGTCACCCAGGCACGCTGGCTTCTCCTCTTGCATGGCCACGGATCACCCTTTGGTGGTACTACTCGGTATCAAGCAAACTTCAATGTGACAATTCAAGACTCCACTCTGAGCTCCTGTAGTTAAGAGCCAGGGCTATTTAAGCGACATTAGCATTCCTGGAGCTTGCTGAGCTTGAATAAAACAAGAGTACCACTCAGGATACTTAGAGACAGGGTGAGGTTTCTGCTGAAGAGCTGCTGTTTAACGAGCTGTTCAAATGTACAGCTTACTCCGTCCCTCTGCGTATATGTAATATTTTTTAAAATCACATATTTGCAACGCATTGTTTGCTACTGTTCAAGGAAACAAATGATTTGCTTTTAACATAATCACTATCAGAAGTAAATTATTCAGTGTTTGCTGCTTGGAAGTTAAAAAGAGAATCTGAATTTCTTTTTAGTTTCTTTTTTTATAATAGATATACAAGCTGCAGGGCACACTTTTATGCTCCTGTAGCCAAGATTTTATAGAATTGACTAATAATCTATTTTGCATATTTATAAACACTTTATTATTTATTAATGGAGCATTTCAGGAGTAAATTTATAAAGCTGCCATATGATCTCAGCCTTTCAGAGAAAAATGGTTGCTCATGTCAAAGAGTTAGAAATTAGAGCTGGCATAACAAAGAAAAGAGTGAGAGTATCTCATTAGTGAGAAGGCAAACAGGCAAGAGCCTTTAGGAGAAGGAATACACACACACAAGATGGCTCAAAAACCCCATATTAGATGTCAAATACAGAACACAGCACTCAAGATAGATCAATTCCCTGCTCTGCTTGCCACAAATCCACAAGAACACAGCTCAGTCCTACATCCACACCAGAGCACTGGTCCAACACACCCTATGCTCACTCTCCAAGGCACCGTTACTTCCCTCGGCCACTCCACCTCCAAATATTTTAAGCTTCAGAAGTTGATGCCTCCTTGGTGGATTCAAGCCTGAAGTCCAGATACAGATGTCCCATCGCTACTACACATTTCATCCCATTAGTATCAGAGGTCACAGTACACTCCCTCATTTCCAGCATCAAAGCCAGACATTTCAGACACTCCCTCTCTACCCCAGAGCATTACCAAACCTCTCAGAGACAGCACCAGGAGCAAACAACCTACATACACATACAGTTTCTGATGTCACCATTGTTCCACTTAAAGATAAAAATCAAAAAATTTTAACCTTACCTGTCTCTAGGAAGCCTCTGAAGATCCATCCTTGTCAAGAACATCCAACTACTCTGATCTCCACAAGCTACTAAGGCATCCTGCAACCACCTTCTACCACTAGCACTTGGGCCTTTTATAGCTTTCTGGTCTTGACCAGCATCCCATCAAGTGACTTAATGCCTGACAGGTGCATTTCTTGCTAAAGTTACTCCTCCCACCCCAGTCCTCATCTGTCAGACCCAGGTGGAGGAGGAAAACCAATGAGAAAGGCACAAGGCTACAGAACCAAAACGGAACTGGCAGCTCCCATAAAAACATAGTTGTGGGATGAATATTTCTGAGTTACCCAAATACACCAAATCACAGCCTGTTATTTGCAAGGATTCCAAGGCTATCCCAGTGTTTCCCCTAGGCCACTGGCATCTGGGGAAGCCATGCATCTAGAACTTCACAATACAAGGCAAAACCCTCCAACAGCTTCAGGGTGTTGCATGCACTTCTAGCCCTAGAAGATGCTTCCTCCTGGCTGCTTCCAGCCATAAACCGAATGATACTTGCTACCTCTGTTCCAGAACAGGGTCATTCATTGAGGGACATGGTTTAGTGGTGTTGATAGGGCTAGGAAAAGGTTGGACTCAATGATCTTGAAGGTCTTTTCCAGCCAGAAATGTTCTATATGATTCTATGATTCAGCTGTTTAACTGTGTGGCCGGGCTGGGCATCGCTACCCGCTACACCGCTGGCTGGCTTTCTGTGGGGCTGAGCTTGCAGCTCATGCCAGCCTGAGCCATGGGAAAGATGTCACAGAGCTCCATCTCTTAAGCAGGGCTTCACAGGTCGGACAGGACATAACCATCCTGCACAGAGGGCTGCAGAACCTAAAGCTCCAAGAGACAGCAGGTCAAAAGCCTGGGAACCGCATCTGGCTCTTTTTGATCCCAAGCTGGCAAGCAGGAAGTGTGCAGTGAGGTTTCTCTTGGTAAGGGAGAGGTGATTAATGAGTCTGGCTCATAAAAGCTTGGACAGAGAACTGAGGAGACCTGCCGGGCTCTTCAGCAGCAGAACAGGCCGCCGGGTGCAAGGTGGGTCTCCTCCCGTCATGAAGAGCTGCTGTGCAACTCGCCCGGCGCCAGAGGCATCAAGGGGTTGCCGCTGTTACAGGCCAAAAGCCTCTGAAAGGTGACGCTTTCAGCGCTCATTTTATTTTTCTGAAAGGAACTTGGAGCGTTTGGAGTTTTCTTTGATTTGAATTTCAGAGGAAGCGGAGCAAAGCGGCTGTGCCTTGCCTTCTGACGGGGAGCAGGTGGGGAAGAACAGAAGTAGAGGAGAGAAGGTGAATGGAGCGGCAGTTTGGCAGCCTACCCAAGTGTAGCAGCATGTCATTTATGCCGTTTAATTGTTCCCTGCAACTCAAATAATGTGGAAGGCATTGGTAATAATAGCAGCTTCATTATGTTCCTTTTTTTGATGTGCTGTCTAAAAAGCTGAAATCTGAGGAAGGACATTAGGAACCCAGCGTTTTAGGCTTCCATTGGCATGTTTGTTTTCTTTTTTTCTCGCAGAACCTGAAAATACTTCAGTAAAGCCTATTCAGGATGAATACAAATGTGTATAAACAGAGGAAGCCTGCAGGCAGAGCACAAATAACAAGTTTTTAGTAAGTAGGGCGCTGGTCAAAGGTTGTGGTGCTGTAGTGCTGAGCTTTTGCACCCCACATCTTTGACCCTCCCAAAATACATGAGCTGCTCGATCAGAGAGCGAGAGCCGTTGTTAGGAGCCACTCTTATTTAGCACAAAGCAAAACATGTCCTGTTGACTTAGAAGCCTTGTTGGGATGGCGGCAGGAAGGTGCACATATCTTGAAGAGCTGGGGGAAGAATCTATTCCTGCTACTTTGGCTGTTGTGGAGGTCAGCTCAGCCCCTGCATGGCCAATGCCTGGAATCATCTCACTCGATGGCTCCATCTACCTCTCCCCCACACCCCGCTGGCTGGCTCTCGTCAGCGGGGTGTTTGGAAATGCAGTGTGGCGCCGCTGGGCACCCAGAGGCTTTCACAGCTTGGTGTCATTCTGCCTGCATTAGGCTTCGGTGAAGCCCATACTGACCACAAGCGAAAGAAGAAGGAAGGGCTCCTGCTGAAATACGGCCCGTTCAGCTGCGGTGCTGCCGACACAACCATGCGGGTGGATTTTGTGTGCTGCCAGTTCCCAACTGACAAGCCTTTATTTCATTCTCAGTATACGGATGTGTTGTTTTGCCTTTTTGACTTCGCCTCCCCAGCAATAAAGAGCCCGAAGGATGGATCCTGCTCCCGGTGCCACCGGCACCAACGTGGAGCTATCCCACTGCTTGCAAGAATATCAATGCCTCATGTACACAAGCCAGACTAATTTTCTTTTAACCCCAATGCACAGAAGGGAGACAAGCTAAAGAGACGTTTCAGTGGCACTGGGGAGGGTGGATAGATGGTTGTATAAAAGATATTCACGTGGGGTGCTGGGGTTTGTCACAACTCAACCTCCTTTTCTTCACGAGTTGGTCTGTAGCCTGCAGTGTTTACATTGTCAGAGGGCATTTACCATCACTGCTGTGATGAGTTTTCCTGACACTTGCTGGGGAGCACAAACTCACGGAGAAGCAAGAACTCAATGCAGCAGCAGCCCAGAGCGTTAGGAGGTGAGAAAATCCTCTTGCACGTAAGACAAGAAGCTAAGCTGAGATTTCATGGTTTGCTGAGACACAGTCTTTGCAATGACCTACATTTGTACATGAGATATGGGACCCAAACATAAACAAGACAGGATGAAAGAGCTGGGGAAAAGACAGAAGCGATGTGTGGTTCCCGTGAAGGCTCTGGGAGGCTGCGCTGGGCGGACCCAGACCCTTGGTGCTGGGATCAGTGTTGCACCAAGTGTGCTGGTCTTAAATCAAACCGAGGTGCCTGACCTGTTTCTTGTCAGCAGATAACAAGATGAAGTCAGTGGCAAATACGTCTTTCCCTGGGCAGCCTCAGAAAGCTGTTGATGGGCAGAAGTGAAGAGGAGCATCGATGGTGATTCGTCCAATGCACCCAAGTCTTGAAATAAATAGTTCAGGGGAGAGTTGAGGTATTTGGTTTTCCCCAGCTCTTCAAGCCATTCTGTGTCCCCAATGCCAGGCTACCCTGGGTTTGGAGACATGCCCTGGGTGAACATCGTTGTCCTTTCAGATATACTGTGTCACTCAAAAGCCACCAAGCACAGCTAGGTGACCTGGGTGACTGCTGTTAGCCTTCCTAAGGGTATGTGGGCACCAGGAATAATGATTTTTTTTTTTCCCATGCCTTGTCCCCACAGCACGCAAGGATGCTCCTTTTTCACTTTTTCCCCTTTTCTCACCTCACTCCTCTTCCTTCAGATTATTTATCTTTTCTTTCATGTTTAGCTTGTGGAAGCAGTTACTAGTAACAGTCTAGCACCATTTCAAATGTCTTCCCGAACCTGGGGAATGTAGGAGGCATGTGGGGGTTTTTACTTTTTCCCTGTGCACAAAATCCAGTCAGTATTATTCATATTTTCTCAAGACTAAAGGTATTCTAGGTGTTGAGGTGACATGATGGATGGAGTGAAGACGAAGTCTGAAAGGACCAGTGAAAGTGGCACTTTCGTAAAAGATGGATGAAGCAAATTTATTTACAAAAAGCTCCTGCTAGGTTTTTTTCTTCGTCCCTCCCGTGTGAAGGAAGAAGAAAACTGAAGTGAAAAACCCACCTCCAGTGAAGCCAATGGTGGGAATGCCACCAATGGCAGCCAAGCCAGGACATCACTGACATCTACCCATCCCTCTTCCACGGGCTGCCATGTGGTGAGCGCGCCTTTGTTTGCTCCTGCCAACCCCATTCAACATATTAGAAAGAAAACAGAAATTATACAATTCCTTCTGTTGTCCATCCTTCTCCTGTAAGGAAAAACACAGATAGTCTTTTGTGAGGAGATACCTTTATACACAGAGTTGGATTTGCTGTTGGCTTGGGCAGGGGATCGTCTCTGCTGTATGTGCAGGACACGGCTGGTTTAGGCAGCATCTGCTTTGGCACGGTCATAGCTTCTCTTCTTGGACACTCTGGCAAAGCAGAGCACTCATGTGTATTCCAGATTCAACTTGAAGCTAGAAAACATCAACCCTGGCAAAAGGGGCTTATTTGGAGCTATGAATGTAGGTCATGCTGAAGATCAGCGACCTACATTTCCCAGCTTTGAAACCGCAGAATAAAGTAACAGTTGTCGAGCCCTGCAACCGTCCTGCTGCTGTCCCTGAGATGGAGGAAACCATCTTAGAAGGTGAAGGACAGAGAGAATTTAAGTGAAAACTGAGCTGCGCTAGCCTGGCTGTGGACATGCAGTTGGTAAGCCAACGCTGTGCTTGTATTGGAAGAGCTGTGAGCACCCCAGGGTGGCTATCACAAGAGGACTCAAGGATGCCTGGGGTGGGTGTGGGAGCTGTGCGTTTCATCCATTCAGCAACAAATAATCAAGGCTCACTACTATGGAAAAAGATAATTGGCTTGTCCTAGGTCAGTCAGGCCTTTTTTTAGCAGAGCAAAGAAGTGAATGAGGATCACTCTCTAGGGAGCATGAAACGATCAGTTCTCTCCTCTCTGGATCACAGCTGTTTCCCTTCTACCTATTCCCTCCAGGCCCGTGTTCTGCCCTACTGCTGCTCCTGCCCCTCCTCAGGCTCTCAAGAACCCAAAAGCCAAAACGCTGTCTGAAAGGATTTGAAAAGATCCAAAATTAAGCTTATTTGTTTACTCGTTGGTACTTTATTGAGTTTTATATGAAGCTGTCTCCTAATTAATTTGAGTGTCTCAGTAGACACCTGTTTACACACTTCTCTGCACACCCTGCCATCTGCAAGGTCTTCTCGTTAAGGTTTTGAAAATGAAAACTGAGCACAGACTCAGATTCAGGAGCTCGAGCTGCAGAAAAAAAACCCTACGCTTTGAAGCAAAATGAGGCTCAGAGGAAGACCACGATCTTCTGCAGAGGTGTGCTCAGGTCATCCGTGTGGCATGCTCACGCCTCACACGAGAGCCGGAGCTGCCCTGCCCGGACCAAACACGTCCTCCTGGGGGTGTGTTTGATGTCGGCGAGACGAAGCACGCTGGATTCAAGGCTGCACGGAGGTCAAGAGCCAGGGCATAAACAGTTTCCTGGCAGATCTGGGCAATTAGCAGCCCGTTCTGAATCCCCAGCGGCGCACGTGCCGCTACCTTCGTGCAACCTGTGTAGTCTCATCGGTCTTTTTAGCATTTGCAGTTGCCAAAGCCGTAGCGGCGGATCAAGTGTTAGATACTCTGTTCTCCTGGCCTGAAGAATTATTCGTATAATAAATGTCTTACCTTGTTTTGGTTTTCTTTTAAGCCTCAGCGCAGAACTTCATGTAGAATTTGACTATAAATCTGGACCCTGTGGCTTTTGTCAAAACATTAAACGCTGAACTCTCCACTTGCCTCCCTTCTGACATCATTAATGATAATAATCATCCCCCCACAGCTGCTAATCCTCTTTGCAAAACGCTCCGCTGAGTGCCGGTCTGAGTCTCCTCTGCCCTGCGTATTCTGCAGTCATTTTTATCCATTTGGTAACGACCATGGAAATGACCTGGTGAGACTTTAAACTGCTGTAAATGACCACAGAAGATGGAGGCCGGCAGAGCTGGGCACACGCTGTTCAGGGATGGCTTCACCAGCTAATAAGTGTGGTCGGCTTGGACTTGGGGCGTTGGTTCCTGTCCTTCAGCGTGGGCATGGCATGGCCATATGTCATTGCCAGGGATAAGTCATGGGAGGAAAGTCATGGCAGAAGGCACTTGCCAGAGCAAGGATGTCTCCTGAATTCTGTCTCAAAGATTCGGACATACTAACTTATTTTTTATTTTTAACATGGGTGAAAAATCTAGCCCAGTTGCTGTGTTAAAAACATACCCTGGCACACAGAACCAGCAGGCAATTAGCCTGACCCCCTGTCTGAGATACCAATTTAGTTTTCACATCTATCTTCTCTTGACGTGCAGGTGCTAAGCCTCAGCTCATTTCATGCTCCTCTTTAAAACCGTCCCTGAAGTGATGGGTCCCCTCAGACTAATACTAAAGCAATGATTGCAGTATCTCTGGGACAACCTTTGCGACGGGCACAGATAAATCAAGCACCAGTTATGGTGCAAATTCAGCCTCACAAGAGAATGGCAAGACCTTGAATGATCCCTCATATAACGGTAACGGTGAACTTTTAGTTAATGGTCTCCAGCAATGTCTTCAAGAGCTTCAACAAGGTGGGCTACTGTTTCTCTCCTCCTTTAGAAAATGAACCAAACTGTCTCAAGTCCACGCATTTTAAGGCCTGCCTAGTAAAACCAGGAAAAAAAAAAATCACATTAAATATACTTCTGATGAAATTTTCAGTTCTGTGTACTTGAAGTTTTCCACAGGAACAACATGATTTTTACAGATCTTTTGACTGACAAAGACCAAATCACGTCAAGATGGTCCAACCTGCAAATTTTGGGCATGTTTACCTAACCTGTGAGATATCTTGTGGACCCTGCAGTCCCACAATGAAGTGTTGCAGTTAGTAGAGAGGCATCAGGGCGTATTATAGCCACACTGTGATGCCAATGGGGCATTTCAGCAACATGGGTGAGTGTCGGACATACTGAAAGCTTTTTAGTCTTTCTAAATCTTTGTATGTGTGCACTCGTAGCTGTCTCTTCTGTTAAAATCCATAGAATGGTTTGGGTTGGAAGGCACCTTAAAGATCATCTAGTGCAACTCCCCTGCCATGGGCAGGGACACCTTCCACTAGACCGAGTTGCTCAAAGCCCCAGCCAACCTGATCTTGAACGCTTCCAGTGAGAGGGCATCCACAACTTTCCATGGCAACCTGTTCCAGTGTCTCACCACTCTCACAGTAAAGAATTTCATCCTAATATCTAGTCTAAATCTACCCTCTTTCAGTTTAAAACCATTACCCCTCATCCTATTGCTACACTGCCTGATAAAGTGCCCGTCCCCAGCTTTCCTGTAGCCCCCTTTAAGTACTGGAAGGCTGTTAGAAGGTCTCCCCAGAGCCTTCTCTTTTCCAGGATGAACAACCTCAACTCTCTCAGCCTGTTCTCATAGGAGAGGTGCTCCAGCTCCCTAGTCATCTTTGTGGCCTCCTCTGGTCCCACTCAAGCAGGTTCAGGTCTTTCTTTCACTGGGAGTCACAGAGCTGAACACAATCCTCCAGGTACTTGTGCCCTCCTCTGGACCCACTCAAGCAGGTTCAGGTCTTTCTTTCACTGGGAGTCACAGAGCTGAACACAATCCTCCAGGTACTTGTGCCCTCCTTCTGGAGGGATGGAGCACGCTGATTTTCCTGCTCACAGATCCCTTCCCTCCCACAACAACATTGTGCTTTTAAAAACAGCAAATTTTTTTTCCTGCCTCAAAATTTTGAACTGTCCACGCACTCAGCTTTATGATAACTATTGAGGTGTCTGAAAGGAAACAGCTTTTCCTTCTGATCTCTAGAATTGCTGAAGAAGATTGCTAGTCCAGGTCCTTTGATACAGCCTTTCCCCATTTTTCCCACCTGGTTTCTTACAGCCCTGAGACAAGTTCACTGGGAGACTTCAATTTCTTTTTATTTTTTTATTTTTTTTTTTTTATGAAAAGCCTTGCAGTCTATTCACCAGCACATTGTAAAATCTTATCATAAATAATTAAAACTACAGCTGTCAAAATAAATGGCTGAAGTCCATTTTGGCAATGCTATGAAATATTATCCTACCAGGTTGTGGGGGGAGGTTGGTTTTTCTATTGGAGTTGCATGTTGGCAGCTAGGAGCCTGGTAGTGCCCTGCAATCAGCAACGAGTTTCCCAGTCATTAGTCCAAATTAGAGCAGCTCTGATGACAAGTCCAATGGCCACTCCAGCTTCTAATGGCTGAGGAAGGTGCAGACTGACCCTTCTCACAAGCAGAGCAGAATGGTTTATTTTGTCCTGATTTCTGAAAAGAGGAACAGCCACAAAGCAGTTGTGTAATGCTGTGTTCAGATGGGTTTGCAGCCAGGAGGTCTGGGGCCTGCAGCGAGCATGTGGCTTTGGCTAGAGAAGCAGAAAACTCAGCAAGAACCATCAAACTCCTCAGGTCTGGGGAGGTTGTAACCTCCATATGTTGTGCAGACCACGGTCTCCCCAGTGCCCTTTCTTTGGGCTTCATTTCAGATCTATCTTCTCTTGATCTCTTCTCTCCAAAATAGAGCTAGGGGTCTAGAGACGACAGGGCTGGAGGTGGTAGAAGTTTCCATTTGAGGCCTGTTTAAAACTGCTGGTGGAAGCTCTGACTCTCACGGTCTCTGCCCCAAGAAGTACAGCAGTGAGACCAAGCTCTTAAGATCTCCTGAACCTCTAGTTCCTCTTCCAGCCATCAGGCTTACCCCAAGAAGATTTTCCTACCTGATTTCTGAGAGAGAAGGTCCTGACCCAGGAGCTACAGCCATGGAGGAGCTGCGAGTGCGTTGTGGCCGAGAATGTGATGTGAGTTCTAGGCAAAAACTGAGCTTTACAGGGATGAGGAAGAGGAGAGCTGTGAGCTTGAACAACTCTTTTCATTGGCCATATGATACGTGGGGTTTTTGAAGTCACAGCTCTTGAACTTGAGGTTATTTGAGATGCTCGGTTTCCATTAACACAACAAAAGCTGTGAGTTTCTAGCCCTCACAGTTACAGGGAAAAAGCTTGAAAAAAATATCCTGAGAGCCAGAGAAACAAAACAAAATTAAAAATAGATGACATACAGAGACATTCCCACAGGTATTATTGAAAAAACAAAAAATGTTGTGATTTGGGAAGATGATGAGGTCTGGAGCTCTCAGCTTGTACTTCCTTCCCAGGAGAGAAAAGCATCCCAAAATGGTGGGAGCCTTTCATGGGTGTTTGTCCTGTCTTCTCACCCCTACTCTGGGATGAGGTGACCCAGCCAATGTCGAGGGGCGTGTCCCCAGACCTGCCACAGACACAGGTCTGGCCAAGGCTGGGCTGTCTCTGCCACATGCCTCTGTCTGGCAGCTGCCACCTGGGAAGGATATTTTGGTATGATAAATGAGCAAACCAGAGGTCTGGAAGCCAGGAGAACTGGGGTTTTGTCTCTGGCCCTGCTACTAACTTGCTGCCTGATCTGCGATGGGTCACCTCGACCAAACTGCCCCAACCCTGTAATACCAACGCCTTGTGTGAGCACTTGGCTAAATGGTTTGTAGAAACAGAGGGCACCTGCCTTTGCTAAACACCAGGCTTTATTTTTAAGTGCCTGGCTTTAGCTATGGAGATGATGGTAAAACCCTCCATGCCTCTGTTTTCCTTATCTGTGGAGTGAGGATAATAGCATTGGCTCATTGTCATAAATCGCATTGAGCCCCTCGTCCGAGGCGAGAGCGGATGTTTCTCCGAGAACCTGAGGCGTTTGAAAGTGTGAGTCCCGGTGAAAATCAGTTTGCAATTAGTCTTAGATGATTTTTGAAATTATTTTCTCCCCATATTTCCCTACTGAAGTGCAAGGTCTCATTTCTTGCACGCAGCTATTGCTCTCACTGTGGAGCAGGAACATTTGCTTGCAGAGGTTTTCCCCAGCTCCTACCCAGGTGCTAAACAAGCCCTTCTCTGTGTCCTGGACACCTGGAGCTGAAACCACAACTCATAGCTCCCTGTGCCCTCATGGAAGCGACCTCTGAGCACTGCTGACCGGCTGGTAGACACTGCTGGCTTCTCAGCCAAGAGCATCCCAAATCACTGCTGCTCTCGGATTTCTCTCCTTTCACAGTTCTGGCTGAGCCCTTTGGGTGGCTTTTAAATGCCACCTCTCCTGGGACTTGTTAACGTGCTTCATCAGTGCCCACCTCCCTCTGCAGGGATGACCTTTAACTCATCTCTGCTGTTGCTACCTGACTCGGATCACCTCAGAAGAAAGGTTGCCATGGCAATTTCATATTCAGCTCAGCCAAAAAAAATCCAGCTGCTGTATCTTATTAAATGCTCCCTTTTGAGGACCCCACCCGTGGACAACCAAGGCCAGGGGTTGCCTGCGTTCGCTGCAGTGAGGAGTATGGGCACTGGGAATTTCTCCACTGGCCAGTGTGGCTGTTCCTTACCCCTTTGCCAAGCCCAAGGTTTGGGTTTTTTTTGCCATGTTAGGGTAGAAGATGAGGGTTTAAATCCATTAGTATTACTATGAAAACACTCCTCTGCAAAATGTCAATCTGTCTTTTTAAGGGGATTTTTCACCACTCTAATCTAAACTGCACTGTCAAATGTCAGGAGTGGATGTTTAATGAGAATCTGTTGGAAGCTCTAATTGGATGGGTATTCAATGGGCTGCTTTTTTTTTGGTTGTTGTTTTATCCTTGGGACTCTGTTTTCACAGAGATGGCTGTTAAATTTTAGAAGCTAATCTCCATTTAAACTACAAGCTCAAGGAACCTTGGTTCTTACGAGCTGTTCGGAGCCAAGGCTATTGTGGACTTTCACTGAACTCACTTGAAAGGCAGAGAGAAAACCCACCCAGGATACTTGTCTGGGAGCAACAAGGGCAATTTTGGGGTATAGGCAGTTTTTTTCTTACAAAAAGCTAAGTAGCGTGCACAGTGAAAGCTAAAGTCCAAAGGCACCGAGGTCATGGGAGTGATGGAAAAGAACCAGGGAGTGCTGGGCTGGTTGGCCCAGGGTTCCCTTCTCTGCTGGGAAATGTGAATACACAGAGGCATAAGAAAGAGATCCAGCTCACAGAGATGTCCACTGCGTTTATCGCCAGACAGACTGGCCACCCACAGCAGTAGGCAGCAAACCCCTGATCTCTTCCAAGCCTGTGAACTACTTCAAACTCATATAACCCCTTTAAACCAGCCAGAGACGACGCCCGCACGCCCTGCAGCCACCTCTCTGGGCTCATTAACTCCCTTCCATCATCCGCCAGCTTTTCCTTCCTGTTGCTCCTGTCAGAGGCAACAGGTGCTGCACAAAATTATCTTAGTGCATCTGTCACCAAGCACAAACTGCGTCGTGCTGTAACAGCTCGGAAATTACAGCTGAAACCCTTCTGAGCCATCTAGAGACCATCCCAGCCCAAATCCCAACGTCCTCGGCACCCTACCTCTTGGCACGTGGTCTCCCTCCCCATCCTCTGGCACGTGCCGTGTTTCTGGTGGCCAGGTGTATCCGACAGGGAAACAGCCGCCCGGCAGATCCCTGTGATGGCACGGAAGCCGCCAGCGCTTTATTGTCTCTTACAGCATGTGCTTCCTAACAGGAAAACCTTCCCCAGAGAATTTACTTCTCCATCGGAACTCAGTGTCCTGAACGCTTCTATACAAACAGTTGTTCTTTCATTTTCCTTCTCTCCCCTACAAAACAATTTAGAGCAGATGATTTTTTAAAACATCCTGCTTTCTGATAGTCCTGCTTTTATTGCATTTTTAATTAAAACCGTAGGAAGACACATCACAGCTGCAAGTGTTTCCCTACCCCATTTCACAGTAAACACTCATAAATAACCTCGGACCCCTACAGCACCTCCTCTCTGCCCCCTTTGCCCTGCAGCACACTCAGGGATCCACGTTTTTACCCAGATCCTTTGGCTAGAAACTGGCTCCTATTCCAGCACACATGTAACACCTTCTCTCCACCCCTAATTGCATTTCATTTAACACATGCAATTACCAAAACGGCTTCTTCCAAAAACAAACCACAGGATGTTCAGAGCCGCCTGGCTTCTCAGATGGTTTTCAGCCAAGAAAATCGTGCCCTCCTGGTCTCTCCTGGAGATCCCAGGAGCAGGCTGGAGCACTTGTAAATCTGCCCCTTCCCTAAAAATCCTGAGAAGAGGTGCCATGAAGCCCGTACTCAAGACAGGTGAGATAGGTTAAAAATCATAACACCCGCCCAGTCATTTCTAGGTATTTGTTACGGTGTCTTAAGTCAGCAACCTCAACAACTGCCCTGGTCTCCAGCCAGGAATAAAAGCGCTGAAGGAAATCAGGCCACAGTAATTTCCCCAAACCACAGAGCTAACATGCATGGTAATTAATTCTTTTAGTTGGAGAGAAGGGGTTTTTTTTCTGCTATGAACTCTCCCAGGGGCTGACACAATAGCTCATCTCCTTGGCGGTCATCTCATGGCTTTAATCATGTGTCCCGCACAACTCTGCAGAAAAAATTCAGCAGAAATTTTTCCAGCGTGGTGCCCGAAATTGAGCTGCCGGGGCCCATCCTTTGAAACAAAGATGTGACCTCCTGAAGAGGCGGATGAAATTGTGGTGCTGCTGGGCCTGGTGGAACCTACCTCTCAACTTCCGTAAGGTGAGAACACGTCCAGCCACACGCTGACTTTTCAATGCAAGGAACATCATTGCATGTTAAGACTTGGGGTCTTTTGGGGCTCACTATTTGTTGTAAAGAAAAGAAAATATCCAGGTCCAGGGCTTGTGGCTAATATAGAGCTTGTAGGAGCAGAGTTAATTTTTCCTAGAGTTGTCTTAGTTATGGAAGAACTTCAAGAGTCTTTTCTCCAGCTTCCTTGAATTTGTCATTGAAGGTTTCCTGCATTATGCTTTCAAACCTCTTTAAATATGATCACAGATGGAGCATAAATGCCATGTTATTGAAGCTGAAGGACACAGCTTACTTTCTGGGGAATAATACATTGCAGTAAGCTGATACAGAATAACTAGGATTTTTGTTTTGCTTTCTTTTAACCATGTTTCCTTCAAAGCTTCCATCCCCATACGTAACCCAACACTCACCCACCCCCGTAACTAATTCATTATTTTACAGCAAGTAAAATCAAACAGGAGACAAATGACTGTTGTTTAGTGCCATTAGTTTCAATGGCTTTACACAATATTTGAGTCATTGGCTCGCCTCTTGCTTTGGAGGAATCCCAAATCTGGATGAATCTACGTGCATTATAAACCATCCATGGGGCCAAGCCAGGCCTGCCTAACAGATGGAGGTCCATATGCTTTGGCTCTGCACCCATATGGAACACTAATATGCGGTCCAGGAATAGAGATGCCTGTTCTCCTCTTTTCGAGCAATCTCAAATCCAAAGTCATTTTCAGACACAGAGTTAAGCAAGTTCATCTGGAACCTCTGCAGCAAGACATTACAAGACTGATGGTCCAAGCACAGTATTTTCCTTGCTCTATGGTTCCTGCCGAAGCTTAAATTGCAGCATTTTCTAGAAAGCGGCGTGTCAGGCTTTCCAGAGGGCTAGTTAAAAATCCCATTACGCTCCTATAATGTGCTTTAACCTTTGCTGCCTGGGTCGTGCAGGAACATGGAGTGCTTCATCCGTCCTCGCTGGAGGAATTTCTCCAGGCAACCAAACCAGCAAATAGCTGCGGATATTTCACAATGCCTGGGAGGTTTTGTTTGCTGGAGGCGCAGGATTAGTATCAGATGGCCTGCCATCATTTCAACATAGAAGGATTTAACTTTTATTGCTGGCCCCGCTCCTCCAGCAGCGCCGGCAGGTTTGTTCTGGCCAGGAGCTTTGAGGGGGGACAACTCCAACAGCTGCTTTTTGGCATTCAAGGACACGGCTCGTCCTGGTGCCTAATCCTTGCTCAAACTTGTGCTTTCCTCATCGGTACAAAGCAACAGATACAGCTCAGTTCTGAGCCCGTGAGCAGTAAATTCGGTGCCTGCACTGTGCAATCCAAAGGGACGTTGGTATCTGCTTTAAGATGGCATCTCCTCGGCCCTCCTTGAGCTATGCAGAGCCGGTGTAAATGTCCTCCTCCTGGCCTGTGCCTTTTTTAAGTGGCTTGGAGATAGCTGCTGCTGGCTAGGTGCTGAGGACTCTTACACTAACCGAGGGGGAAATATTTGCATCCATGATGTTACTTCATGTTTATTCTCAGCTCATGCACAAGGTCATGAGAGCATCACGTTGAGAAGGGTTGGTGAGTCCTGCTTGTGATTCTTGTAGAAGCACCTGGAGACTTTCTCAGAGGTGATGTTACACAGCTAAATGCATCTGCATTCAGTTGGATAGTGAATGCAATTGGCATGTGACGGCTTCATGCATCGGGCTAGGTTCGATGGAGCTGAATCGGAGTTATTCCCAGTTGGAAGATGAGCACATTTCCCAATGCCTTGATGTTTCTGACACTGTGAGAGAAGTCCATCCTCTTGGGAAGATGATGATGGTTTTGGTTATCATTAGGGCCTCTGTTCAAGGTTTTTCTCAGTCTTTGCACACATGGGTGATGCACAGCTCTCTGGGGATGAGAAATAAGACGTGTTGTCCATTCCCCATTAGTGGTGGCCTCTCCAATCTGGAGCTTAAGCTGAGAGTGCTGTAGTATCCACAGTGAGGAGATGATTCAACGCGGAGCTTGGACACGAGCCATCCCATGGCAGTACTGGAGTCGCAGAGGAGACTCGCCAGCTCGTGGGTGCTTGGTTGTTTTCATAGGGAAAAATCAGATTAAGTACAAGTGAAGAAAAAGAAAGCTGGAAAGCATTTAATGTGGTCAAAAGGGGGACCCAAAGCGAAATTCTGCTGCCTGGTGCCAAGGGAAAGAAAGTAACATTTAAAGATGAAAATAGATGTTAATAAACCATTCATGAATGTGAAAAACCTAAAGAGGAAACCAACCAAAACACTGAAAGAGCTGGAAAAGGAGTGGTTTAACAAAGCATTGCACTGGAGACCACAGTTATGAGCCTAGTATTACCTCCTGATGTTGAGGGGCACTCTGGAGCAAACCACTTGTCTGCCATCCCCTGCGGGTCTCTCAAGGCTTTAAGTTTTAATTTCCATAGTTTCAAGCCTCTCTAGCATGAAATTGCATCGTTCAAATTTTTAAAAGGAGCGGTGGTCAAAAGATAACATCTTTGTATCAAGATCTGTAAACAGTGCAACCTTTTTGAGACTATCTTACACAAAATTAAAAATGAATTCATATTGGGATTAACTGAAATCATTTCCTTTGTTTGAGTGAGACTGACTAAAGCCCACAGGGCTCTGCATTATTCCCAGGCAGAAAATATAATGTAAAAATGCAAACCATTTTCATCACACCTTCAAAACAAAATACTGTGTCTTTCTATTTTGCAAGACTGGTGTCTCAAAAGAAAAAAAGAAAAAAAACAAGAGAGATGATTCAATTGGTTCTTAGCCCTAAAAAAAACCAAACCCTTCAGGCAGCTTGAAAAAAAATGCAATTTGATTCACAATGACTATTTACACTTTGTTCGCTAATTATCTGGGCTGTGACCAAAGCAGAGGATTGGTTATTGATCCTGGACCAAGCTCTGGCTGATGAAGCATTCAGGGGAAGGTGATTGTCCCTCTTCCATCCCTCTCATCCACCGGCTGGGAGGGAAATGGTGCCTCTGCCAACCCTGCCCAGGATTGGAGCTGGGGACTGCGGGAAGCAGCTGGGGTCGTGCCCCATGGTTCAGAGGAGCTGCTGCTACTTGCCCTGGTCAGCTTTAAATAAGCCAGTGCAGGAATTAATTATAAAGGATCTTGGCAGCACGGAGCCTACGGAATCCACAGGTCGACCAGAGAAGCTGTACTCTGTGCCAGTGCAAGATATGAGCAAGATCTCCCCCAGAAGAGCAACAGCCACATCACTGTATATGTATATATGCATATATACTTTTATGGGAAGAAAAAAAGTGCTGTGCTATTGCATTCCTCCTCTGCATGGCTCTGCAGCACGCACACAGAGCAACGAGCGCGGCGAGAGCTGAATTAAACTTCTTGTCTGAAGGATCCTTTGTTCAGCTTGGACAGGTCTGTAATGACAGGTCTGCTCCTTGACCTTCATTCATCAGGGACCAAAATCACCAGAGTAATCAAGGGGAGAGTAAAGGGGAGCGAGCGGGCACTTGCCGCGATGCTCGGCAGCGTCGGAGGGCGCGGTGAGGTTTCATGGCTGGGCTGGCTGTTAGCCCGGAGACACAAAGAAGCATGTGGCTGATAGAAGGCTGGGATGTAACCAAGCAAACTGTGGTTAAAAAAGAAAAGCAATTCAGGCAGCTGTGCTTCTGGCCATGGCGCGGATGAACGGGCAAGACAAGACCCTTGTCTTTAAGCTGTTGTAAAAGGGTAAAAGCACCAGAGGCACATGGTGAGAAGAATGTTGGGTTTGGCCAGAAGCATTCATTAGATTATTGCCCCCCAAAGCCATGCTGGGAAACACAGCCCCAAATTCTGGGCTTAGCCAGGTGGAGACTCAAGTTCACCTCTGTTTTACAAGTTTAAGTTGCTTGCTACCGAAGGCCTTTCGGTACAAATGCGCCTAACCCATGGGAGCGAGATCCCTGTCCCAGAACTACCAGCATCACCAGTTTGGGTTGGCCTCACTACTGGAGGGAGCGGTGGGATGGAGGAACAAAGACTAAAGGGAGCTGCTGCTTTCATTTAGGGCAGTTAAGTACATTAATGGTGCAACACGTGCACCTGCATCCCTGCCTGAACAGCATCGATACTCTTTTGTTTCACTCTTGATGACAGCAGAGCCTTAATTGGGCATGAAAAAATTCATCAAGCAGCAGCCGGGTGCGGCCGGCGGGTCCCCATAGCATCTGGCAGCTGCTGCGCTGCAGCCCCTCGGCTGCTCCATGCCTGGCGGCTGCCCCAAAATAGCCCAAGTATCATCCACCTACTGCCAGCACAGCCGGTCCCTGTGCGGAGCAGAAGCTGGACTTGAAACTCTGCTCCCGCTGCTCATGAGTTTGCTGAGTTGCAGAGGCTGGGGCTTGGTGGAGTCGGGTCCCAGCTATTTGCTGGAAAAGGAGATGATAAAGTCTGTTTCCAACCCCAGGAGCTGCTCAGAGAACCAGACCGGAGGACTTGACACAGCCCACTAAAGCAAGGGGAAATTTCGAGATGTTTTTGTGCGTATAAACTCGGCAGGGATCAACTCGCCTGGCAGCGAGGTGAAATGGGAGCTCAGCCACTGATTTCAATAGCCGCAGGGTCTTGCTCTTCACTTAATGTATTTTTAAAACAGGAGTGAGCAGGACCCATTCTGGGAATAGAAACACCACCAGCAATTTCATCCCCCTGAATAATTTGCCTATTACTACTTGCCTGTGCTTTGATCCAGAAGCTGCTTCAAGGGCACCAGAAATCCCTTCTCCCATCCCCTTTTCACCTCCCCCAGCACACCCCTGTGGTGCTGCTGTTAGATTCAGCTCAATAATGTCTGCGAGGACAGTGAGGACATCCTGGTGGCTTCGGATGTCCCCTTGGCAGAGCAATGACATCCACCCAGATGGGCAAATAAGCCCAGCCTTCCCCTCTCCTTCACTGGAAAAATAAGGTTACAGGGTCTCCCCATTTAATTGCACGGCATTTTATGGTCTTGCCCCCACCTCGTCAATGAAAATAAATACAAAATAAAAATAAAACCCCTGCGCATTTACTTCATTTCTTGTACTTTTATTTAAAAAGAAGGTTTGCTAACAGCAATCAGTACCGTGGCCCAGGCCCCTCAATACAACAGCTGGCTTTAGCAGTTCCTGCTGTTTCATCCTCAGTCTGTCCCTCCTCCCTGCCAGGAACGAACCAGGGAATTACCCCGCTTTAACAACCACTACTGAATCCTGGGAAGCTACTTGGGATTTCAGTCTACCTCCACCTTGCAGTTTCACTCTCTGTCTCCTCCCGTCTCAGGAAACCCCAACAGCTCAAGCTGAGGTTCACAGCCAGGTTTAGCTTTATCACACAACTAAACTCAAGTAAAAAGAATTTAAAAAAAAAAAAAAAAAAANNNAAAAAAAAAGACAGGTTTAAAAAAAAAAAACACATGAAAGAAATAATTTTCTGGAGTTGGAAAGAAACATTCCCTTGGTGGCAGATTAGCCCACATTTATCCACTATAATGTTGCTTATACCTTAATCTTAGGCATCTTCATCTGACACTAATTAGCAGGCTGGAGGCTCCTACGGGTGCAGTAGCTGCTACATCCCAAAACATGAAAGCGAGCTCTGCCTTTTACTACTTTATGCACTCAGTTTTTAAAGACACCATGTCAAATATTTCAGCCCCAAACCGCACACGTTTTAACTTCAAAACCGCAGCAGCAGGACACAGTGCAGAGGTGATGACACCCACCCAGCCATGATGGCATCGCAGCACCTGTCTGGGCCTTGCCGCTGCGGTGTTATTTACTCTCCCACAAATTAAACGCAAACTGCACACACTAAACCCTGGACTCACCTGCATTTTAGCACCGAGTGATAATTAGGAGACAGAGTAGGCTACAGAAGCAGAAAATTAAACAAGCTGATTGGATCAATCTAGTTGTTTCCCTCAGAAAAAAACACTAAAACTTAAAGCAAATGTGGTTATAAACACTTCTTTACACTGGAACAGGTTGCCCAGGCAAGTTGTGGATGTCCCCTCCCTGGAAGTGTTCAAGGCCAGGTTGGACAGGGCCTTGAGCTACCTGGTCTAGTGGAAGGTGTCCCTGCCCATAGCAGGGAGGTTGGAACTAGATGATCTTCAAGGTCTCTTCCAGCTCAAACCATTCTGATCCTTTAGGTTCTGGATAAAGAAAAAAAAAGCAAAAAAAAACAAAAAAAGGCAAAAAAAAATCCCATGTCATCACTTGCCTAGTGATTTCTTAGATGTTCATCACTAGGCAAGCATCTCATCGAGATCATCCTCACATCCTATTTAACTGTTCAGAGTAAGAGCTAATCAGAGCTTGAAAGAAAGGACAGAGCAGGACTTTAGGAACACAGCACTATATGCTGGCTTTCTGTGGAGAAAGTGAAAATAAATTATTTAGACTTGACAAAGTCCCTTGAAGTCCTGCGGTTTTTCTGCTTGGCTAGGTCTCAGGCCTATCACCAATATTTCAGCGGTTATTTTCAGAGGGGGAGAGAAGGCAGGCTGCTTAGCAGGTAGCATTTGGGAATTAAGAGCTAGATGTACTTAGGGTTTTCACGAGCCCTGACAGATGTTGAGTGTCTCTGACTGTAGCACAGTGCGACACTTACTACTAATGGTGCCAGTTTGTGGCAGCAAACCTCCTTCCTGCCACATTCCAGCATCTTTTCTCCTTTCTAAATTGCTCCTTAGGAAAGGAAAAGAAAATATACCCTCAGCATCCTCCTCGCCGTCCGCCCGGCTCGATGCCGATGCGCTCATTCTCTGGAGGCCCTCACATCTCCTCTCTGAGCAAATGTCACTGAGATCAGCTTAGCACAGCTCCTCCCCACCTCCTAGAGATCAAGCTGCAGCCCAGGAGGCTGCTCCCTCGCCTCTCCAAAGGCCGCGCTCAGCCCGGTGATCCACGTTTCAGATGGTTGTGTGCACGACTCTGCCCGGCACCAGTCCCTGCTGGGCAGGAGATGGGTCCTGCTCGGTGCCGTGGGCAGTCCCTCGGCTGTGAGAGCCGCCAACAAACCTTCCCTGCCCACCCCGCTCC
>VWZK01014938.1:552098-614746 GCA_013396935.1 Baryphthengus martii
CCCCCCCCCTCCCCCCCCCCGCCACGAGCACGGGGCCAAGAACGCACCTCGTTGCGGAGCGCCGGCGTCCTTGGCCAAACAAACTAACTACCAACCTCGGACCAGTCACGACAAATGGCTTAACGTTTACCCATCACCTAACATACCCTCAAAAACCAAGGCCACCTTCACACCTTTCGGACGTAGGTCGAACGTCCTTCCAAGCCCAGCAAGTCCACGGCAAGGGGTCTTGCCCAGGCCAGTCAAGCCCGATGCTCCCGCATCTCTCCTGCCCCTTCCTTGGTGAACACCAAACAGTTATAATACTCAGGTCAATATATATAGGTACCACGTATATATATTTGTGTCGCTGTTCTGCGCATTAACAAAGACAACCAACCCCACCAGGTACCACTCGTCCTTTCCGCCCCCTCCCCTTCCTCCCATGGTTGTGCAGGAACGCGGCCGGGGACCACCCTACGTGGCCCCATCGCACTCCCCCACTGTCAGCTTCAAGGCTCCCTGCTGGTGCAGCGTCTTTAAGGCTTTGAACTCCAAGGGCATGGTGTGCGGGCTGGCCTGCGAGGTGTAGCCGTACTTCAGGCTGTCGTAGTAGTGGTACTTGACCGGGTTCTGGTTCTGGTCCAAGGGAAAGGGCCAGAAGCCGTAGAGATAGATCTGGTTGCAGAATCGAGTGGCTAAGGTGTACATGAGAAGGCCGGTGGTGGGTCGCTTGATGTGCACCTTGTTTGTTAGCCAATACCTGCAACGGGAGAGTAAAGGAAAACGTGTTATTCCCCCCACACATGAAGCTCGTGTCTTGCACATTCTCCTTCTCTAGTCTGACTGATACACATTGGTAATTCCAAGTGAGAGGTTTCTGACTAGCAGAAGAGTTCTCCATGCCAAGAAAAAGCCTCTCTAGGGATTGCTTCATGAATAAGCATCCTCCTGCTCTCTGTCTGGCGGTTACATCACACTTGTTGCTATGGCATTGAAACATCTCATGCCTCGGCAATCCTGTATGAAAAACAAATTGCTTGCAATGGTGGCCTTCAGTACTTCAGCCTACAATTACCTTCCAATCAACCTGGGAGATCAATACCACAGACCAAACAACCACATGTCAAGCAGGCTCCAGCAACCCCTGGAAGCCGCCGTGCTCTCACGCACACAAGCTGATGACTTTCATTGATGAATGAAGATTTTTACTCCGACGGTAAACACAACAGGGCTGTAAAAACACTCGCCTTAGGATAACGGGTCACCAGGCTGAAAGAGCTACAAGACACTGCTGCGTTCCTGTTACACCACAGCGACTGCTACTGTGATCCTGGACCAAAATACACCACTACGCTCTGCAAAATCAGTCCGTGAGATATACGACATGGCATATTGCAATGTATAACATGTGATACGGAGGTCAGCTCTGCTCGCTGCTGAAAAGCGCCAGTTTTTATGAGGGATGGCAAAAAGAAGAGGGGAAGGAGGCTCCCTGTAGCGATGCACAAGCAGAAACGGTATCAGCAGTCGTATTTCAGGCTGCTGATAAAAGTTATTGCAGCACCAACATCCTGTAAGATGTTTTCGCCACCCTGCGTTTATCACACGGGCAACTTATCTGGTTTGCTCAGCAGAAAAACACTATCAGAGGAGCAAAATCAGAAAGCAAAAGGTTTGAGGGAGGTAGAAGATGTTCCTCCCTCCTCCTCCAGCACATCTGATACCAGCGCTGGCCCGCAGAGCTGCCCCGCAGCAGGCAGGGGTGGCGCAGGCAGCGCATCCCACCGTGTCACAGCCTGTTCAAGCCCTCAGATTATTTTCGAAAGATATTTCAAAGGGCCTGAGCTCAGGTCAATGACTGGCAGCACTGTGGATAAAAAGCACAAGGGAGAGCAGTGAAGCACGTGGCATTTCCGTGCTCTCACACCCAGAGGTTTGGGAACCTGAGCTGGGTCCCGCTGTCGCATGTGGAGCCATGGGAAGTGCCTTGCTCCTCGCTTGCACGTTCCACCAGGCTCCTGAGGGTCTGATGCTCAGACAGTGGGAACCCCAGGGAGAGTTGAGCCCTAATCCCGCAAATTAGCTTTTCACGAAAGTCATTAAAATTTAGCAACCAAGGCACAAAATGTACTTGCTTGTTCTCAGACAGATAAGAGAAAAATTGACTTTTCTGGTGAATGAAATTCTGGAAGCCGTGACCACCTTGGCGCGTACAGAAAGGGCACAGCAGGGTTTACTGGGGTCCACACCCCAGGGGTGTCCAAGTGCCAGAAGCTTTAGCAAAAGACAAATATGTTTTGGGGAGGTCCTCCTTGCCCGACTCATCTCTTCAGCATTCCACACAAAAAGGGAGTGAGAAGCTGGGGGAAAATTTGTGAGAACCAGTATCTCAGAGGCATAGCATCAGCACCTTCTGGGCTTGCTCGGCCATACAGGACACACTATGAGGACACAGCAAAGTTCACTGCAGTGCCAAGGCAATCTTCTCCCACAGGTAGCCATAAACCAGCTTCCTTGATGAGTTTATGGGCAAGCACATTAGACCCCTGGTGTGCAGAGAGAAAGGGGAGATTATCTCAACCATTTAACACTGTGAATTAGGATATCCTCATGCAGCAGGGAAACTACCTGGGATGAACTGCCAAGCCCATTAACTGGCTACCTTTGGGGGAAGACAACTGCCTGGGTTTGTCCTGCAGCCGCTTTAGCCTTGAAACTCTCCTTTTATCAATTTATCAGCTGAAGCATAGGAAGATACCGGTGTCCCTGTGCCTGCCCAAAATATCAACTGCTGGGTTTTGTCGAGACGCTGTAAAAACTCCATGAACATACCACGATCTTGGCAGCACAATGATGTGACCCTTGTACACAGGTACAGGACATTCACGTGACCACCAATGCTTCAAGCATATTAATGATGACAAAAACGACCTGGGTCAGACACTGAGGTGCCCTACAGAAGTCCATCATCCTGCAACCCAGCACAAACAGCCTTACCAAGACCAACTAGGGTGTGCAACCCGTACCCAAAAGCAGCCCGGCGTCTCCCCCTTGGCACACACAGCCAGCGAGCACTCATTCAATAATAGCAGGGTAGGGAACAAGGACAATCAGTTTCTGAGAATAAAAATTAAAAATCAGGCTCTTTTATCGGTGTTTCCCTCTCTTGTGGGCATGGCATTGAGCAAATGAGAAGGATGACAAACCTCGCTCCTACAGCACCATAAATTCTGGCTGCTGGTTGCAGCTTTGGGAGGGGGGTGATGGACTCCAGGCTGTCCCAGCCCACCCACACAGATGACATACATAATATATAAAGCGCAAACCATAACATAAGCCATGCCACAGAGCCTGCAATTTGTTTCCTGAACAGTGAAAGCGGGAAATCCTCCAGTGAGGTCTGGGGAATACTTTTTAATCACTGGTTTGTGATGGGAGCGTGGGAGCTATGCAGGAAGATCTCCCTCTCATCTCTCCCACCGCTGGCCAACTGAGACAGCGGCCACATTCCTGGTGCAGGAAAGAACAGCTGGGGATGGAAATAAAACCTAATTAATTCTGTAAATCCAAATGAGGTTGTCTGGGCGCACATGGGATGCTGTGTCAACAGCGCACCTTTAATATGTGAGGTCCGGGATTTTAATTAGGAGGAAAGATAATCTTGAAGCAGGCAGTAATTATTTTTCAAATTGGCTACACCAATCACCATAACTATTAACTGCAACATTTTATGGAAAGAGACAGCAATTAAAAGAGAAGAGCAAAGAGCAGTCCTGAAACCCAACACCTCCTTTGTCAGAGCCCTTCTCACAGCGTGGACCTCCTTCAAAAGCTGGTGCTGTGTTGTTTCTGTAAATAAACCCTCAGGGGTGGAAGGAGCTGCAGAGACAGGCTGGTGCCTGAGTGGGATGCAGCTCTGAACAGGAACCGTGATGCTGTCAGGCAAAAATTGTCCGAGACAGCTCTTGTTTCGGATCATGATAGTGACAGATGGAAAATGACATCGGATCTTCAAGGCCATCTTTTTTAAGGAGGCAGCCTAGACACAAGCCCTAGCACTTATTTGAACTAATAATTGATGGTAGCCAAGGAGAGAGAGGCTTCAAGAAGAGCAGCTCAGAGAGCCACGTGCTAGGTAGTAGGTGGTTCTGGTTGCTACTCAAGCAACCTCAGTTTTCCAAAGGGTTTCCAAGAAACTTAAGAAGTCTCCTAAGCAGAACTGCTGCCAGCTGCCTGACCATGGGTACATACCTCCTGCGAGGGGCTGCACAGCAGCCACAGGGAAAGCAACTGCTGTATTTGGACCTTAAAGCCCAGAGGGAATCCTTCAGAAGACAAACCACTCTGAAACTACCTGCAAGAAGCTGCAGCTCCCACCCGCGCCCGGGAAGGTGGCAGCCTCCACGTCACACATCTGGAGCGCACATCCCACCGTGCTGACAGCTCTCAGCCTCCCCCAGCATCACCAAATTCAGGCAGCAGCATCTGGCCTTGATTTAGGCTGAAACACTGGGTGCAAGGCTCCTCCCTTGCAGGCAGTGTTTGAGGACCGCTAGCGAGGGCAGGGTCCTGCTCTGTGCTTACCCACCACCTCCTGATGTGTCTGAGAAAACCCTAAAGTAACTTGTACCCTACAGGGAAGGGTTAACCTGCAAGATAAAATGAACAGAAAATCCATTGCCCTGATGAAATGAATAAAAAACTCAGGTCAATGAAGAAATCAAGTTTCAGCAGTATCAGCTGCATTACTTAGTGATACAAATTAGAATAGCTGAAATGATGCAATTTCAGACCCTTTTAAAACAGCTTATTCATAAAAGTGCGATACAAACACAAGCTGTTGTGGAGGTGCTAGTCCTTGACTGTCAGAAGCATATTATCAGTCTGCCACACACATCCTGCTCCCATTAATATTCCTGAAAAACCAGCTACAGATAATCAGAGCAAGTGCCCCGACAGTGCTCTGCGCTCACGCTGGTGCAGGCAAGGGCAGGACCCACTGTGCTGGGCACAGCACGCATCCTGCCTGCTGGGTGGATGGAGATGAAGTGCTGGAGCCCAGGGAGCAACTGCTATGCCCCATCCAGCTTCTCTCAGCTCTTTTCTGTCCATGTATCCAGTCTCTGCTGTCACCTCCACCAAAACAGCCGAGAGCTCTGTACAGTGGTGAGTTCTGTGCTGGATGGGTAGGACTAGGCAGATTCCCATCAAAATTCATGCCAATGCTGACTCCAAAAACTGGATCTGGAGTCAGAGCTAGGCTTTATTCCCAGGCTGGCCAAAGCTCTAACACCAAATCACGCCTCTATATCCAGACTGGATCTGTACCATGTGGCTTGGGTCTAGTTTTGGTGACTTGGCGCAAGCAAATCAATGCTGAGCGGCATTGCCCTGGAAAATCAGCAAAGGCTTAGATGCTGTTTGGGTGTGAGGGCCCAGGGAGGAACCTGAGGCAAAGATGAGTCCATCTTTGGTTGCACTTCCAAGGACACATAGCAGAGCGGCATGACACAAGCTACAGACCCTGAGCGAGGCGATCACTGTTGTGAAGAGTGCACACAAACTGTCACAGCTATTTGGATGTTAAACCTAATGGGAGACCTAGCCAAGGAGATGGAAGATTTATTGATTTTTAATTTTTTTCTTTCAAGAAGCTCTTAACAAAATCTTATGGGATTAGAATTGGTTACTGCCAAGAGACTCTCATGATGGACACAGTGAGAAATGTTAGACTAGATTAGACAAGGCAAACCGAAACGTGTCCATGAATTCTCCACAAGGAGCGACAGTCGAACCCTCAGACACAATTATTTTCCCCCTCTTCCTGCATTTCATGTTATTTCTCTAACAAAAGCTTCTTGGCAATAGGGATTACAAGGCTTTTTGGAGACACTAACAGATGACTTATAAGGGGCTTGCTTGCTTCCCAGCCAGGAGACGAGCACTGCACTCGCCAGATGAATTGCTCAGATGTTTTACAGAATTGCTCCAAAGTGAGTCACGCAACCCTGAAACGCGTGGCACCATCCCCGTCCCCATGAGCTGGCTCCCTGCCACGGTATAGCTTTCCCCCTCAGCCTCGGGTAGTGACTTGGCTTCCTTCTGAGCTCCTCCACCGAGATGCTGATGGCTCTCTCCCCTCCTGGAGTGAAGATGGTGAGCTTGACTGTATAAGAAGAGCCTCCATCCTATTGCACAGATTATCCAGAATCATCAACACAAAAAGCTGTCAGCAAACATTTAAGGCACCCTCACAGCTAGGCAGGTGATGTCTCAAATGATGCTGTTAAGGACAACAAAATCAAATGCTTTTTACTTATCTCGGCAACGCACACTCTACAAATGCCCCAAATGCACTGAAAATTACAGCTAAAAATGCTCAATTGCCACTGAAATGCATTGTGGTCTGGGGGAAAGCAGAGCAGGACAATAAATACTGCGGTTCAAGGAGGAGTCAAGAACTCACAAATGTGTTTCACTTGTAGCGAAGGAAGAAGAGAAAAGGCAAAGCTTTTGTAAATGAATTGAAGTTGGCTGAACTGTCAGCTGCTGTAGAAAGTGCTATTCCTTGAAAATAAATAAATAAATAAAATAGTGTTTTGGCTGAAAGACTTCCCCCATTTCTCTGTGATTTCCAAATCAATTTAGGCTAGATTATAAGGAGTAGCTTTATCCAGCAAAGAAGAAGAGACATCTCTGCAACTGCAGCCCACTGCGGCACAGAGGGATGTTCTGTGGGGCTCAGTGGATTATCGATTCTCTGCTGCATGCCACGTGCCACAAAACCTATTCATTTCACATATCTCAGATCTGTTAAAGAAAAGTGTAATGCCACGAACTGGCGCGTTCTGCAGAGAGAGCTGGAGAGCCAGAGGAAGTCACTGGAGACCATGTCCCTGTAACAGCAAGGAGCTCGTAAGAAAAAATACAGGATGATCATAGGGATTAGACAGTATCATAGAAGATGAATAAGTAAACTTCTAGTGACTCTGGTCAGTTTGATCTGAGGAATTCTTCTTTATCCCAAACTACGTCATATCAATTACCCTGAGCAGATGGTGAAGACAACCCTACAGATACCTGAGAGACTTCCTAGATAACACCAAGAGCAATCAGCACACACCCCATTCCTCATTCAGTTCATTCAGTGTTGCCTCAATCAGTCTTAAATCCATCCAAGTCCAAACCTAAGGAGGCTGCACCAAGGAAAGGGTTCACATTGACTTTAGTCTTACCCCAGAACAGCACAGCTCTTTGCTTCCCAGTCCTGGCCTGTCCCTTTCTGCACAGTTCCTTGGCCAGGCCACAACACACTGGGCAGGTGTTGAAGTGCTCTCTTCAGTTCTAGCTTTCTAAAAGGGGCTGTGGTTTTAATTATATTAATTGTTAATTAGCAGGCATCCTTGTTTTCTTGCTGATAAGCGTGAGAGCAGGAGGGCAGGTCAGGCAGCAGCTCCCCTGACGAGGATTAGCAGTGGCTTCTGCAGTTATAATTGAATTAGTGCTGCCTCCGTACAGCCACAACCCACCTTTCTCCACGGCCCCCCAGCACGGTGACCAGCCCAAAGGACGGGATCGAGCTCTCAGCTGTAGCTCATATCAAGTACTTAGAGCCTGTCATCAGCATCAGCCGGTGCCTGGCCACGTGCTGGTACCACATCAATCCCACACGCCCACCAACAGCAGCCACTTCACTTGCTTGCTGGTCTGACTGGTTGCCTCCCTCTGAGCCCCACTAGGTTTTCAGAAGCCTGAGCACTTGCACGAGATCCCATTAAAACCCACGGGAGCACTAACACGGGCAAGAGACACTACTCCAAGCCACGGGGAAGAGAGGGGCATCACTCCATGCATTGTCAGGCAGTGCTGAACCCCTGGGCTTGTCCCAAAATCCCTGCAAGCCCTCCAGCCAGGCAGGACCTGCCAGCCACGGGTAGTGGCTCCAACACTGCTCTGTGGGAGATACACAAGGAGAAAAAGGAGCGCCAGCCAGCTTGGCTGAACCACAGGGCTGCAGCACAGGAGGGCCTGGAAGGTCCCATGAGTTGGAAGATAAGCTCAGCAGCAGAGCTTATAGAGGCATCCTCCTCTTCTCCTGTGGAAAAGCAATGCCTGACCCTTGCCAATCCCTCCACAAAGCTTCCTACGGGAAGTTTCTGGCACTGGAAATGGTTGCCAGCACAGGATTAGCAGCCTGTTGATTTAAAGGGCTTATTACAGGAGCTTAATTCTATTTTGACAGATGAAAGTAAGTCAATTACAGCTAGAAATAGCTCAGAATTTGGGTTGTGGGCTTTTTTCCTTCCTCTCCTCCCTTTCCATGAGTTGTGGTTTTGCTTCCTTCCTCTTCTTTACCTCAGAGCCAGCATTTCCTCTAAGATGCTTCTCTGGCCCAGGGAAGCCTCAACCACAGGCACTTGGGGAAGACATGGTTCTTCTCACCCACTAGCGCTGCTTGCAATGCATCACAACACCAGTGCCTCGACTCCCCCCAGCCCACCCAGGCTGCTTACAGAGCCACCTTTCCCACCCCTCTCCCCAGAGCACCTCCTTGGCCTTGCTCCTGTGAGAGATGACCCCTAAATCTGTCCCGTGCCCACCTCCTGCACTGACACGCAACCTGAGCTGAGACAAAGCAACACCCAGCATGAACCAAGCGACCAGAAGATCTCAGGCTTAGAGGTGTGCTGGGGAAGAAATGCTCAAAGCGATCAAGAAACATTAATGCTGAGGCTTAGAGGTGGGAGCACCAGCTACATGAGTGAATTCCCATCCCAAGAGAACAACAGGGTCTAGTCAGGATCACAGTGGATAACCACTACCACTAAGCCATCTCTCGCAGAAGTCACCACCTGCCTAGACCCCCTAAATGCCTAATGAATTATGACTCTCCCTAGAGAAATAAAGCAAGAAAGCAAAAGCCTACCTCACCCCCAAGCCATTTACATGGAAGTCTCACCCTGGCGCTCTCTTTCTTTTATAACTTCCTCATCTCAACCATACCTGTGTTTCCCACACACCTGAGCTTGCAAGGAGAGCGTGGAAAGACCTTTTCCTTTATCTGATTTATCTGATCAGCAGGACCAGACCATGTCAGTCCCTGTCCTGCCTTGGCTGGTCATTTAAGAGGAGCAGGGCTTTAAGCATCATTACAGGAGGGTACAGGCTATTCATGAACAGTCCTCGGGTCTCTGCCACCGCTGAGCCCATCCAGGCTGCCATGAGCTCCCTGACCTCACGAGCTGTGTGAGACTTGCACGTGCCACTCAAGGACAAAGTGACCAACCTCATGGCTAGCTCAGCACACACACATTTCTCCAAGGAAAGCCCTAACCTTTGGGGAGTTATCTTGGTGATGCCCAGGCTTACAACCAGGAAGGCACTGGAAGACATAGGCTTGCTATATTGCATGGCAAAAAGCCCTCACACTCAATAAGCAGAGCTGGGCTCGTGGTCTCCAGTTCTCATCTAGGGACCAGCCACTGTCTGTGGAGTCCTCCTTACGATCTGCAGAAAGAAACAGCTTGTGCCGTTTGCCTCCAGCACAAACCCATCGATCACTTTCCAGCTCAGGAAGTTCATCAAATCCTGGCTCGGAGCACACCAGAAACGCTCTCACCCTCGGACAGCGTGCAGCAGGCGCAGCGAGGGGTAGGCAGTCCTCACGTTGATGTGATGCTTCAGGATGAGCTCGTTCACCCACTCCACTCGCTCCTTGCCCCCCTTGGCCATGAACGCCGGGATCCAGAGGATGCTGCCGTTGAGGCTGTGGAGACGTTGCAGCAGCTTCTCCCTCCAAGTCTCGTTCACCAGGTCCTCAAAGGCCCGTTGGATGACCGAGGGGTTCATAGTCACCAGGTCTGTCTTCATGCCCACGTCCTGCGAGTACTCCTGGACAGGGGCCAGATTGCACCTGCGAGGGGGAACATTGAACAGCCTTTTACGATGGACGTGAGAGAGGGCAGTGACAAACGTGAGGGGTGTTTGATGCCAAAAGCTGGGGCCAGTGACAAATGTGCCTCTTCGCCCTTGTTTTTGGGAAAAAGAGGAGGAAGAATGAGTCTCTGCGATAACTTAGAGTGGGTCTGACCCAGTAATGATGAGCCATCCTAATATAAAGTCATCACTGCTCAACACGCCGGCGTGTGCGTGCATATTCCTCTGGGGCAATGCTAATAACAGGCATAACTTTGGCGTCTGGTGGGTGGGTTTGTACAGATCAGTATCTCTTCTGGTGTGGTTCAAAAATAACATGTAGCAACAAACCTCCCTTTTTCGCTGCCACAGCAGATTTGAAATGAAACGGCTTTTCCCACGCAAAAAAACCAACACATTTGCCTCTTGCTTCCAGCCCTGCTGGGGTAATATTATCCCAACTCCCTTCTCCCATGAATCTCTGCTAACAGCAGACCCAGCGGCACCGGCAGCAGTAATGACACCAGCAGGCGGTGGATGCCAAGACACCATCTCCACAGGGTTTGGCTGGCTGGAGCCTGTGACCTTCAAAACCCATCTCCTTCTGCAGTACTAACTGGTACCTCCTCTCAGGCTGTGCACACAGATACGGACACACACCCTCCTCTGGGAGCGGCTGTGCCACAACCTCCTGCATCATGCCAGGGACAAGGATAAAATGCCAACAGAACGGTGCTTTCCTACAGCTCCTTGAGGGGAGATCTGCAGCTGCTAAGCCCTGGCTGTCCCACACAGGTGCTGCTGGGTAAGTGGCACCGATGACCAGCTGATGGGGTGATGCAGAGAGATGCTCCCCCAGCATGGCAAAAATCAGACGGTTTCACCCATGTGTTCACACACTGTGTGCTCTCCTGCAGAGTTTGACAGTGAAATTACAGTATTTAATGAGCAGGAATTGCATCCTAACCATCTGCCTTGATAATCACCCATTACTACTGTTTTTACTACATTACAGATGGGGAAACTAAGGGAACGGTGTGAAGAAAATCCAGCTGCTGGCACACCGGGCCCTTCTGATCCACTCATCACAGGAGTAAAATTGCTGAAAATAAACACTGGATCTGAAGAGCGAAGCTGTATCCTGGACAGAGAGCTCATCACCGGTCACTGCCAGCCCTGCTGAAAATGCTGCCTGGATGGAGCAAATCGTCCTCAGGAAGATGCAGACTCGAGTGGTGCTCAGATAACCCACGGTGGGAAGAGCACATCCACGCCACACCTGCACTAGCACACCCAGCTGCAGAGAAGCGGCTCCAAATCCCAATCCTTATACCCAGAAGTGCTCTTCTGCAACTTTGCTGCCTGATGTGAAAGCCGCTCCTTAAACTTTGCCAGAACGGAAATGAGCAATTTTTCCCTTTGTTCACTCTGGTTACACTTAAGGATGTGAACGATAACTCCCTGCTCCCTCACGGACAGGACGGAGCTGCTACCAGCCAGGCAGGCTGGAGCAGCCGGCTCGAGCAGGGGGCAGAGGTGACATTATCCTCAGTCCCACATCATACTGGGGACCGCCTCTGTGAGCTGCTGATGGATTGTGCTGTCTTCATAATAGACTCGCCACAAAGCAAATGTCTGCACCAACATAAATCATCAGCGGACTCCTACAGCCCCTCAGCTAGCAGATGGACATGGGCGTTGGGGATGGAAGGGTAGGCGTGCTCCTCCTCTCCACTTCAACTTCTGTAGTCAATTCGGTGCGTGTCCCAGCGGGGGTCAGGATCTGCTGCTGCAGGTCCACGGGGCAGCGCATTCGTGGGGACATCGGTGCTGGGAAGGGAGTGGTCACAGGGGAGCGTCAGACCAGCGCAAGTCTGGTGCCAGGCACTGTGCGGTGCACCCGGCACTCGAGGGCAGAAGTGACCTGGGGAAGAATTGAGCTTGCGTCCACGGGAGAGCCCACAACGGGGTTTGTTTGTAGAGGGCAAATATGTGGGAAAAGGGAGTGTGTGGGACTGAGGGTGCTGGGGGTTAACAGTGCACCATGAGAAGACACAGGGTGCATTTGCAAGACCACTGGGGGAGCACGTGGTGGCGGCGAGTGGAAGAGTTCACAGCAGGACATTCGCATCAGGGAATTCTACATGTGCACATGGGGAGCTGCAAGGCTGCACTGCACCACGCCATCAGGACTCCAGCCCCTTTCCACTGTCCCCAAACCCCTTGGAACCCCCCCAGCCACTTTGTGTAGCAGGGCGCAGTCCCCTACCTTATCACGAAGCTGTGCGCGTCGATCTCGGGGCCGCAGCCGCTGCTGAGCAGGACCCCCGAGTTGCCCACGATGGCGCAGGTGGGGAACTGTTTGCCCTTGAGGGGCGAGGTGCGGGGCAGCAGCTCGTACAGGTTCTGCGAGACGTTCATGGTGCTGTCCCTGTCAAAGACGTAGTGGATGATGTCCCCTGGCTTCAGAGTCCCCTTCAGCACTGAAATATCCTTCTCTGCATCCAGAAACTTCAAAATCTGTTTCCTGAGGACAGGGAAGAAAACAGCCCCATCAGGTGAGGAACAGAGATAACCTGGGTCATACATAAGATGAACTCTTGCCTCCTGGCTGCCCTCACTCTGTGGCCAGTCCATCTGGCTGATATTCTCCAGGAACAGCTCACAAACAGGTATATCCATCTTAATGCCCGCTCCTTCTCCACCTAACTCGTCCCGGGGCAGGCTAACATGGTCATCCCACCATTACGGGAGGAGACCCTGCATCTATCCTGGGAAGAGGGTCTCCTCCTCCCCTTCATGACCTACTGCCAGTGCATGCTAATTCCACTTGGCCTGGAAAAAGGGGGCTCAAGTGCTCCTTTTTTCATCGTTGCAAGGCCAGCTGGTTCAGCTGGGAATTCATTTCCAAGCGATCGCTTACAGATATGAAGCCTAGCTCAGCAGGAGATAAGCCTTTTATTTCTTCCTCGACTTCTTTAGATGATATACAGAGGCAATTTGCCAACTTGCACTGGAGAGGACCAAATCTGTCTCTTGTCCTATAGGTAATTACCAGTACCTGATCTTCAAAGAGAGTGTCTGGTTGTGTCTCCATTTGGATGAGGCTGGTTTAATGTTGTGCTTAATGCTTTCATTACTTCTGTCAACAACAGCTGGAGACGAAGAGTCATTTATTATTACTTCAGCTCTAGAGAAAAGAAAGATGGGGAGAGGGAGAGAGACAGGCTCCGTTAGCATCCCAGTGGCGTTTCTAATCACTGTCTTCGGCTCTTGCTGCTGGAATTCAAACTTCATCAGAGAAGTAAAATTGTAGTTATGAGCTTAAACAAGAACGGAAAGCCTGTTTGTATTCTGCTACACTCAAGCAGACAGACACAAATCCTTAAATACCTGCTTGCTTACATGAACACAGACTTGCAGCCAGGCACAGCTCCACAGAAAACACAATCTTACACATCCTGGTGTGGAAAGGCATGCACACAAAAACATAAGCAGGCTATGTGAAGACAGGTTGACAGACGGACGCTTGCAGACAAGACACCCCAGAGCCCCAGGGAGCCCCCAGAATTCACTGAGACATTTCCTACACGGGCAGCTGAGGCTGCTGCCCTGATGTCGTGCGGTCACACATTAGCAGCTCAAAGTGGAACCAGTTCAGCTCCTGGAGAGGGTTAAAATCCTTGTCAGAGAAGCGCAACCTTCACTTCACCCAGAGGAGAAGTTAATTTAGCTGGGCTGCTGGGTGCCGCTTGTGAGATTGGGCTGCGAGCATCCTGTACTGAAGAGGAGGAGGATGGCTCGCTGGTGGCTTTTTCCCCTGTTAAGAGAGAGCATGAGGATTTCAGCACCCATATCGCCCGCTCCAGACCTAGAAATGAGCACAGGGACCAGCAACAGCCAGATGCTGTGGTTTGGAGATGATGACTGGGAGACCCCAGCTCTTAATCTCTGCTCTAAGAAGCAAATCAGTCCCAGCACTTCAGTGCCATTTACACCAAATGGCATGATTAAGGGAGCCTCTGAATATTTGATTGCAGCCAGCCGCCCTCCAAAGAGAATACCCAAGCATCTCATCAAGAAGCTGAGTGTGTATCTGCAGCCCTGAAAAAAACCTTCACACTTCAGAGCACTCTGAAAAATACACAGCCAAAGCACTCGCAATCAGCTAAAGGGAATCACCCTCCCTGGTGCAAAGGGCTTTTTCCAGCTGGGAAACGGTTTGTAAATAAATACATTTATAAAAAGCAAGTAAACCCCAAGGAGAGAGAAGAGTGAGAGATGGGGCAGAGGTGGTGGCCCAGGCTCATGGGCAACACCCAGCTCCAGGGAGCACACCTCCAGCCCAAGGAAGAAGCTCCTGAGAACACACTGTGGCTCACGCTATGTAAATGCTTCAGAAAGAGAAGGAAATGTGTTTATAACTGCTGGCTGCCAGTGTCCTTGCACGTGTTGGTACCATACCTCTCCAGAAGCTGCCAGTCGAGGTTGCTGGACTTGTTTGCGCCTTGCATTTTGCCACATCACCTCGTGTCTTGCAAAGCTTACTTAGAAGGCATCAAAACTCATAAAGAAAAGAGGATAAAGTAATCTTGGAAATAAGTACAATTTTGGGGGGTTTTGTCCATTTTCTGTGTTTTGATCACGAGTGGTGATGTCATCACAGGACACCATCACTCTTTCTTCCTCACACGGCGTCACGAAGCTGGGCTGACACGAAATCATGGTAAAAATAACACAGAGAGACACTGAACGAAGCTGCGATGCCATGAAATGAGTCTGCAATGGAGCGACGTTCCGGAAGTGCATTACGATAAAACCGAATGAGGTTCTGATGTCAAACACAGCGGTCTCTCTCCTAATAGCATGCAGTAAAACTACAAAAATGGCAACTCTATCACTGACTTATTTTCACAATAAGTAACTCTCTCTTTCTCATTCTCTCAATCACCGCAACTTGCAGATCCTTGGTTATTTGCAAATGATTATTGCAATGAGCAGGGGGAAGGAGGGGGAGAAACGATTAAGGAAATGCAAAGCAGAAGTGAAAAGAAACAGATACATTTGCTAAATAAGAGCAGCACTATCCAGCGAAGAGGAGAAGCAGATTAATAGCTGCCTTACAGCAAAAACAAATGAACACAAAATCTAATTTACAAACCTATTAGATTTGCTATGTAAGCTGTTCACAGCTGATCTGATTGTACCTCTGCCTCCAGAACTCCTGCAAGACAAAGGAAATGCATTATTTATAAACCCAGCTCCTCTTTGCCAAGCATTGTTCAACAGTCAAGAGATCCTGCTCTGAAAGGGCTCCGAGCTGCGATGCTGCCGCATCGTTCGCATCCCACCCCATCCGGAAGGGAGATGTCCTGATGCCTGTGAAGGGCTTTTCACATCCATCGTCATTGCTGCCCTACTGCGACTGTAAAATCATTCCGGCGAAGGAGCTCCTAACCAACCCAATTAATAATACCTGCACAATCTAACCAGCCATCAAAGACATCTGGTTTCCACCATCAAAACAGCATGAAGCCTACAGGTTGCATTAAATACATCTATGCTTTTTTTTTTTTTTTTACGAGTCAGGTGCTAGCAGTGTATAGAGAAAGTCTCCTCCGTCTCCAGGCTGCCAAGGCACTTTCCCTGTCCTTTTCAGGTGGAGACTGAACTGAATGATCTAGACACAATTCCCACCACTGTCTTTATCTTGAGCTTTCTGTTGAGAACACCCATCTCCGTTTGATCTAGACCGAGCCACCAGTCTCCTGCGTGACTTTTGGAGACCTCATCCTCTCAATTCTTGGTGACTCAACCCAGAACCAGAGCCCTGTGCCAGCCCTCTCTGATTCCATGAGTGCCCTGAAGCCACTTGTCCCCACCTTTGGTGAACCATGGCTGAATCTACGAGGCCAACTCATCACAGTCATTCACATTCTGGAGATGAGACCTGAAGTGACAGCCTTGTCACTCCCACGGCCTGACACCACTGCACAAGGATGGGTGCCAGACCCGTGGGAAGGGATAGCACCTATATGACGCTATAACGAAGAAGAATGTAGACCAAGTCCTTTCAGAAACCAATGCCACTCATATAACCTGTGAATCCTCACTTAAAAATACATCCGTACAAGCATTGGTCTGTACTGAGTTGGCTGCAGAGCACATTCTTGCTTTATCTTGCTGTTATTTCAAAGTGGTCACAAAACCAGTCACAGACTACATGATGCTCAGTGGGAGCTGGGCTTCCACTCAGAAACATTTTAACTTCCATGTGCTCATTGCCCTGTTTTATTGTTTCCACTGCACAGATATCTAAATGAACACGCTCATAAAGAGAACCAAACTCTCTTCCAGCAGAAATATTATTACCTGGAAATTTATATCTTAATGAAAATGTATCCCAGGAGCACGTATTTCTACCAGTCCCGAAAAAAAATCTCAAATGCATTAGACATAAATGAAAAAGAAACAGAGCGTGTGAAGGTTTGGTGCCATCAAAAAAGGTTTTTCAGACTTGCAGGATGCGATGTAAGTCCTTTCGTCAGGCTGAGCACAGCCCTCACCACTTGACAACATCAAACCTGTTGAAATGCCACGAGGTTATCCCTTTTCTCCCTTCTGCCGGAGACCATCTACAGCCAAGTCCAAGTGATTCCTGCTCTTACGCTCTCCTCTTTCCTTTGATAAACCTGAGAGTCAGCAAGCTGTTTCATTTTTTGGTGCATCTAGCTTATTCCTAGGGCCCACTGGCATTTAACAAGCCTCTGTTTTAATGGGGTTCACCGCGGGGTGTGGGAGCAGACTGGATTAGTGTGCAAACCACGCATCCTTTCAGAGACAGCTCCTCTGAAGGAGCCTTCCAAATGGGATTCACACTCCTTCACACTTGCTATAAGACAGATAGAGACTGGATTAAAGGCTTAGGAAAAAAACCACGCTGCTCCCTGAGTAAGTGCTGGTTCACAATCTCTGTGAAAGAAATTAGGAAGTGGAGAAGACCTGTTAGCTCCCACCTTATCCGCGTTTTGTGGCTCCGGCAGGACTGATCCAACGCATCACAACGTATTATTCAAATGCATTTATCCAGTCTAGCTTCACATGCCCTCGGTGACAGGTCTGTGCAAATCTCTTCCTAAATTAAGGCAGGCATTGGGGCTGGAGATGCTGGACGTGAGAGACAAGTTGAGAGCACATCTCCCAACTCATTGTGTGCAGACGTGGTGGGGAAGGAGATCGGCTGCCCAGATCCCCTGCTGAGCAGCACCCTCAGGGGCAGTTTCAGGGGTTACTCTTTGCCCCTCACACACTGTGAAAAGCAAAAGTTTTCATAATACTGTAATGTAAACAGAGAACAAGGTGTTCTGTTATGATATAGGAATGTCAAGGGGGTGGCTCATTAGTGGAGGACAGAGCAGGACTCTGCTAGCCATTTTTGGCTTGCTCCATGGCACTGGGTTCACAGCTTTGCTGGCCAGCAGTAGCCAAGGATGCTCACGGTGGACACGTGAGATGCTGGCAAAGACACTGCTCCCTGTACCACGAGTGAGCCACAAAGATTGCCTGAGGCTGGGACATGATACCTGGCTGAAGGTCTCAGCTGATTCAACCCATCCTAAAATGCTCCCGTGGCTTCAAAACCATCAGCCTTTTGGCCTTTTGTATCCTCCCCTGCAACTTCTGGACACTTTCCCTACAATCTCCCTTTGTATAGTGGAAGACAACATGCATCGTGAATATGATACCGTGGAGTGTATCACCCCATCCAGCCATCCCGCTCAGCTCGGCCCACCGGTGGGTACCAGCTGCTCAAAACACCGCTAGTTTAGCCAAGTATGCTATTTTCCAAGGTCTGCCGTACTTCACTACCAATACAGGCAAGCCGACAGCGCTGCACTGCTTCACCTCTCCCATCTGGGAAGAGGGAAACACTAAGAAATGGAGGGCACTAATTAAGAGGCACATGTTGGAGAGAAAAAGAGGAAAAAAAAAAAAAAAGTCAGTCCATTTTATTACACCTTGCTGACCTGGAGTTTCAAATCTCTTGGTTTCAAAAGGCGAAGACCAACCTCTATTAAAATTGCACAGATAGGCATTGATTTTGAAAAGCTTTCTAGCGCTACACTGTGTTTAGATTGAATTGCCTTATTAATCCAGTTGTTATCAGTTTGATTGTATAGCCAGCTCCACAAAGTACCAACCTGCTTCTTAATCCTATTATTTACAAAACGGTCTTCTTTTGACTTCTGTTGGGATGTTTTCCAGCGATAAGTCGCATCTGTATGTGCTAATGCCATATTACTGGCTTATGCCATCCTTTCTCATTTTTACTTTGAGAATTTCAAGCTGAATTTCCCCTATCTAAGATATTATATAGGTCAAAACATTCTGTGCTCAGATGTAAAGTGACACTGATTCATATATCAGAGGAGAAAAAAAGAAAAATTGTCTTATGGCTCAGGTCCACATTTTCTTGGATGAATAATTTCTGACAAATCAGATATGCGAGGACTTTTCTATTCACCCACCATGAATGGGCTGTTTAGGGTTTTTGCTTCCCTTTTCATCATCTCCCACTTCTTAAATGATTCTCTTAATTGTTGCTAGGTACGGTGCGGTCTTGCTTCGAGCGATTTCGATACGCGAAATCAAAGCTGCTTTGACTGAACAAGTAGGTCACACAGCCTCTTTGGGCGAGCGGATCTCTAAGAGCAGGCTTTACGCATCCATATTCTGGGGCTTGCAAATTAAAAAATGTGTTTTCCATGGATATTTTACAATGCCCACCTCCAAGTCTTGTTTCCCCCCAGCACTGGCGGCAGGCAATACACATGGGAAGCGGGCACAAGAAGCATAAACCAACTAGAAATTTTAGCCGCACCCAACCACCCATTTAGCCACATTTGAGGAGCCCATTCCTGGCGGGACAAAACCTCTGTCTCTTCCTGACCTTGGGCAACCCAAGCCTTCCTCTTTTCCCTCCTCCACATCAAAGAGAGACAATAATCCCTCGGGGGATTGTGAAGCAGAATTTATCTATCCGAATTTCTCAGAAGCAGAGTTCAGAGTGCCACAATTTTCACCCGAGCGGTACAAATGATTGACACCTACTAATTAAGTTTTCACAACCTGCTTTTGTGTTAGGTACATTTTATGATCCTTGGTTTACTGCTGGGACACTAGGGGTGAAGTGGTTTGGCCTGTAACACCAAAAAATGACAGTACCACAAGACAGGATGAGAGCAGGCTTACAGCAGACCTGTCCTCTTGAAAGTGCTGCTCTTTACTTGCTGAGAGCGAGTACAGCTCTTGTTGGGTGTGAGGGTAGGACACAGCACCCAAAGGACCACAGGAATTGATCCAACAAGGTCTCACCAGCCTGAGAAGCACCTGCAGCTGTTGGTTTCCTGAAATAGCTGCAGGCTGTACCCATAAGGCAGTCTGTACCTATTAACAAAATAAAATCACCACCTATGATTACTTTGCATTTTAAGTATTACTCATCCTCAAGACCAGAATTGCTATTTGCTATCTGATGAGCACATGAGGGCGATATCATGACTGGTCAGAGACCACTCTCTCAAAATCGGTGCCCTCCCAACTCACAGGCTCTCCTTGAGGCAGCTGGATGGGGAGGGGACAGGAGCAGGATGTTCACAGACCCTCTGTAGGATGCTGCTTTGTGGCCAGCTGGATCCAGGTGTAACTAACAGTTTTGGAGAAAGAAGATGCTGCCTAGCCACTGAAAATGAAATACAAACACATAGATCATCCTCCCTCTAAACCTGATGTAGGTTTTGCTCCTGCTGACTCTCAGTGATATATAATCCCATGTGCACTCATGGGCATAAAACAGAACTTGCAAGGTCAGGGACTAGCTGGCACCTGCACATTGCCTCGTTAGAGATGGGCTGGGATGCACTGACTGCCCTGCTAAATGAGTGAATTCATTTTGTTGACTAAGAGCAGCGCAGACATGAAGATAAGCCATGTGCTCCCCGAGTACAGATGGGGCAGGATCTGCTCAGACCAGTGCTGTGAAATGTGGAGCACAACACAGGTTTCAACCTTTTCTCCTCTTCTCTGAAATTCAGTGTTGAGATGGCAGAGCAGGGAACATGACTCCAAGGCTTTGGGGAAAAACTGCCACATTTCCAAGTTGTCTATGAAAGGGAAATAATTGGCTTCCAAGTGCCAACCTGTCCAGCCTGTCCTGCAGGAACAGCAAAGGTGTTCTGGGAGCCCAAGCTGAACAGGAACCGAGCCCTGAGGCTAGAAACAAGGATTCCTCGGGGACCATATCCTATATTTCCATCTGCCCATCAGGGTCTTGCCAAAAAGATGGAAAAAGGACACATTTATCAGCAAGTCCCCTTGTGGGCTTCTCACTAGACACTCAAGTGGTTTCTGTGGAGCTTAGGTCAAAGCCCACCCATATCCATAAAATGCTCGGTTATCACAGAAGAGACAAACCTGGAGAAGAAAGGTTTCACTGCTGGTTAGACCCACATGGAAATCAACTTGCAGATTAGAATCAAAACCCAAATCCAGGCAAGCAGCGATGGGATCAGATGCATTTTTCAACCTGGAGATCGGATACCCAAAGGCAACATCATGCACTCTCCCAAAGACTGGTCTTCCGCCATCCAGAAACATAGCTCTCGCAGGCTCGTTTCGCATCTCACCTTCCTGAGTCACACTTCATAACACACTAGGAGGAGCCAGGACATCTGACACTTGCAGATCATTCCCTGTGACATTTCACTAGTTGCTTTTGAAGCTTTCATCCTAGGGTGTGGAGGAGATTGAGATTAAGATTAAGAGAAGCGGTGGCCTTTGGATAGCCCAGTGTACTCGCATTCTCTTGGCAAGCAAGATTTCCTCTGTAGGGATTAATTTGGAAGACATTTCTAAAGCGTTTGTCTGCTAGGGATGAAAGATCCTGCAGTACATCTTGATGAGACATTTGAAATTGCACTTCGATGTGTTTAAAATCTCACTTGTTCATATTGTCACAGCTTGGCAGCCCGAGTGTTGAAAACTTCCTAAATATCAGGCGCTATTTTTACTGCTCCAAGTTTCATTCTTTCTATCAAGTCATATGACTGCGTTTGGGAGAGTGTGACCATATCATGGCTTTTGGGAAAATCACCTTGCCCCGCTGGGGTCTCAGTACAGCTCCGGTACACAAGACACAGAGGTAGTGCTTGTGTAGCCAGGCTGGCGGCGAAGCATCTTCCAGCAAGCCAAGGAGACGTGGTGTAAAAGCGCCAGTCAGTGGCCTCGCTGTTGCTCACAGCACTCGCTATCATCTGCCACAGGAATCGCAGATCTGTCAGTCCCAGGCAAACCAGTTTTGCTAATTTGGCCACCTTCTCCCACGCCCAAATCTCACTTCCATCGCAGACTCCTTCCCAGGGACCACAACAAGATGGGAAAGTTGGGAGGCACTCAACATCCCTACCTGTCAGGTGGTAACCGTGATTCCATATCAACTCCCACGTAAAAAAGAGCGAGGTTTGGCCCTGAGATTTCTGCCTGGCTGCAAATCACTGTGTGTAGTCACTGCAAACGTACACTGAGGACACAGGAATCAAGACACATGAGTTTGCAAAACAGAGACACCTATTGCTTAATAGGGAATAAGTCAATTAGGTTGAAATGCTTATGTGACAAAAATGGCAAAGAATCAGCAGGAATGGCACAGCTCTGACAACTGAAGGACACGAGAGGGATATCCATGGCAGCCTGCCATCAGGGCACTACTTGGGGACCGGTCTACACTGGGGTAACCACAGCACCACAATCAAATCCTGGTCCCTGCCTTGAAATACCTGCCCTGAAGGACCCGTGAGAGGCAGGAGGATGCTCAGAGCAGCCTGATAGTTACTGCTGCCCATGAGGGAGCCACAATCCAGAACTTTCAGGCTCTGCCCCCAAGCCACCATACACTTTCCCTGAGACAGAAAAGTCTCTCTCATACCCAAAGAGTGTCAGGTCTCACATCCACATGCATTCACCATGACAGCATGGCCTGACTCAAGCACCCCGTGATGCTCTTGTTTTATCACTGTTCTAAAGACAAAACACTCATGTGTTCTCAGGGCTCAAATGTCACACACTTCACCGCTCTTCATCCTGCGTACTGGCAAGACCTTATTCCCTCCTTCATCTCAAGTTTTCCATTAGTAGTTTATTCCTGGCATCAATTTAGTTTCCTTGGCTGTGCTAATGAAACAGGCAGCAATGGAAAAGACATTGAAGCAGACAAAAAGGATCCAGTGAGGGGCTTGGGGCTGCAGGGTGTAGGTGTGTGTTTGTGTATTTAGCTTCCTCCTTCTGGAAGCAAGAAGGAAAAAAAACCCCAAGAGCCCAGCTAAAACTCAGAAAGGAGCCGAGACAAAAGCCTCACTGCTTAAAAAACATGTCTACACCATACATTTTTCCTGAGATAATTTTTTCAGCCAACAGAGCAGAGCGCTCCGGGAGCACAAACAGCAGAGCATCAGTCTTGCGGCAGATTCCGTCACCCTCAGCATTTGCATCCCAAAAGACAGAAATCCCAGTGGTTCCTGCAGCATCTTGGATGCCACATACCTTGGGAAATGGGAATGGAACAATATGAAAAGATCTTGTGTCTGAGGGGCTGTGGGTCCTCAGGCTCGTCCTCTCACACCCATCTCTCACTGACTTTCCCCATTGCTCTGTCACTGCTCCTTGGAATTCTCAAGGTCTCATGCGGTTTCTTCTTTCACTGTTGACATAGATGCTGAGCACTCCTCCTGGGCAGTGACATCCTCCCGGGGTGGTTCTTCTGTGCGAGCATCCTCAAAATAACATCTGGTGCTCACATAAAGAGGACTGGGAGTGCCTGGATGAGAGCAACGCTCCACAATCAGCAACTACCTGCACTATTTGTCCACCACTACAGGCACTCACCAGCAACAGAGCCATCCCAGGACCTCTGCAGGGACTTAGTCCCCAGAGGACAATGTCTGGATGCCAAATACTGAAAAGTCAATAGCGATTTCAGAGCTTGGCCTCTTCTCTCCTTCCCTGGCTCATAAAACCACACTGTGGAAATCCAGGTGGCAGTAAGGAGGAGAAGTTTAATTACAAACTGAGCAGCTGCTGGTTGACAGTCAAGTGTGCTTCTGGGCATCTGAAAAGGCACTGGAGATGCCTTATGACGATGCTTAACCTTCACAGGGGAAACATGTCCCCTGGCTTAGCCACTGGCTGAGAGATGAATTATATTCCTGAAGATGCCAGTAAAGTCTGGGCTTGGAGGTGACAGGTCACGGTGGAAGAACAGTCCCTCAATCCGGAGCTGTCAGACACACGGGTGATACCTGGAGCCCACTGTGATGCTGTTTGACTGAGGGAAGCCTTGAGAGAGCACTTCAGAACAGTATCGTGACCGTGACAATATGTGATTTTAAAAGCAGCCCTGCCCGTGGAAAACGCTGGATGGGGAGGGACAGCTTGCTCAGCAAGCAGATGGCCAGCCTGGGGTGGTTTTTGTACGCATTGGTGATATTCCCAGTGGATTTCTCTAGGCAATAACAAGGACTTTACTTGCAGTAGCAATAAGAAGGAGTCCAGCACTTAAATTGGGAAAGAGCTGACCCGGTGCATGAGCAGTCAGCTCGATGAATCAAATGCTGTGCAAACAAGGAATCTCAGAAGGGTCGGTAGCGAGGCCAACAGAGTTAGCAGGATCATGGCGATGAAGCTGCTGATCGTCTAGCACAGCGGAGTGTCCCTAAAGCCGACGGTACTTCTGCGTGTAGTGTCACCCCCAAGAGTGACAATCACCCCATGGCTGGTGCAAAGACTCCTAATGGGGTCATCTGATGGCAAGACACAGCATTTGTGCTCTAGCACCGCTTGCCGCTTCAGGAGGACTGTTTTGCACCCACCACCTACCCACTGAGCACCATTACCAGGCACTGCCCTCCCAGCTCATGCTCCTTCTTGCTCCCAGCCTGCCCTCTCAGCCCACACCATCACCGCTGCCCTGGCAGGTTTTGGCAGTGCCATGCCCATCTCCCTGGATCAGCCCTTTCGCTGAGCCAGCGAGAAGCCAACCCGATCAGAGTCAGTGCTGCTCCTGTCAATGAGGGTGCATCTCCCAAGGCCGCCACGTTGGCCTCCAAGGCTGCTGCTCAGGCAAGACAATGAGTTGTTTAGATTTACAGTGGGAACACAAAAGAAAAGGAGCTGTAAAGATGCCTTTTTTTTTTCTCCTCCCTTTTTCTTCCTTTATTGCATTGCAAGGGGCAGAGCTGCTGACACCAGCCTGCTCTGCCATGGTGTTTGCTGAAGGACACCTGAAACTCTGTTCTTACAGTGAGTTTACTGTGCCAGGGAACTCCCTTGTTTCCAGAGACAACTGGGGACAGAAATCAGAGATGGGAACTATTGTCTAATATTGTAGTTTGGGCTTATTTCTTGCTCCTGAGGAAGAACCAGGCCCAGAGAAAACAAATGATAGAGGTAATTAGAAGAAGTCTGTATTTGGAACAACTGTTTTTTTGTAACAGATCTGCCTGTAGATGTATTTAAGTAGTGCTGGTCTCTGGGACAAAAAAAACAAAATACCTATAGCTGGAAAGCCCAAGGAAAGGTAAGGGAGCTCCTGTTAAATGCTCTCCTGGAAGATCAAAAGCACACCTGGCATCCAAGCAGGCACCGATGAGCAGACGTCCAAGCAGAATAACCATGGTTGCTGCAAAGAATACAAGAGAAAACTGCCCCTCTTCATCTACACCTGGGAGAGGCCAGGTGGGCTCCTGGATCTGCTGTGTCACTGCTGGCCAAGCTCCCAGGGCTTCGCTCTCTGCCCACGAGTTCGGCAGCAGCACCGTAAAGCTGGCACCGTACTGCTGACGGCTGAATCACTTAACCTCACCGTTAGCTGCTCAACAAGCCTTTGCTAAATGAGCCAACATTTGCAACTCCTTGTTCTCTGCAAGGAGAAAAAGGTTTTCCTTTGCTTTTCAGACCAGACTTGTCCCTTTGCAGGATTAGAGATGGGAAGCAAAAAGCCTACCTGGGCAACTGGGCAACTTGGGAGCTCTTGCGGGAACTGCTTTGCTCTCTTCATCGCTCTGGTCGCTGCGGGAGTGACTGGCCATGGCTTCAACAACTCTGCACCCAAGAAGCACTGGCTGGAGACCTGGCTATTGCTACCACAGCTACTGTCCCCCTCCCCATAAAGCACTTCTCCATTTCCTCCTGCCCTGCAGGGGCCGGAGTAGCTGTCACAAAGAAATATCCAAAACCGCTGTGCCTAGAGCAGGCTGAAGAAGGTGAAATCTCCATAGCTTAAGCTGAGCTCCAAGGCAATGGTAGGAGTAGCAGTACCAGCAGGAAATTAGTGTCCAGCAGGAGGGCTGGGAGCAGCAGGATGGAAAGCACTAGCAAACCCCTTTTTGTTCCCCTGAATTGCTCGGAGGTTTGCTAGCTCAAGTTATCTTCAGAAGACTTGCAACCAAAGTGCACACTGAACATTTTCTTACTCAAATCAGTGCTCCAACATTTTTATTTTTTTTTCATTTCCCAGCCTGATGCATCTTGGGGCTTTTGTTAGAGCCCTGTCATATCCAATAACACAAAAGTCTCTCCATTGGCTCCATTTACCTGAATAGTTACAGGGTGTCTGCGGGCTTCTGTCCTGCAAAGGTATTACTCCTCCAGACCAACCCGGATAATTGTTGGCCCACGTGCAGCCGCTGTGTGAGCGCACAAAACTCTATACGGGCAGAATATAGAACTTTTTACAACAAAAACTTCCTGGTGGAGAGTAAGTCTTAGACTAACTCTGGGTCAGGAGCAGTAAATCACAGCCTAAAAGATCTAAGAAAGACATTAATACCTCACGGACCAACCTTGACAAGAAGTGTTACGACTACAGCACACTACAGACCACTCAGAGCAAGCATATTAGCCACCATAAAGGACACAAAATCTCTTTGTGGCATTCCTGAGCCTTTGAAAGGCAGGCGTTAGAAAAGGGCACACGAGCAAAAAGTGGCAATTTACTGACAAGCTTCCAGGCAAGTCAGCAATAGACACCCCAATTCATCACTTAAAAAGAGAATATAATTCCTCTTGTAAAGGAAAGGCATGTGGTCTGGGCTAGCAGAGAAAAGGTTGACTCATATTAAGACCAGCCCATTACCAAGTGTCAAGTGCTCCCTAAGATGGCTCATACGCTAATTTGAGAAGTCACCTGGTGGCAGCGGGTCACCAGCTCCCTCTACAGACAATCAGGACACAGCCGGACCCCTGCAGAACTGCTACAGCAGATGCATTACAACAAAGAGTCTCTTCGAACTGTCACCAAGGACCAGAATTTTCCTCCTTGCCACCGGGAATAATCGTTCCACTTGGTGCCAAGTCCTTTGTCTTCCTCCGTGGCAAGAGGTCTGGCCCGCTCCCCTACGCCGGGATGGATGAAGAAACGGCTGCGATCGCATTGGTGTTCCCCAAGACAGACGCGAATGTGTCTTTTGTTTCCTTCCAGGGAAACAAAGAGCCGGAGTCTGAGCGATGGAGGGAAACGTAGCTGCCACCGGGCTGCAGGAAAAGTTCAGCAGCCCGGAACCAGGTGATTGTTCGGAAACAAAGTGCCGAGACCGTTCGCAGCGGTGATACTTCACCGCGGCGGCACACGCCAGTGAGCGCCAGGAGCGAGCCAAGGCGAGCGGGACGAGCGCGCCTGCCCGCCCGCTGACATCCCGCAGCACCGCCGAGCGTGCAATTCAAGCGATGCGTCTATAGGTGATAGGTATATATAACAACAGGGATGTAGCAGGATGAAAAGCCGCGCGCAGCAGTGGCTGCAAGGCGGGAGGAACAGGCTAACGAGAGCGATACGGCGTCGCGAGCGAGAAACTGCTTAATTTTCATCCTTGCCCTGACATCTCTTTGTTTCAGTATCTCCCAGCTGCAGAAGGTGGCATAAGAATATCTGGAGGAGCAAGATGGGACTGCTCAAGGAGCAAACATCTTTCTCAGAAGCCTCTGGCAGGCAGAGGAGCTCCGGCCGCCCTTGGCTCCTACCTCCCTTCACCTGCGATGCTGGGAACTTATTATCCAGTGAAAACAGCATGATTTTTTTGGTCTTTCTGCCAGTAATATAATATTCTTACTTTGTACCTAACAAACATTTTGCTTTTTTTTCTGCCTTTTCTCAGTATTTGTAGGTGAGAGAAATATGTTCCCCCCCCTCCCCTTGCACCCACCCGTATAAGGCATAGTCTTCCAAAGACAATCCAAAACACAGGCAGGGGGCAGGGTATGTGTAAAAGTGGGCAAGCTGTTCGTTCCTCACAGTAATTAGAGAGTGTTTGAATGCCAAGGAAAAAGAAGAAAAGAGTTGCACCTGCCTGCATTTCCCAGCCCCCCCCCTCCCCTCAGTGCCATGAGCCTGCCAGGGGACACCTGGCCAGCTCTGCTTTTCTTCAGGCTGGGGCTGCACTGCTCAAAGCAAAGGTGATCTGTGGGCATGTGGAGGAGGCTGCTGAGCCACACGATCCATTAGCCAAATATTCCTGACGCAGGGGAGAACTGCGCAAATACCCAGTACCTCCCAAACCCCTCTCAGAGGAGCCGTTCCTTCCTGGACACACGGAGAGCTGCTGGAAAACTTTGTAAGGGTCTCTTTTTCTACACTGTTGTTGTGCACTTTTGCCCTCACACAGTCCCCTTCGCCTACAGGACCTGTTTGCTATCATGTGGCCCTCAAAGCCGACAATCCTTTATCATCCCCTGACCTGTTGCAGATCAGGCACTCGGGTTCTCCATGTCTCCACAGCAATATTCTGCAGCCAGGTCAGAGCAGTGTATTTATTGACCATTCCTGGTACCACAGCAGCACACGGGAATGAAGCGCCCTTTGTGCCAGGCTCCTATGCTAAGAGATGACGATGTAAGATGAACAGCATTTGGCCCCTTACTGTGTTTGGGATGAAGAAGGTCATCAAAACTTTGGAGGTGCAAGAGGGAAAAGAACTGGGTGGGAGAGGGTAAAGCAAGAGAAAGGGTCAGTTCGCCCTACTTCATGATTACTTCTTAATATAGCAGAGCCCCACCTTTGCTCTTTGCATCTCTGTATCAGACACGCGGCTCTTGTGTGAACTTGGCTATGAACAGTCTGGGACTAAGGCATAGCAGAGGGCATGGGATTGCAGGACCCCTCCTTTGCTCCCTGAGGTGTAGGGTGCTCCTCTCCTTTGGCTAGGTACCTCGTGCACTACAGTCTTTGAAATGCTGTATGAAACAAGCTGCTCACCGTTTCTACAGAACTCATCTGACCCTGCTGCCGTCTCTGCCGCTGCACTGCTTGGCAGTACTTCCTTGGAGGAACTACAGCAACAAACTCAGATGCCAGGGCTTGGAGATAAGCAGCCAGCAAACATCCAATTTCCATACAATGTTCAGAAAAGAGAGGGAAAAAAAAAAACCACAACAATGGGAATCTCTAATGAACCAGGGTGAGAAACAGGACAAGCAAGTAACAAAACAGAGTAGATTTTCAATAAGGGCACAGCAAGTTCTAGCGGACAGATCTAGCAGATAGACAAGGAGAGAGAAAAAAGAATAGAAGCTGGAAAAGAAGATGGGAGAAAACCAAGAGGATGGGAGCAGCCTGTCCGATAGGGAGGATGCTTCAGAAGCTTTTAATTTCCTTTATTATTACACAGATAGTGCCAGCTCATTGCAGAGCAACAATTCACCCAGCCTGGTAACTTACAGTCGGGTGCTGGATGTTTCTGGATAAGGTTACTGACCTTTAAGTACTCGCCTGTGGCACCCAATATAACAATGAAACCATGATGAATGTCACTGCGTTTCATTTATAATTTCAGGCAGGTGTTTGTTTTGATGTAACACAGTGAACAATGTCATCTGGTCCCAAACAGAAAGACCTTGTGCCATTTGAGCACTATGAGTGCAGCCCACATGACTAGAATTACTTGATTTGTTTTCCCACACTGCTGCAGTGAGTTCCTCAAGTCAATGCAAACCCTAATCTCCACCTTTGTTCCTCTCACCCCTGAAGTTTCCAAGCAGCCCCCAGAGATGGGGTTTATGAGGTGGGTAGCGTGTTGCTCCTCTCCCCAGACTTCGGGGCTGATTTAGCCCCTGCCTTGCAGGGCACGGGCAGGTAAACACCTGGAAGTGATGGGGAAGGGGTGATCACAAAGCCCCTGACACACATGGACAGACAAATGGGTTGAGCTCTTGCACCTGCTTCATCACCCCCACCCATGTGGTCCCTGCCCAGTCTTTCCCACCCCATAGGCTAGTCCTTGTTCCAGCACCCTGCAGACTGGTCCCTTACTCATCACCCCCTTAGACTAGAGCCCTCTCCACCATGCCCATCTGGACCAGCACTGGTACCCAAGCCCCTTAGACTGCAATTTGCCCCACCATCCCCAGCCAGCAGACTGTCTGCACCAGTATCCCAGTTAGGGACCTGCACCATCAGTCCATCAACACCTGAGCACTGCCTGCACCCAAACTGCTCTCTCTAGAGCAGTATCCACTCCAAGCATTTCTCATCAGATTGGTACACCCTCCAGCATCCCTATTCAGACCTCCACCTGACTGAGCATCCCTACCCGGACTGGTACCTCAACGTCTGTAACTGGACAGGTGCCTGCTCCAGCATCCCTACCGGACCAGTACCTCAACGTCTCTACCGGGACCAGTACCTGCTCCAGTATCCCAACCCAGACCAGTACCTCAGTATCTCTAACAGGACCGATATATCAGCCTCTCTAAGGGGACCGGTACCCGCCCCCGCCCCCTCGCCCGGCGCGTCCCGGGCACAGGAGCCCTTCGTCCCGTGGGGTGGGAGGGACGGGGCGGGGGACGACGACCCGCCACCTCCCCCGGGCCAGAGGTGTCCCCGTTGCTTTTTGTTGTCGCTTGCCCTGCGCGGCCGCGCCGCGTCCCCTCCCCTCCCTTGCGCGCAGCGGCGCCGTGGGGCAGGGTCAGCGCTGGCCGGGGGGAGTACGCGCAGGCGGGAGGTTTCTGCCCGAAAGGACGCAAAACGCAATAAAATAAGACAAAGCGAAGCACTGTTTTTGCCATGGCGTTGATTGTACCTTTTCCTCTCTTTGCAAGGTACGTTCGATGAAGCAGATCTTTTGGGCTGGAAAACACTTTGGCAAAAAGATGTTGAATAACTAACCACACCTATCTCTGTTACTGTTAGATCCTGTTTTAGTAGTCATCATTCTTTGCACTACTCTAAATACTGACCGGTCCTGCCACGACTCTAAATCTCGCTGGAGTTTGAACAGGAAGGATTTATTTTGAACAGGCAGGATTTATTTAAGCAGAAACTGCACAAAGGGCTCCGCTGCCGGGGCACTTGGATGCGGCTCTGCCCCTCTCACAGCCCCTGCGAGCAACCTGCTACAGGCACACCCGGAGAGTCTGTTCTGGAGAGAAGACACTGCAGTTCCTATCCAGAAAGGGAGATGAAAGTGTACGAAAGTTGGGAAGAAAGGAAAAGGGACCGACTGGACCAAAAAACGGCCAAAAAAACCCACCCCAAGAGGTCCTTTCCCCATATCCCTGTTATCTATTAGTTCAGCACCAGCCCTGGAGAGGAGAGGCTGGGGGTTAGGCAAGGCCAGCCTGGCAGAGAGCCTCCACATCCAAGCATAATTCTTTCGGACCGGAAAGTTGCTGAAAATCAGAATATCTGGTGATATATGCACCGCCGAGCTGGAGAGGGACGCAGCGGATTTATAATGCAGCAGATAGAAGAAGCACAGATGTGTTGCGCGCGAGAGATACTAATTGCTTACATATTTAAAACAGCATCTTTAGTCTGAATGGGAGGCACCATTAAGCAAAACAGAGCTATTAACTGGGGCCACTTGGAAAGCTGCCATTTTCCCTTCTGTGCACGGCTGTTTGCAGCAATAAAAGGTACGTTGCTCAGGGCGTGATACGCTGTCGGTGTCGTGGGTTCCTACTGAGGATGCTGAGGTGCTTTGCACCGGGGTAAGCGTGTCCATACATACGAGGTTGAGTAACACCGGTTTTGTGCACAGGAAGGCGTGCTCAGCGGAATGCTTTGCTCTTTATCTGGATTAAATGGTGGAAGGAGAGCGTTATGGCCAATGTGTTATCCTGGGGATTCTGAAACTTTCGTAACAAAGAGGAGACAAACAAATCACCGTTACATTTATGGGTAAAAAATACAACACAGGTGAGTCTGGTACAATTATGCTGTAGGATATACAGCAAATTTACAGTCCAGTATAAAGCTTTTATAATAGAACATATTCAGGCCCCTGGGGAAAAAAGTGATTTTAGGTGGTGTAAGTAGCCCCATAATTTACCTTCTGCATAAATCTGCGAAAAGCCTCATTTTCCTTCTGTTTTATTCTTCTTCGAGTCCTTTTGCTCACCCTATTCTGGAGTTTTACAGCAGTGTGACCAGCCTGAGGATGAGGAAACAGGCTTTGAGATGACCTTGCTGGCACAGGGACTGACATTAGGGATTCCCGAGATGCAGCAGGGCAGAGCACCAGTCCCCTGTGATTCGGGAGCACCACACTGCAGCTGGCTTCCCATCTTAACCATCCTTGAGAACACAGATGGAGATATCTACTCCTGCATCTTTTTCAGCTTCGTCCCAGGTGGTGTTTCAGCTTCTTTTGTCTGATCTGTTTCAGTTGCCAATCACAGCGGCGATGTGCGAGAACAGAAGCCTCGGTGGAGGCTGAGCAATAAGTGGGGTGATCGTTCGGTGCACGGTGGGAGTTGGTTTGCCTGGATGAGGACTCTCAGAGGGGCAGGGATGTCCTATCTGCTGAGATGCTTCTGCTGAGGAGTAGCTTGTCTCAAAAGATGTGCTGGGATTTGACTCTGCTCCTACGTAAGTCAATGGAAATGCTGTTATTAAGTGAAATGAAAAAAATCCCTCCTTGCAGGGTGAGCTGAGAGTTAAGCTTGATGCCCTTCACTGGAGAGCTCCTCTGCTAGGAGCTTGCACAAAGAGCTCTGTGAATCCTGTACTTGTACTTGGTGTCATCTGTTGCTTTATTCCTCTGAAAGATGTAGGTCAGAGAGAAAGGTCATTCTTCAGCTGATCAGGCTTCAAACACAGGGACCAGGACCTTGAAGTACAGCTGGTTTTGAATGAAGAGGCAGCAAGGTACATAGAAGATGCAGGGACAGTGCATCTTGCTGAATTATTTTATAATCAATTAATGAGGCTGTACAACATCACCAAGTGTGACTCCACGCTGAAAACTTAGAGATCTTGTTCCACTGCTGAGGGCTAAATTCTGCACGAACAGGAGTCTTATTGTAGTGATAGAAAGAAATGAATATAACAGATACTGACTGCAGGAGAGGACTTTTTATTTTGCATTCGCTCTGAGTCCATCCATTTCAGCATCCTGGCCAGATCTAGTGGAGGAGGAGATAATGCATCCTAGTTTCATGCATTGCTCCTTATCCTGAAGAACTGCAAGCTGCTTTGGAGGAATTGCCATAGTTCCTCAAGTGTTACTCATTCTTCACATTCAGTTCACTATGAATCCTCACATGATTCAGCTTAAACAGGTGCATAAATGTTGCAGGATTGGGTCCATAAGCATCCAGAGCCTCAATTTTATGTCTCATTTGTAGGATGAGTTGCAGGAAGACGAGAGCAAACTGTTGCAAATAGACTGTTGTGGTAGAGTAATATGTCTGAAAAAGAATAAAAGGCTATTATATCTTCTAGTTCTTAATAATTTGAGGAAATTATTCTGTATCCAGAACATTTGCAGTAAATACAATAAGGTGTACTTGAAAAAAAAAAAAATCCTAGCATAATGGCAAAAGTAACTGCACCAGAACAACATTGCATGTTACTGCTTTTGAAGGAGGAAGAGAAAAAGAAATGCTATTTTTACATTTTCTTTTGACCTTTGAGAAATATCAGGAATATGTAATAGCCATATTCACCAACAATAGCTCAGAGGATTCAGAGAATGAGAGCTAAACACCTAGGGACATTTACAAACAACCGGCAGAGGGGTGATGAATTTAAGATGTGGGTATGAAAGGCACAGACACTCAGAGAGTGCAAAACTAATACATATTTTAAATGCTTTTAATCTATGTGAGAAGCATCATTGAGAAAGGTAGCGGCTTCTGAACAAGCAGAGGAGCGACAGAGAAGATGACCCAGGAGGTCTTTGCCATGCTATGACAAACAAGAAGCCCTGGTGCAGCGAGAGGTCTCGGGGGACCTTTCTCCATCAAATTTGTAATACTCTAAACCACACATAACCTTTATCATATCAGCCAAAATAAGCAAAGTTTGCAGCCCATTTTATACAGCTAACCCAGTACCCTGATGTGGTGAACGAGTGTGACAAGTGGGAACCTGTACTAATCAAGGTCACGATGTTTCATTTTCTCATTGTTGGCTACAAACCTGCTTCTAGATGCTTTCTCCAGCGAAACCTTTAGTCCCTCCTGCAAAAGTCAGGCGGTTCGCAAGGGGCATGAATTATCTTCTCCTCCTCAGTAAGTTCATTAGCAGGAAGGAAGGATGCCGATTCAGTAGGTTTGATGCCCTCCATCTGCTCCTGAATGCTCTTGCTGGTCTCCGTGTAGAGCAAGGGATCAAAAAGTACCACTCCGACATCTTCCCTCGTGGGCGGAGAAATACGAAGCTTCCAGAGCTGTCAGTCTCCTCAGCTGGCTGTATTTACCCTTGGGAGAATGTTTTCCAGGTGGATCCCGAAGCGGCTGGGCCCATTGTTAAAGAGCATTCACCTGCCTCCTGGATGGGCTGAGAGTCTTACTAAAGGATTGCCAAACGCTGGACAAATTGTTTGTCATAGGCGGGGAGATATGAATATGGTTCTTTTCTAAGAAGCAGACAGCACTGAGATACAGCCCTAGCAGCAGCATTTAGACATGTCCTGATGTCAGTGAAGCTGAACTTAGACACATCAGAGGGGTCCGTAACTTTCTGTGGTCTGTCCCCTACTGAACTGAGTGAAGAAACATGCCTGCTCCTCCTCTCCGGAGTTGGAAGGGAGAGCCTTTACTTCTTGAAACCTTCCTGACTTTCTCTTTTCAGGGATTTTTGCCATTGGAAGGAGTATTCCAAGTCTATCGTCTTTATACTGAGAGTGGTGTAGCAGCAACAGTAAAGGGAGAAGAAAATTAAACTCTATTAATTTCAAGCTCTGTTAGGATTTTAAGAAAATAAAATCGATAGAAAAGGATAAAAGGATGGACTCAGCAGGGAACGTGACTTTATTTTCCCAGTGTCTGAAGGGGAGGTGCACACAATAGAGAGATAAAAATAAATCTATAAAATCAGATCAGTGTCTTTGATGTTGAAGAAGTTAAAACACTTACGTAAACCGGCGTCACTTGACTGACGTTTAGGTGAAGTATCCTAAAGAGAAAAAGAGCAAAACCAAACCAATACAAACCTCAAACCCAACCCCATCCGTTAGTCCTTTCTATTTCTTTCTCTTCTGCAGTAAATTGCAAAAATGGTGTGATCCATGCAACATTTCATCAAATATGACTTGCCATTGTCAGAGCAAAATGTTTGATATAAAGCAAGAATGATCTTTCTTTCTTTTTGGTCAGGTAAGCTGATGTGGATTAATAAAAATGCCACATTCACAATGATATTCATAATTTGCATGTGAAAAGCCTTTCACCTTGTAATGAAAACAATTTTTCGGTTTTGCCACCACTAGTCGCAAGAGATAAGGTCTGCTGTCCTCCCCCTCGCAATTAACCAAGCACACACAAAAAAGGGAAAAGGGAGAAAAAAAAGGGAAAAGGTAGAATATGTGTGACAATTGCAAATTGCCTGTTCTCTGAACCCCATTCTAAGGTATTGACGTTTCCCGCTGCGGCTGCCCGGCTGGCACGCTTTTACAGCCTGGCTGGGTGTGCCTGCCAAGCCACGCACCTCCAGGTTGGGAAGGCAGAGCTGAGTACGTGCTTGTAGGAAGTTTTTATGCCATAATAATGGCATTTGGGGAAAAAAAAACAACCCTAAAATAAGTTTGCACACCCCGTTTGTGGTTAGCAAGCCACTGGGTGGCAGTGCTGTGTGTGCACATGTGTGTATAGAAACGCACCTAATGGGGGGACACCCTCTTTTGGGGAGGTGTCTCAAACCTGGGTGTGTTTTCCTCATGCTTGATATGCTGAAGGCCACTGTGGTGCCCAAGACAGAAGGCAGGAGAAGAAAGGGCTGGAAAATGCTTCCGCTTGGAATAGCATAGATGGTTGCTGCCTTTCCATCGACCTGCGTGAAACTCTGCAGCCAGGACGAGTGAGCTCCTGAAGGTCAAGCCCAGTGTCAACACTCCAGGATGATCCAAGCTGGCCCAGCCTTGCCTGCAAACCCATGCTTGCAACATTTATCTTGCACGGTCACCAGAGGAGCAAAGAAGCCTTTTGCTGATAGTCCTGACACAGAAGCGGCACAAGATACCTGCCCTGTTCCCCGCCTCCCCCCTAACCCACCCAACTCACTTTTGTTCTTCCCACCCCACAGAGAAATAATGAACCCAGCGAGGCCATATTTTCAGTGACTCAGACCATGCACATTTCTTGCATAAGACCAGCAATGATTTGAAGTTAACAACGTATCCCCGCAAAGTAATTCCAAGCTGATAAGTATTTCCCACTTACAATCATAGAAACATAGAATTGTCGAGGTTGGACGGAACCTTGAAGATCATTGAGTTCCAACTCCCCTGCCATGGGCAGGGACACCTCCCACTAGACCAGATTGCCCGGAGCTCCATCCAACCTGGCCTTAAAAACTTCCAGGGATGGGGCTTCCACCACCTCTCTGGGTAACCTGTTCCAGTGTGTCTGATAAAGAGATACAGATTTCAGATGCCAAACTTTTGAATTTTGCCTCTTACATCAGTTCAAAGCTGCTAAGACGCGGCCTTTCTTTTAGGTTTGTTTCTTCTGTACACCTTTGTCACGTTACTTCTGTCTGCATTTCATGGCCCTTAAAGCACAGGTCATATCTGGCTCTAGTGTTGGCTTGTTTCAAGCTGGCAGGTTTGATTAATCTTGTCCTGTACTTGGCAGAAACCCAATTACTCTCCAAAACTGTGTCGAGGAGGTAAATCTACTTAGTTTGGATAAACAATTCTACATGTGGGATGAAGAAATAACCTGGGTATGGGCACCACAAAGTATGGGAGGGGTTTTCTTGCAAGATTCGTTTGAGATTTCGGATTGTTCCTGCCTGTGAGGAGTCAGAGTGAGAAAGAAGGCTGGAGAAGATGATACAAGAATAGATAAAGGAGAGTAAATCTTTATAACTCTCCTTTGGAGCCATCCAAGACAGTGCTGCTAACCACTCGAAAGTCTATCACCTTCATGATGAGCACACCTAAGAAAATCTATAGGAAGGCTGTCTTGCTTTCTCCTCAGCTTCATATGGCCCTTTGGAAAATTCTGATCTAGATCTTTGCAAAATACGCAGATTACAACAGCAATTAAAACAACCAAAAAAGAAAAAAAAAAAATCACACACACACATGGTCTTTTGCAAATGAGAACTTTTCTGCAAGGAAAACATGAGATTCAACAGTATGTTCCGTTTAGCAAAAATGACAAAATCTTAAGGGGCTGTGTAAAGAATGTAACTTTTTCTTCTCTCCATCTCTTGCAGCTAAAGAAACTGCGGTGCAAAAGGCCTTTAATGCAAAACCTCATTTCAGCTCTAGAATGGCACTTGATTTCTGTCTACAGCGACTGTCATTTCGCCCCTCATCAATAATGAATGCTTTTTTTCTCCTCTTTTATACTAATATTTCTCATCTTTCATGTCCTTTGTGGCAGGCAGAGCTGCTGAGTCAATTGTCTAGGCTTCAGAACAAAGGGAATTTTGAAAGAGTAAAGTAGGGCAGAGGGATTTCCCCCTAAGAGCTTCAACCAGAAGCTGCAGGGAGAGCACAGTCCCCAGGTCAGCTCCTCCTCCAGGAGCAAGAACAGAACCTCCTCGTCTAGAACTCACCTAAGACCTTGCCTCTTGGTGGTCAACCCCAAGGAAAAAAACATCTACATTTGATCCAAAAAGCTCTTAGCGCATTGCAAACACTCCAGTCACAGTTGGAGCTGCTGGAGCGGGATATTTTCAGTATCATACTCCCCTTCTTGATCCTAAAGTAAAGTTGTTGAATACACGACCCTGGTTGTGCCCCACCACGCACTTGAAAACCCACCTCTTCGGAAACCTGATTTGTTATCCGTCCAGCGAGCACATTCTTCAGGAAAGAAAACTATAGTGCGGCTTGTGCCTAAATGTGATTTTTGCTGTGCTCTTAGATCATTAGTGTCCTCTGCAGCGAGGAATATGAATGATTGATCCGCTGCCGGATCTCACCCAGCGCAGCGAGATACCAGCAGAACTGGGAGACTGCACGTAACACTCCTGGCAGGTTTAAGTGCTCTGTACAAATCTAGGAGTGAGGACAGAGAAAAAGAGCCAGTGTGGGGGAGAGAGAGACCACAGGCACGTAACAGCCTTCCTGACCTAGTGATTTATTTATGGTGTTCCTAGAGGGGAAGAAGCCATGCAAAGATCACGAGCCTGCATGCTGCAGCAAGTGATACACCCGCATACATCTAGCAAGCAGCCACACAAGGCACAAAATCTACAGAGGATGGGGAAATACTTCCACTCTGTGTGAGTTTATTGAATGATTAGAGTCAAGGAATGAGAGAATTTTCTTTGGAGGAACGAGAAAGATTTCCCTTGCTGCTTTCTATAAATAGATTACAGGAAGATTCTTGGGTTTGCTTTCTTGAAAGCCAGCGTGTTTCCTCTCCCAAAGCACACCTCACCATCCAAGGGCCTCTGCAAGGAATTTTGGATGGCCTGACAGACAGGCCATCTCAAGCCTGTCAGAGAAAAGGCTCTGTTCACACCCAGATGCCTGGGAGATATATTTCACAGTGAGCTGCTGTCCCTAAGGCAGGTGAACAATGAAAAGAGTGTTGCAGAGAACAGGCCTCCAATATAGTACAAAAAAAGGGCGGAATCTGTGTCAGATGAAACCAGTTGCGATGTTCGTTGGCCTGATGAATACTTGTATGGAGGGATGGGAATATTTATAAAGTACAGTATTACAAAAGGAAACTACACAAAGATTAACTCCAAACTCACTGAAAAGCCTGATTCCGTGAGGTACTGACTCCCTTCAGCTTCTGATGAAAAGCCCAACACTTTGTCCACCATAAATAGATGTTACCAAAGTTCACCTTCACTTCAGACTGGAGCGAACTCTGGATTTCAGCAGGATGGTGCAGTCAGCAGTGGGACCTGCAGCAGAATAGCAGGAGGCTGCACCGTCTGGTGAGGAGAGCAAAGGGGATTTGGTAGCACTCATCACACCTGTCACACCACAAAACAATGAGAACACAGATTCACTTTAGAGCTCTTGCTTTGTCTAACTTAGACCTCATCAGAAACAAATCTTAAACAAAAACCTGGGACACTCCCTTCTGTTTCTGAACTTAGCTTCTGCTTCCACTTTGAGGATTTCAAAAGAGGGAAACTGCTGTGGCCTGAGGGTCCTGGAGATCTGTTGGGACACGGGACACCAAGCCTCCCAGCTGCCTCTCTAGCTCTGCAAAGCTGAGAGTCTGGTGACTTGAAGAAGGCTCAGAAGCATTAGCATTGGCTTGACTTGAGGAGCTAGATTTAATTACTTCAGGAGTGGACTTAATGCTTGAAGCTGCATCTCAATCAAACTTGTCTGTCATTCACAGAGCCCTAGCGGAAAGAAATAATCTCCATTTGTATATGGGAATATAATAATCAATCAAGCTTTATCGCTCCTGTTTCCATTCTAGCAGCTTATAACCACATAATAAAAGCACATAATGAAAACATCATAAAAACACACAGTAAAAACACATTCACCATGCAAGTATTGCCATCTTAGTACATCCTGGATAGAAATGCTGAAGAGTTCTTGAGGCTTCTGCTATGTGCTGGTAACCTCCATAACACTACATCACAGCCACCCTTTCCACTTGAGGAGTGCCGTCTATTTAAACAAGAATGGCTATGGGAAGACTCACGTCAATGTTTGAATGCGGCAAACTAAGAACATGAAAGGTTTCCAGAAGAGTTTTGCCTTCTTGGCTTTATAAAATTGGTTAGAAAATTCTGTGAGAAAAGCCTCTTCAGCTGTTTTTGTTGCATTACAGCCCTTCTTGGAAAAGCTGCGTGAGGGAGGTGGGGGTGCATCAACACTCCTCTGTGATTTAAATTAAGGTTCATCTTCACAGGTACTCCTGTGCTTTACTTTAAAGGACACAAGCAGCTCTCTCTACCCCCCTGCTCTAGCATCATTTTCCTGACACTGTTTCCTATGTCCTTGCTCTAGCAGGCCATGGTTTGCTCTCACTGTAGATGAATCAACACCCTAAGCCTGCAATAGCACCTGGACTGGGGGATGACTCTGCACCCTGACCAAAGATACTGGTCCATCCTAACTCTGCTTTATACCCAAACTGCTTTGTTTCATGCGTGATGACTCTGACTGTGTTGCACTGAGATAGCCGTGGCAGATTAGGAGCACTCTTTGACTTCCTTTCCCCATGTAGCAGAGACTCCTTTAACTGGGGGAAGTTGCTTAGGTCAAAGCCTCATGGTGCTGGCCACTGAATCTACCCACTTGTTCCTTCACCTATTTTCCAAGTTTCTCACACAGTTATTTCAGTGAGTGAATCAAATGGGAATTCATCATCAAGCCCTTCAGCGACTTTATCCTTCACTTCAATATTGCCAGAATCACTTCTCACTTTAATAAAAGCCTCTCGAATTCTTCTCACTTTCAAAGATTTTGTTTTGGGTTTGAAGCCAACATTACAGTGGCACTGTGAACTTAATGGCTCAGCTACAGGTTGATTTTTTTTTATTTTTTTTTTTGTAAGCCACAGATGTTACTAGTAACATCTAAGATGCCTGAACTTGGTTATCTTAGAGATTAAAGGCAATATTGTTCCCAATTTTTTCCAGCTGCTTATTTTGTGTCTTTGGGAAGCACTTTGTACTCACATGGCTTTGCTTTTTCCCCCCCTTATTTCTCTCTCCTTTGTTTGCTTGACACTTTCATGCAGAGAAAGGGGAGAAACATAAACTAGGCAAATGTGATTTGATCACAGAGCTGGTAGGGGGCAGGTACAGTCAATCACACTGCCTTGAACTCTCTTGTGTGTGATCAGCTGGAGTTTGTTTGGAGAGAGTCCCCTGAAATTATGTAGCACAAAGATGTTGATCCAAAGCCCATGATCAAGGGATGCCTTTGCATGCACTCTGGATGGGGCACAGTGTGTAAATATTCCCCCGTATAATTTGCAGGTGTGGGAAAAGCTGGAGGTTGGTTTATCAAAACCTGGAGATTGATTCAGCCGCAGAGCAGAAATTCCTGGCCCTGGTGCTTCAGTTCCACTCGTGAAACATAAAACCACCATCAGAGGCATTTTTTTTCCAAATTCTCAGCCTCTTCAGAGAGACACTAAATTAACCTGAACTCCCTTGGCTTCCCTTAATCTTACAAAAATGCAAGATGCAAAGCAAACCCCTTGTCAGCAAACACATTACAGATGAAGGCAGCAAAGCTGCCCCCCTTACACCAGCTCTGAGTTTGGTCCCTGGGATTTTAACCGTTCCTTTATCTACTGAAAAGGAATGTTAAAAAGTTTAATTGGCATGTAATGAGATAACTATAACAAGTTAATTAGTTCTCAATTAAACTGCATTTACCATACATTCTGAATATGTTGTTAGCAATTAACAACACCTAATGAACTTGCAATAGCGACTGAGCTTACAACGATAAGGAAAATAATAATAATAATAATAATGCTCACACGTGGTTTCAGAGAGCATTAGAAGCAACAAATGATTTTATGTGGTTAAATCATCATAACTTGTGCAGCCACTGGAAGAGAAACATCCAGGAAATTTATTATGGCACATCTAACAGGGTCTCAGAAGAAACAATTGGCTTTCAGGATAGGTCTTCTTGGGAAAAAGAATTCCCCGAGAGGTATAGGAGAACTGCAAAGGAGAAGGGAAAGCAAAGCTGCAGGATAAGGTCAGTTACTCAGTTTAGACTGAAGAAAGCTTGACAAAGAAATATCATAACAAACAATTGGAACAAGGTGGAAATCCTGGTGGATGAGGAAAAAGGGTTAAATTCTTTTCCAAGATCACTTAAGCAGGTGAGTATATGAAGAGTAATTTATCTCTGTGCTTTGAGTTAACCTCCCCTTAATGCTTTGCGCCATTATAGTGCCACACTGAATAGGCTTTAGAAGGAAAAAAAACCCCTACAAACTAATTTACATTTTAATGAATTTTTAATTGAACCAAAATCTGTTGTTTCTGTTTAAAGATGCAGTGTTGACTTTGTGGTCTGTGCTGCTGCGAGCCAAGTGGGATCTTAATGTGATAAAAACAATGATAACGCTAAGCTTAATTAGGTTTGAAAGCGTGCCCGGTAAAGTGGCGTGGAATAAACCCGTTACCTTCCTGCATCCGAGCCGAGCTGTGGGGCTGGGCAGAGCCTCCACCACTTGGCTGCCCCAGCTGCGATGAAGAAAGACCTGAGAGCCGCTACTTCTTGCTCGTGCAAGGGAGTGAGGTGGGAGAGGAAAACCTGATCCCACGTGCAATAGGATTACCCCACTGTAATGTCAGCTCCATCTTCTCCTGCCATTAGATCCGGCTTTAATGATAGGCGGGATCTACTGGGATTTCTCTAATCGCTTTTCTCTTCATAACAGGCTAATGTCAAAATATCAAAATGCCAAGCCTGGGAATTGTACTTTCCAAGGCTAGGACTTGGAGGCACGGGCTCTCATGCCCTTCTCCATCCTGGAGCAAATTTGGCCGGCAGCAAAATAAACATATCCTCCTGCTACGCACTCACACCTACCTAGAGCTAGGAGACGAGAAAAGCCCTTGCATGGGGATTTCTGACCAAATTCTGCACTGATTCTGCACTTGGATTTAACCAAAAATGCTCCTTGATTCTGCACCTGTATTTAATGGAAAATGCTCCCTAGTACTGAGGTGGGCTCATTTGCTCTCTCTGTGGGGGAACCTGTAATCCTTTTCTAGACATTTTAAGGAATTTTGCTGTGTTTTTAATACCTTGTATCTAGCAATCTACCAAGTTGACCGTGGCATGCACATACCCAAGGAGCTCAATGAAATGGCAGCAAAGCAGCTATTTTAACGCTAGTTTCTTCCACGTCCTCTTCTTTCACCCTTCCTTTGGCTGCCTCTGCTCCTGGGAGAGTTGCTCTGTTCATAACATGCTCAGGCTTTCACATAGTTAAACCTTGGATTGATTAGTTTTTATTTGTAAGGTTATTGTTGATTTGGTTGTACAATGAGTGTAAGGTGAATACACCCCTCACCTCCGCAGAGAGCCCGAGTATTTGACACTCATAACGAGCCCAAATAAAAGCACAGCTATCAAAAACAAGCTATGGCAGCAGTTTTCAAAACCTGTTAAAATCACTATGCGAGCTTCATCTTCAGTATCCTGCTGCTACTTACTAGGTCCTGAATTTTGCAGCAATTTTCTCCACTATTGCTCTGTTATGACACTTGAATTTAGATTGCGTATGAGTCACAAGCCTTCAACGCTCAACTTTGACCTTTACATTATATGACACGTTGTTTTTGACTTTTAAAGGTAAGGGCTGCTCTGGCCAATTTATTCTATATGTCTTCCTGGTGCCAGTGGGCAGTAATTTAGTTCCCTGTTAGCATGGGCTGGAAACATGTTCCTTCCTAAAGAGAGCAAGTTTGTCACTAAAAGCATCTTTGCATGGGCACAGAACAGTTAAGACAGAGACCTTCCACCTCATCACACGCCTGAAACTCTGCTTATTTCTAGTTGGAAGCAACTTTTCACCGCTCCATCAATTTTTCAGCTGCTGGTAATTTTGCCAGAGGCATTAAACTCCAAATTCTCTTTCCCTACTTTGCTGCTGCTCTCTGGAGCTAGATCGTCCCAACAGAGGGTGCCACAGGCCCTCCTCGCATGGCCTTGGGAAATTATTCTTGCCCATCCCTCCTTGCTTTGCGACAGCAGGAGCTGTCAGTGAAGGCTGCTGTTACTGGGTGTGATAAACAAAGAGGTCCAAGAATAGCCCTTGGTCCTGGCAGGGCATAATCCCAGAATAGGTGGGACAATAGGAAGTTAATGGAGGGGGAAAGAAGTCACTGGGAATTTTGATTTTCAATCAAGGATCCCAGGACCCCCAAAGCCACACATATTGAGAGAGGTAATGTACCAAGCAGAGGACTCAGGAGGCTCTTGCTTGTGCATGAGACATCACAGTGGGGATTCACCTGCCCGTAGCAGGTTATTAGGACCTCTCTGGACAGGAAAGGTGTTGATGAGCACTGGCTTCCAAAGAGCAGATCTGGAAGAGGTTGGTGTGTTTCCAGTGTATTGTGGTCCATCTAAACTCCTTTTGTTTTGACTTGGCTGTTGAGCATAGGCAGTTCTAGAAGTAGATGGCTGGATGCAAAGCTCGTCAGAGACAGAGACCAAGGAGAGGCCTGTCTGTGTGTCTTTCTGCTGCACTTGCGCAGGAGCTTGTCACTCTCTAGCCCATAGGAACAAGCGATCTTGAAATCCAGGAAACAGCTGCTAAATGGCAGAGATGTCTTTGCATTTATATGATGATCATTACTAGAGTGCGAGAACTCAGGCTTCTGCAGATAAACTCTAAATGTGTAGGGGAGGTGCCACCTCATTTTACTTCTTCTCTCAAAAATGATCTTTCAACAAATTGTGCCCTTCCTCTCCTGCCTTTCTGCTCCTGTGGGAAGTTAAATGTCAAGTCAATGGAACAATTTTCCATTTTGCTCTGACAGCTGCAGGCACCTGGAGCTCCTGTAGTGCCGAGTGATAGACCAGACCGAGGGAGCACCATCTTCCTCTCTAATGAGCCTCAGAAGTGTGGCCACCAGGTCCTGACAAGCACTGCAGCAGGGGAGGCCTCTGTGGCCTCTCTACCATAGAGGTCACCTCCTAGGCAGCTTAGGATGTTTCCTTGGATGGGTTTGTAGCTGAGAGGTGTGGCTCTGAATTTAGCTTGATCTGGGCGATACAGACTCTCAGACCTAGACAACATTCACTTTCTTGCTTTCGGAAATAGTGGTACTCAAACTACTCTGGACGCCAGATAAAGTAAATGACAAAGAGGTAAACCACCATTATTTACTGTCCAGGTCTTTGCCATCTGGTGGATCCAGCTGTGCCGGCACCTTCCAAACCAGACCTCATTGCAGAGCTCAGAGAGAGGTGCTAGATGTGCTCAACTAAAGACGAGGTTTTCAGAGCAGGCTCAGGGCTTAGTGCACCCCAAGACATACCTTGGAGATGTATCTACTGCTGGCACCTGCCTGTGAACAGGGAGAGGAGGGAATGTGGAGCTGACTGTGCTTTTGCTGAGCTTTCTCCTGGAGTGGGCACAGCTGGTCGTTCCAGCATAGCAAAAGCTGAATACTGAATATTCATTCCCAAGTGGTACCAGTTACAATTCACTCACCAAACACCTATTTAAAAGTTTCTTTTGTGATGGGCTGAAAAAAAGATATTAAAAAAAAACTCTCTAGCTGCCTTTTTGCCTATTTAGGTGCCTATGGTCCAGCACTAAAGAAAAAAACCACTTCTGATATGAAGGATCCCTTAGAGATTATGTCTTTCTAAAGCTCTATGTAAAATCTTTCTGCTTCTCTCCCAAAGTTGAATCGGATCCATTGATCTTACACTGCAAGCTTTGCCTCTCCCTTTTCACCTGCTTCTGCCTCTGTTCCGTATAGCCTGGTAATGATTTCAAGCTAAGAGAGCTCAGTACCTCCTCATAATGAGTCCACATCTATCACAAAGCCTAATTTTGGATACCTGGATGGAAAATGTTGTTGAGATCTCATTTATGAAAATATCTTCATTTCTGAGAGAAGGATGATTTTGCAGTTCTATTTAGGAAAATGAGGACAATGATGGGAATTTAGCACAGAAGGGTCTACAAAGCATCTGTTCCACATGCTGCAGGCCACAAAACACTCTGCGTCACTCTTTACCCAACTTAATGTCTACAGGAAAAAAATAGGCCCACAATGCGTTGTGCCACAGGTCTCCCAATGTCCTAAGTTGACATCTTTGGGAGAGAAAGGGTCCTAAAAGATGGGTTTATATGGATGTTGCTTCCTTCTCTGAGGGGAACATGGACATGGACCTGGACCTCAGCTGCACCCAAGCAGGTTCTGGCATCCTTCTTCAAAGCCACTATCACCACATATTGCAAGATACAGACCTGTGTGCAGAAGAGGCTGAAGTGCAAAGCTGAGGAAGGAGAAGCTTTGGCAGACAGGCAGCAGAACAGCTGGAGGCTGTAATTTCTGAACCTGTTGCAGGAGTTGTTCATCTACCAAGACTGTGTAACCATGAGATCCTGCTGAATATGTGGACCCACTTCCAACAAGGCTTAGGGCAATCACGATCCTTTTGTTCCCTAGTTCCGTAATGGGGATAGGCATAGAAAAGGCATCTTTGGAAATAGTTTGATATAGTTGACTCAAGCAGAGATCTCCAAGGAAATTAGGAGCATAATCTTTAAATGTGGATAGTTCCTAGCACAACAGAGCCCTGACTTTGGTTAAACCTACTGCAAACTAAATAAGTGTAATAAATTATAAAGATGGATGGAAGAACTTAAACAAAACACTTCTACCCAAGAAGGTAGAAGTGATTTTTCAATAGCACACTTTTCAGGTTTTCACCAGGCTTCAGCTGCTTTTTGAATAATGAAATGGATGAACAAGTGAAATACATATGCTTAAACCGTGCTCCTAATTGAAATACATTATGGTCAAACAGGGCATGTTCTACACAGGCAGAGATCAGTGCGATAAAGCAAGGAACAAGACAGAATAGTGCTTCAGAAGTGTTTAAAAGCTTTTCCCATTCGGCAGGAGCAGCTCACATTTGCAGAACATTTATTCAAGTCTTAGTTGAAAATAAATCCTTGAATGTAGCTATGCTGTTGCGACGAGCTTGCAAAGTGGCAGTGGCCTCTTTAATCATCGTCCCATTCAAGCCCTAATCAGGGCAGCCTATGCAGGAGTGAGTGGTAGGAGACCAGAATTCACCTCCTCAGCGGGGTGAGGTTGTGTGTGTCTCTTCTTTCTAATTAGAAGCTCTATTCAAATGTTAAACAGCAACACCATGACTAAGGAGGATTAAAGAGAACACTTGGACATCCTTCACTAATGTGGCTAAAGAGGTTTTTCTTTTTTTTTCCTGTAACAAATAAGGATGTTCTTCTCCTGGTGGAAGGCAGTTTGTTTTCCAAGGGTTGTTTGGCTTCACCTTATCAGCAAGGATGTCACCCCTCCTCCATGATGCTGTGGTAATGGAAGATAGTTGTTTTACACCCAAGACCTTCTGTCTTTTGTCAGCCATCTGAGCCACTAATCCTTGGTAAACGTTTCTGGTCTGCTGAGGCAGTGATGAGGAACTCACAGCCACCATGGCCAAGAAGAACTTGGGAAATACTGAAGACAAAGATAACCTGAGAGAAGGTCACAGGAATAAGCTGTCTGCTGCCCCAACATTAGCTTTGAGCTCTCTACTCAGTTATTCTAGTGCTTTAATGCTTCTTGTCCCATCTCTTCTGTCACAATAGAGGCTCTTGAACTGTCCTGCTTGGATTTTTCTTTAAAGAAAGGAAGAAAATCACCAGTGGGGTGAGATGAAATCAAATGAATCTGAGCTGAATAGGAGAAGTCAACAAAGGAATAATCTTAGAATTTTTGGAAATGAACATAACCCTGCAACTGGAAGGGACAAGACCACTGGAGATTACACCAGGATGACTCCAGACCACACAGATTAAAGATGGACCACAGAGCCAACGGGAACTTTTCCATCCAGAATTTCTCTTCTCTCCGCTATTCAAAGAAAAAAGGTTCTACACCATTAGAGACCATACCCTTCTCCAACACACTCTCCTGAGGTGCCTACATCACATGCCATGCCTTCCTCAGTGATACCACGTTGTTCCCAGTGCTTTGCAGTGACCCATAATTATGGGAAACAAAAAGCTCTCTTGTGTTTCTTCTGCGAGATGAGCCCAGCTGGCATAAAAGGAAACCATTTGTTTAATGGTCTAATATTTGGAAAAACTCCCTTCAAAGAAACTGCACTGGAACTGGCTAGTCCTCCAAATACAAGAAATGATTTAATTAAAGGTGACAATTCGAACAGAAATTTCAGTGGATAGTGACCTCATTGTAAAATCTGTATTTCTCCCTTACAAAAAGTTAGCAGCGGGTGAGACTGCCCTCCTAAACCAAATGTTGTAACGTAACCAAAATCCTGACACAAACACATTCCTCTGAACTCTAGGCCCAAGGAGAACTCCCCTCATTTGCATCTTTCAGAATAAAAATGAAAAATCAAAGCAATCAGTTCATTTCTGGTGGAGAAATTGGATGCTCCCTCCTGCATCCATGCCTAATCCCCAGCACAGCGTTCATTAAGCCGTGATGATTCATGACTGGCTTCTCCAGCTGAGACACAGGATGGGTTCAGCCTTGAATTGCCCTCACTATCTAGAGCCATTTAACTCTGAGGGTGACAACATAGAGATGGCTGTGGGTATTTTGAGGCTGACTGCTCTGCAAAGCTAAGCGTTGACTTCAGCTGAGTTTCTGACAATACAAAAGTAGGGAAGCAAGGATTCAGCCCTGCACTATGTATTATATATGATTGCTTGGAGTGAAAAACCTAGCATTGTCTTTAATTCTTCTTAGTATTGTACAGGGAGGGGGGAAAGGTGGTGGCAATAATAGGCTGTGTGCTTCCAGAGTGCTCCCAGACTGGATTAATTTTTAGAGTTGGCAAAAGGTTAGCACAGACTTGTCTGGTATTTCTGAAAATTAGGGGGTTTCAAAGCATACAATTCCCATGTTGAGATGCAGTTAGCAGTCAATATCCAGTCTGAATCTTCAAATATCAGCTGGGCCTTCAGCCTACCTTTGTGTCACACTAATAGACATTCACATTTCAGCTGCCACCGCCTCTGGAAGAGTGACTCTTTGGACTGGAGTCCTGTCCTACCTAATGGAAATAAACTGTAATCTTGGAAGGCATATCTATACCAGGTTTGATGGATCCAGCATGGACAACAACGATAGTGGAGGTCTGATGGAATAGCCAGTTGTGTAAGCTGTACAAACTTATGGTCTACTGACTCATGGCGACATCCACATCCCTCCCCTGTATCTGCTGCACAGGGTAGATTAAGTGTGGCTGGATCAACCTGCCCACATAGCTACACAGAAAAATCAGGGGAGAACTGGAATCGTAGCAAAATGTGCCAGAGGGAAGGTGAATAAGAAACAATTATTCACTGTTCTTACAGCAGAAGAACAAGGGATCATAAAATGAAATTCGCAAATTGCAGAGTTAGGCAAAGAAAAAAATAAGTACTTTTGCACATATATTTAAACTGTAGAATATATTACCAGAGGATTACATGGAGGCAAAAAGTATTCACGGCCAGAAAAACCTGTCGAGAGCCATTAAAAAGAAAGATTTAAACATTGCCTAAAGAAGTGCATACGTTGCTACTGCCTAAAGGTGAAAGGACACAGAGAGGTTTCCTCTCTTCCTATGCTGGAAGCTTCTCCTGCTGATCACTGTTACAGACAGAAGTCAGAGCAAAGCAGATCATTGGTTCAGCTGAGTACAACCATCCTTATATCAAAAAAATAAAATGTTCTGCTCATGGACTTGTCCTTTCTGAGAAAGTTCAGGATCTTTGGTTATCATCTTGACAAATTCTGGAAACAAATCAAAATTAGTCGTCTGATTATGACTAATCTCAAGAGTCCCTCCGTAGCCTAATGGATTACCATGACTCCTAAAGGTCATTTTCTACCACTCCCAGGATAGATGAGCCCCACGTTAGCAATGCCAACCATGTCCTCATGCAGCCAGGACAGCGTTGCGCTCTTCTCCTCGCACTCGGGGTCTCGCTTCCTCTATCCCTCAGTGTGAGCCAGCAGACTGAGAGGAGCCTGTCTCAGCTTCAGAGCTGCCAGGGTCTCTGACATTTTCCTGTTGTCACTGTGGCTGTGCCTATACAGCATAATTCAGTGCTCTGCAGAGCTGGATCAGCCAGCTCGGAGTCAGGCAGCATCTGCACTATTGGCATCTGAGCTGCACGCACGTGGAGCTGCCTGGAAGTTTACATATATTGCTTCTCACCCCACAGGGCTCCTTTGGTGTCTCTTACACCTTTGCACCATGGAGACACACCTTTGCTTAATTTTAAGCGCATGGTGATGCGATCTAACAGCCCCTTTGCTCATTGCTGAACCAGTAAAGGCAAAAAACTCCAAAGAACAACCATGTTGGGCTGTGCCATCTCGACACATCTTGCTGCACTCACAACCAGCCTTGAGAAGGTGAGGAGGAAGACTGGCAGGATTAACAACACACCAAAAGTATAGACTTACAACTTCAGTTGGTAGCACAGCACCATCAAGTTCACGGGTGAAGCTCAGCAGGGCAAGCAGCACGTCCCTCGTTTCTGCACGCACAGCCACCTCCTCAGCAGCCTGCAAGAGCCCTGCCAGCCTGCCTGGTGCCACACAGGTCCCAGGTGGCCCAGCGGGCACTTTTTGGCCACATCAGAAGCCCACACTTGGAGACATTTTGTCTGCAGCATAGCTGAGTCACCTCTTGAAGCAACCTCTGGTCCCTCCTTGCATTCACTGTGGTGTTGCCATTTCAAGAGCTTGACCTCCCTGTGGGTAAGGGTGAAATACTCTCCCTAACGAGCTGGCTCCTCCTATCTAGACTGAGATCAGCTGGTACCATTTAGCTAGGGACATCCAGTAGGCACAGGTACTGTCCTTAAGAGCTTAGGAGAAAGCCTGGAAATGGATGAATTCCCTGTCGCTGTATCTTTAACTTAATGAAAATGTGGCTGTGCGTCAGACCCCTTGCATATGCCTAAGTGTTGGGCACTTTTGTCTGGCAAAACAATGCCCTTAAAGAATTTAGAATAATAAAAAAAAAAATCACAGAGCTACAAAACACTGAGGGCTCAATCAGAAATCGTTACGCTTCCCACACGCTTAGAAATATATTCATATCCTTCTTGTTTGTTTCTTTCAGCTAACAGTATCTCCAGAGGAGTTATTCCAACCTCACCTATTTCTTGGCTTGCAAAGAGAGAAAAATCGTGATTGATGATCGCAGGCAGATGTGATGAAAGCATCCCAATCAGAAGTACAACACTGTTGCCTGAGTAATGGTTTTTCCACCCTCATGGGAGGCAGCACGTATCGAGTGCTGAGCTTGCTCTTCTAGCACGCAAAATTCCGCGCCGTCAGATCTACATAAACAGCCATAAGTTCGCTTCACAGGGCAAGAAGAAAGCAAATAGACAAACTGAAAATACATCCCTACCCTTGTTTTCACTCCTGCTACCATCCAGGTGTGAGCATTAGTCTGTTGCAGTAGGTTATTTGTTTTAAGATTGTTTTAGGCTCGACAGGCAGTCTAGACAGAAGAGTAGTCCATTAATCTGACACCTTCCTGTTGCTCTTCCATGCATTGAGGAAATCTCGGACGAGTTGGTGCCTCAAAAGTGTCGCTTGGTCCTGCAGGGAGGCTGGGGTAGGGGCTTTCCTGCAGAGCAGCCTGGAGGAAAGGTGCTGGCTGACCGTGCCAGGTCTCCTCTGCAAGCAAGGGAGGAAGGTGCTCATCCTCTTCTGGAAAAGGGTTGAGACCTTTCAGGGTTCCATGACCACAAAACCTTTTTCCAAATCATGAGTTAAAGGAGTGGTGGATAAGCTGCTAAGGCCAGTGTGAATGAATAGATAGGTTGATTTTTAGGGCAACAAGACTTTGCTTTACATACAATATAAAGGATATTTCCGTGTAAGGCACTGAGTCTTACCTCAGCCTGAGTTTGAACCCTGCTGGGACCCAAGCTGGATCCCTTTGCTGCTTGCAAAAATCAGCAGCAACTGGAAACAGCTGCATCTTATTGATGTGTCTTCCAAGATGCTGTCATTCTCCCCTCAGGTTGTTCTTGGTCTTTGGGTGGCACATGTAGGTAACTTCTGCCATAAAGAGGTCACCATAGAGCTGCTTTCCTGTAAAACCATCCATTGCCATATTCACAGACAGTCCCTGAGCAGAGACTGGCCAACACAAACCCTTTTGGGGGGTCCCCCAGGGATTGTGGACCCCTGTTCTGCATGCATGGTTGAGAAACAGGCAGCCCACATAGTCGAGCAGTCCCACTTTAATGCCAGGCTCCTAATACTGATTCAGTAGTTCTTACAGCAGCAATAATCAGCCCCAGAAAGACACGCAGGCCAGGTTCATTTTAGATAAGGTAACCGTGGAAAACTGACAGTGTGACAGACAACTGCACGAGGAAGAGCTCTCGCCACGGTTAAGGCTCTACTGACAAAATGATGCAGCTTCCAAGCAAGAGCTTTTCAGTCAGCTCCAGAGCTCCAGCAGCTGGTGTTTCTCAGATGATGGCTTCCAGGTGGGATTCTTCTCTGAGGAGAAGGAAAGAGGGAGTGAAAGTTGAGAGATATGGCTGTTTTGGGATAGAGAGCTCTGGAAGTAAGGGTGAACGTGCCCCTGGAGCTGCACGGTCTGGTTTGAGTTTGTATTTTGCTTTGCTGCCAAGTGCTCTCTCAGCGAGGTCAGGAATATCTACGAGCACTCATCCTCTGTCTTTTCACCCCAGTTCTCCCTACTATGAATATACACGCTCAACATTGTCATCAAATTGCCAAAACCCGCTCCCGAGGGCCACTATCCAGTTCAAACCACTGGACGTTGCACAAGGTGGGGCGGACCAGTTTTCTCTAGCTGCTGCAACTACAGGGCAGCCTGCAACAACTTCTGCACGCTCAGTTGGGCATAAAGCTCGATGAGAAGCCCACAGCACTTCCCAGCAATGCCCCTGGCTTGCTTTAAGCCCCGGTCATCCTTTTGCCATGTGGTGTCCGGAGCCGGTGCGCGCTGCTGCACATGTGCAGCCTGAGGGGACGCCGGCAAAAGGGACCGGGGAGGTGGCTCCGGATAAAGATTTTTGGCCGCAGCTCTGAACGCTCCTCTGCCGATGAAATATTTATGATGACATGTTGCCTAGCAATGACCAGACTGCCCTGAACAGGCAGGAGATAAAATATACTATGGGATGTGGGAACCAGGGAGAGACTGTGAAGCAGGGGAAAAGATACATAACGAAGGAAATCCAACTCCAAATAGCCACTGATTTTGCTGGTCTTAGAACATTTTGCTAGGAAGAGAGGAAAAATAGGTCTTGTTCCGAAAAATGCTGGATTGGTCAGACTAGGTAGAAGGCTTGCAGGGATAAAAGCAGGCAGTCACGAAGGACTTAGCTGTTATGTAGCAAAACGGTTTATTTTTGTCACTGCTTGGCGATGTGTGTCCGGACGGTACTGTTCTGTGGTGTTTTCTTCCCTCTCGTTGTCAATGTGCCAAAGCTAATTAAAGTGAGCTGGGTCTATCTGTGAAGTGGGATTTACTGAAACAAACTAATCAGGAAGGCAAAAATAGCATGTATTTTTTGTCATTTGGAGGGAATTGGTTGGCTCAGAAAGAGGATGAAGGGGATAGCCGGCATCGGATGTCGTCTGTTTTGCCATCTGATGCTCCTCATTCGGCTGGGTGCATATTCACAGCACTTTCAGGTTGGTTTTTTTTTTTTTGTTTTTCACCTCCTAGATTTAACCCTGTTTCCAACAAGCTGAAGAGCCAATAAGTGAGCGAGTTAGCATTTCTGAAAAAAAGCATTTCTTTAAAAAAGCTACCACTGTATTTTTACTTGGTGATAGACCTCGGTATAGAAGAGGGGAAAAAGGGAAAAGAGAGAAGTTATTTTTCTGTGAAAAGAGATCGTCTTGCGACTCCATTGGCAGCATTTGTTTGCTGGAGCCTCTGCAGAGGCCAGCTGTTTATAGATGGGCTGCATGAGCCTTCTCATTCAATTTATCACCAGTCTTGCACAAAATGATTCTGCTGCTTTCGCGAAGGCACAGTCAATCTAACTATCTCACATACCTAGAGAAGCCCTGATTACTTTACCATCCATTGCCTGGTTGTCTTTGTTCTTCAAATAGCCCTGTGGGGAAGGGATGGCTGCTACCTCCATTTTACAGATTCACGGAGAAGTAATGCTTAAAGCCAGGAAGGAACTTCTCATCCTCCAACCTAACACAGACCTGGATATTTCATCGCTTACCTCAATTCTTTGTGCCTGACTGATCCCCTCTTTCCCTGTGGTACCCCATCCCACCACCAAGTGATGGAGACTTCCTGGACATCTTGTTCCTTTTGGTTAACCTCCTGGAAAACTGTGTTTAATCTCAGATCAATGCATATATGATTTCTCCAAGCTGGGCAGCTGAGGCACAGAGAGCCTGAAGCCATGATCCTCAAAAGCAACTAGACTCTTCCTTTTATTTTAGGGTTCCATGGGCCTTAGGCACCAAAAGACTTTGAGGACCTGCATATGCTCTCGGATCCTAATGAATCCAGCTAGGGCTTCTGGGTCAGAAATGCCACACTGAGCTCACCTTTCCAACCCTCAAGAGTTGCTCTTTGACAATTTAGTTTCAAAGATTTTCACAATGTTAAAGGATTCAATCAACCCAAGGACTGTCTGCAATAGCCACAAACTTGGTTTGTTTGTTGGTGGTGTTTTTTTTCCGCACAAACATTTCAAAGTAATCCCCAGAGGCTGTAGTGGAGACTAGAGTATGGTTAAAGTGCAGTCTCAGAAGGTATTGATAAACCAAGGAGAGCTCACAGAAGGGAAATGAAAAATATTCATGTCTGGAAGTGATGATTAATGGTGACAGATGAGGCAGAGCTACCTATGTTGGCTAAATGATGACTAAGCAAGAAGGTACTAATAGGATATCTATTTAAAGAGTATAAAATATAAAGAGCAAAGGTCGAGCACTTCAGGTGGGTGCATGGTAGTGTGCCAGGGAAAAGTGGGGGCCCACTGACAAAATTAACAGAAAGGCTGTAGTAACCTGAGGAATGGTCTCCATAAGATTCAGAGGAGCTAACCTGTGATTTGTACTTTAATAACCAGTCTGGAAACAAATCAACAAATGAAAACCCAAATGTATGGGAGGGACTTTCCTGGCCAGACCAGGAGAAGTACTGTTGGGTGGGACTGGTGTTTTCCCTCCCCAGGTTTCAGCACACTCATGGGCTCTGCTTCCAGCAGGCTCCTTTGAGCATTTTGTCGACAGCTTGAATTTCTGCCCTGCTCTGACTTCACAGAAGCTTCATGGAAGTTTTTTCAGCTTTGTCGTTTTGACAGGCCAATTCGATGACATTTTCTCCTCCGCTGGGTTTGCCAGGCAGAGGTGACATGTGCTAGTTGAGCTCCCAGCACTGTCCCTTCTGGGGCCTTTTCTCCTTCCACAGAGAAACCCTTGGGCACCTGAGTGGGCTGCAGCGATGCTTACTAACCTTGCAGCTTCCCCCACAGCTTTTGTTCAGAGCAGATGGTTAGCTGGGCCCCTCAGGGATGTTCACTCGACTGCTTGCACGGTGGAAAGAAATCCCTTTCTCTAAGGTGGGTGGTCACTCTGGAGCTGTACGAAGGCACTGGGGCATTTGTGCCATCCTCTGGCAGCAGTTTTGGGGACAAGGTTACCTCATCCCCTCCTGACTCTCACTTAGAGTCAGAGTGGGAGAACTAATTGCTGCCTTATTTAATAGATAAACTGAGGGCTGTTTAACCTTTGGTGACTGAGTGGATCTGGGAAATTAAATGAACAATCTTAAACACAACAAATTACATGGTCAAAAAGAAGCAGAAGGCGATGGCAGGTCCATTCATCTGCTAAAATTGAGGCGCAAGGGGCCAGAATGTGACCCTCTCTCCTCCATCCAAATAAAAATCTGTCCATCAGAACAGAAGTTCAGGGGTGGGGTGATCAGATATGGCACGTCTGTGTCAGGAGCCCATCAATTACCATTGAGGGACCGTCACTGGCGAGATACTCCCCTCGGCACAGAATCAGATAATGCTGAGTCAAACTTGTGCCCTTCGGGAGATTTCAAAGGCCCTCAATTCTTACCCGATGCCATTGCTTTTACTAGCAGCTGGAAGTGTGAGATGAAGTGAGGAAGCTCCCCGGTTCCCCTGGGTTCAGTGCCTGGCTTTGCCAGTGATTTGCTGGATGCCCTTGGAAAAGCCAATTAAGTTTTTGATGCCTCGGATTTCTCAGTTGTACAATCCAGAGCTGTTCGTGAGCATAATTAACTCATAATCTGACCGCAATTTCAGGCGTGTGGTTTGTAAGAGGAGGGCATGATTAGTTCAAAAATCAGGTATTGAAAGTATTAATAGACTTCTAAGGCCTGAAGCAATGACTGTGCTAATTTATTTATACAGCATTTGCTAACCAGACCGCAGAACCTCTTCCAGCACTATCTCCACTGCAGGCATGCCTATAAGTCCTGTCTGTACGACTGCACGCCCTCTAAAGAGATGTTAAGTCTTGATTTAAAGATCTCAAGTGACAGAGACTTCATCACATCTGTAGGTCAGCTGTTGAAAGGCTTATTTACCTGCACCACTAACATATACCATATTGCTAGTCTGAGTGTATCCAGGATCAGTTCCCACTGAGAGAAGATTAAAGAGCCGTAAATGTGAGCAATCTCTAGTCCAAGTAGGAAGCCGCAGACGGTGGCTGAGTGATCTCTTTGCATTCTGGTGGATAAGCTGAATAGATTAGGGTTTAAGCCTCTCAGAATAAAGCAGGTTTTCGAGATCTTAAATCATTCCTGGAGCATTCTCCATCTTTTCCAGCATCTTTCTTTGAGATTTAGATGGACAAACTGAAGAAAGTGCAAAAACTGATCTCACTGACATTGCATTTAGATGTAACATCTCTGCACTACTTACAATCTCTTTCCTTATTCATTCATGGTTCATATCTGTGCTCTTAGCTACAGCTTTGTGCTGGTAGTTCATGTTTGACTGGTTTTCTACTGTGACGCCCTATTTCTGTTCTAACAGAGTTTTTTGAATATCTATTTACAACCTGTTCAATGTTTAGACATAAGGGTAGGATGAGTAACTTGATATTTAGATCAAAATAACAAGTGCCCAGAAGCCAGTCTTAGAGAAGCGGAGTTAAATTCACAATTGGAGTTGTTCAACCAGGACTTGAAAGGGTACTCTGGATGGAGACTGGAACTAACTTCAAGGTGGGGTTTGCCACTGGAGCACATCAAACCTAGCATTAAGCCTATGAAATGTATTTTTCTTTTTCTTTTTTTCCTTACTGTGGCTTTGAGCAAGAACCAGCTAAGGGAATTACACAGTTTTAGATACTGCAGACATTCATCCTAAATTTTTATTGCTGAAATGGGAAGGTAAGAAAGACCCCTGACCTGAGCTGGGACAGTGGACCAAAATATATCCAGGAGCAGATAAGCTTGGAATACTCATATAGGAGAGAAGATAGACAGGGAGAAATGAGTTTCACTGGCACGTGTGTGTTACATCTGTTCTTTGCTGGCACCTCATATAGATACAAAGTCTTTACAATACATTTATGAGTTGTTGTGGGACCACAAATGGCTTCATGTACATCCAATCAGGACCCATCTCAAGGGCATGGCTGTGGGGCCACAGTGCAAGAAATCACCGAAAAAAAAAAATCTTTGAATCACCAGACTATAGAAGTAAATTAGAGACAAAATGTGTCCTTTAAGAATTAATTTTAAAATAACGTAATAAAGGAACTATGGAGCTCAGACGTGCCCTCTTGGAGGGAAGGAGGAGGGTGTGTTTTTCACAACGAGCTGTTGGAGTTGTCTCAGAGGCCACCTCCACTTCTTTTGCTGCTCCCCTTCTGATCAGGTTCCCAGCTTCTTCCCTTTTTTTTTTTTTTGTTTTTTTTTTGTTTTGTGTCCTCCACTCCCTGGCTTGTGAGAAGTAGCCCAAGAGTTAACACAGGAGTGCAAAGCCCTGGCTCTCCCTGGGGCAGACGTCTGTAAGATACTGATGCTCTCGCATTTATTCTGTTGGTCACAGATCAATTAGTTGGAGTCTGACCAGGGCAGGAGGCTCTAGGGCTTGGCAAGAGGAGCCTTCCTCTGCCGATCTGTGCCGAGCAGCTGGCACACGTCCTGTGCTTCCACCACAGCCCTGATGAAACTTGACTTAAAACAAATTAATTCCCTGACAAGTATTGAAAATGCTCCCAGCAAAGATAACACTGTGGACTGCGTTGTCCAAAAGTCTTCACCTTGTCCCTGCCAAGAAGAGCTGGTGATTGCTATTCTAGAGCAGCTTACACAGACATAGGATGGTGTAAACCTCCAAGGAGTGTCCCTCTACAAAGCTGTCATCCATGGAGGAAGACAAAAATCAGGACGAGGAAAGCAAGGAAGATGGAGGACAGTGGAAGAACAGATTGAGGAATGGTCTCAGGGAAAAAGCTCTGTGGGAAGTGAAGGGTACTGACAGGTAGGAAAAAGGGGGTTTCACCAAATAAATGGGAAGTTGTAGCAAGAAGCAAAACCAGCTTGGATCAGCTTTAATAAAACATGATGGAAAAAAGATATAAGAAGGGAGTAGACACACCTGCAGAGAAACTCTGAATTGAAAACTGCTTGCTTACCTGAACTAAATTAATAAACCCAAGTTAAGAACTCCATTTTCTTGCCAAGTGGATATTTCCTGCTAAGTATAACAGACAGTGAAGAAAGATAGTGAGCAGAAGGAAAAAAAAAAAAGACAAAGATAGCATCCACTGAGTGTGAGGTGTCCGAGATACATACTAGAGGCTATACCAAGAAGCAACACATTTGAGGGGAATAAAAGTGAAATTAGGGGAATGGAGAAGTAGAGATGAGAATTGTCCAAACCAAATGATGACTGAAAATCGGGAGTTGTGAAAGCAGTGGAAAGGGAAGCTGAAAAGAATAGGGATAAAATCCTGCATGACAATAGTGAAGGAAAGGGTGACTGTCAGCAAAGGGGGAAGGAGGAATGGTTTGAAGGGTGAAAGGGAAGAGCAAGTTCCTAAGTAAAATCCTGTGCTGAAAAACCATGATCAGTCACATAATGAAATGTTTGGCCTCTGGGAAAATCTCTGAGGAGCTTCATACAGCGCTTCCAGCTGCTGTGTTCAGATCGACAAATGTCATCTTCTCGGAGTTTTTGTATTGCTGTGCATGCAGCTGGGCTACGGGAGGAGGCAGTGCCATGATTTACACTGCTGTATATGAACAGTATCAAATTATGGCTCTGTGGTTTTTGGGGTATACGGTGGAGTATGTTTTACTCCTGGCAATAAATGTAGCATTTGCCTTTGGATGTCAATCAATAAAATATCTACCCTAATTGCTATCGATTTATTCATTCATTGTAACACTGTACAACGAAAACCAACACTCCTGCGTTGTCACAGCCCCTGAGGCAACAGCAGCAGAGCTCTTGCAAAATCCATATTGCTTGACAAAATTCAGGATTTCAGATGGGGACAAACCTCTGTAAAATGCCCAGAGACTTCAGCTCTCCACTGGGACACCAAGGGGCCACCGTCCATCACTTCTTACTGCAGTGGACAAGGGACTGATGTTGACTTTGGCCTCTTCTGTCATCTGCTGCTGAATGGGAAGAGAAAACTTCTCTCTCCTTCCTTTCTACCTCAATTCAGCAATAGAGAACAAAGCTTCCCCTAAGTGAAAGCATAAGCTTAGATATCCCATTGGTTCTGAGGCATGTTTGCAGCCTGCAGAGATGCTCAGCAGCACAGCTTTGTTTAATAACGGTGACATGAGCTCCTTATCCTGCCAAAGCAGCATTAAAAACCTCCCTTGCACAAAGGGCTGGGCAGGCAGTGGTGAGGCCGCAGGGCCGACGGCTCTCTCCCAAAGATGCCCGGCTTCTGCTGTGCCATGTTTACAAGGCAAGTGGGTTTTATGCTACTTTTGGCTCAGTGGGATCCTGCCAATATAACAAAACCTCTCCCCTTTTACCTAGGAGGAGGCAAAACACTTAAGTCAAAAGATTAACTCTGACAGGGCTCTGAAGCTGTCCCAGTGAGGCAGAAGTGATGCAGTGGTGCCTCCAGCCTGGGGAGTGTGGGCTTGGAATGGGGCTGAGGTCTGGCAGCTCAGCTCACAACTTTTTTTTCTTTTTTTTTGTTATAAAATATCTGATTTTTGCTATTTTCCTACTTCGAGCAATGCTCAGGATATCAGGCAGTCCCAGAACAAGATTGCTGATGTTTACAGAATGATTGAGAAAGATGAGCCTTGTTTCCCAACTCGTTGGTACCCTCAGTCACGACTTCTTGCTTTGTTCTGGGGATGCCTCCGCATCCCCCAGACGACTCTTCCAGACATGACAGCATGTGCTGGCAGTTAGAGTTAGCTCGGGCAATTATGCTTCTGGGGTTTCATTCTGGTCTCACCTCATCTGAGCAAGTCAATTAATTTCTCTGCTTCTCTGTTTCTCTGCCTGTAAAACAGATAATAATGTGGGCACCACCCAGCGTGGCATAATCGAAGTGCTGGCATCTCCCTGGCTGAGAGAGCTGCAGAGGTACGATGGGGTTTTTTTATCTGAGACAAAGTAAAATGCTGTTGTCTGACTGGTCGTCATTATACCTGCTGAACCGTGAGCAGCCTATGCCCACCCCCAAGATTCGGTGGGTCAGCTCCCAGCACCTCCCGCCTGCTGCGGCTGAGCCACAGGAGACCCTGCTAAAAATAACAGAACTGGCACTTCTACTCAGGATGCTTCAGTTTATCAATTTTCTTTTTTAAAGCACTGATTTCACTGACATTTCTTTAAAAAAAAAAAAAAAGGCGGAAGGAAGAGAGAGAAATAATTCAATTAGAGTTGAAAATAGTGTCCCTGTTAGGCAGTTGCTACTGAATTGGGCAGGAAGAAGTGGAATTGCAAAGATCTGATGTTGGGAGCAAGGTTGTGTGGGGTGCAAGGGTCTCCGTTGAAAGTAGCTGCCAGTCTGACATGAGAAGAGCAAGTCTACAAAGGGAAACTGTCCCAGAAGGACAATGGACCCTGCCCAGGTTTGTGCACCAAGGGCAGGAACAGTGTCCATCTCTCGTGGAAGTACAGGCCATTCCCCAGGTCACAAAGCCTCTCCACATTTCCCTCATCCACACTGTGTTATCCCTCACAGCACTACAGAGCATTACTCCGAGCCTTTCTTGCAGTGAAAAGTGACCCAATTAGATTCCAGGATGAAAATTTACCAATTAAGTAACTTTTCTACAGAGAAAATTGCTGCGCGCACGCAGTATCTCTTCAGAGGGAGATGTCCATTAGTGCTAATTGTGCTGGTGGCTTTGGTAATGGAGACACTGGTCTGTTTGGAGTCGGAAGGACGAGCTTAATCCTATTTCAGTTACACTACTGAACAGATAGCGGCTGTTAATTACTTTAGTCGCTAATTCTCTGGATCACAGTGTAACCCATGATCCAGAGGGGAAAAGTTTTGTATCCCATTATCATATTCCTTGCATAGACTAATGACTCCAAAAATAAGCAACATGTTTAAATTAATGGTAATTTCTATGTGCTTTGTGACAACTCTATTTCCAGCACAGGCTTTTCGAATGCTCTGTATTTTGCTGCGGAAAAATGTATTGTGTTAAAGCTGGGAAAGCTATTTGTTGGGTATTTTTGGTATATGACGAGTGCTTTTTTGGCATTAGTCCATTTTATGTCCACCTGGATTTTAAGGAGAGACTAAGTGGCTCTGACATGAATAGAGGAGGGTGAGCAAATTGAAGAAAGTGTAATTGGAGTGAATTAACTTTCCAAGGCTCAAAGTGGACTGTGAGAAGAACTACCCTAGACTTTGGAGAATGTCTACATTCCCCAGTACCAATGTATCCCAAGAAAAAAACCTGTTTTCTTTCTGCAACTAGTTGTGTGCACGCAAGCGAGACATGGGAGCTGGGGCAGGCTGGAGCCCTTCTCTAAAAAATCCTTTGTGTTCTCAGCAAAACATATCCTTCTACACAGTAGGTTGGCCGACTTCCCAAAATTTCAATTTTTCATTGGAAAGATTTGTCTATGGAAATCAATGTCTTCTCATAATTTGTCATTTAGGGACTGAAAACATTGGTTTACGATAAAATAATTTTTAAAATTCCCACAATTCCCACCTCTTCTCATTTTCTCAGCAAGTTCCTGTTAGTCTGTGCTCATCCATCTTCAAACATAGTGGGAAGGGGATTTTTCGGGTGCGGTGTTTTTTAGAATGCAACCCCAAAACCGGATTTGAAATTCAGATGCTGACAACTCCGAATGGGTGTACTGAGCCTTCGGAATAATTTTTTGTGACAGGCAGACAGGTGAAAGGGAGAAATCACAGGAGGATTCAAATGTCTTATAAAATGCAAGAACCAACCTGAGAGTTCACAGGATGCTGAAACAGATGGCTTTCTGAGAGGTAATCTATTTTCTCAATTTGGTGCTGTGCAAGGCACATAAACATTTCCTAAGGAGAAGACGACTCCTTGTCTTTTGATAAAAGGCACCCGCCCTCCATGCAGCCAGTACCTGAACAAGGAAGAAAAGAGATAAAACTGAAAAAAAAGAAAAACCTCCATAAAAATCAGGTTGCATTTTTCAAGTCTTTGTTGGAAAAAGGATGTAGAGAAGGTGAATACTCCTAATTATTATCTGAGAAGCATTCGCAGACACTAGCTTTGGGGAAGCCTGTGGCAGGGTAAGAGAGCACACCAGCAAGTGCACGCAAATGAGGAGGTACCTCCTCAAAGGAAAACAATGCATAAAACATCCTGCTTATGCAAATGTATGATGATGACATTACCAGGCACTGATTAGGAAATAAATCTGACTTGCTTAGGGCCCATTTTTATCAACAACATACAGGTTTTTTAAGGGATCTGGTCGCTGTAACCTTGGCTCATTCCTCCTTATTTTGCTGTCCCCTGAGGTGAGGGCCAGTACTTTGGAGACTGGCAGGGGAAGGAAGGCTCCTGCTCCAAGGGTGTCCTGCGAGTGAGACTCCAGGCATGGCTGATGAAAAGGTCAGGGTGGCTTTTGCGCTTGCTACAGGTGAAAATGGCACTTTATCCTCTAAGCTGCATTGTTCTTATTCCTAAGGGTGCTCAGGTATATACTAATTCCTCTTCATCCTTGCCCCATGAAGGAGAATCTAGTCATGCAGCAAAGGGAAAAGAACTGAAATTACTATCAGAGAAGGTTGGTTAGAAGCTTGCTTCTTGCTGTGTTCACAAAGGATTATAACTTTCCAGTTTTCACTACAGGGACAGAGACATCAAAGAACGGCAGAACACTCCACCAGTGTCAAGTGATGTGGTCCTAGATACCACAAACTGCAGCACAGTCCTCCTTTGATGGTGTTCACTGCTAGGAAGATTTTTCTGATAAACAGTGGGCCATTAGCACATTCTGCAAGTGCCTTTTCTAAGCCCATCTCATCTTGGCATCTGTGACCTGCAGAGGCTGGTTCCTAGCTCTTCAAATTGGCAAGAGATCACATTAACAGATGGCCTCGAGTACACGCGTGCCAGGACTCATTATGC